>OZ001258.1:35979600-36579600 GCA_963924015.1 Macrophya annulata
AAAATAAAAATCTATATCGTGCTCGAAAATGCAATAAAGTTTTTAGTTTTTCAGCGGGTTCGGCTTCTTCAAACGAAAATTTTTCAAGAGGCTGCAGAATAGCTTGAATAACATTATATTTACTCCTTGAAGGCATTATCCAAAAGGTATAAGAAGTCCTTTTAGGTTTTTATTGACTATTGTGCGGGGCGTCTGGAGGCACTTGTCGTCATTCAAACGCAGCATTGTAATGTAATAATGTGATTTGCATTTAGCTGTCAACTTTAGAAGCCGCAGATACCTACTCAGGTCTAGCTATAAGAAAGTAGCTTTAGTTCAATCCTTTGTCGAATATTATATCGACCGTTTAAACAGGAATAAATTTTGCGATAAAAAATGATTATTTAAAATCGCAGCTATAATGGGTATAATGTTTAGCGATATTTCTCATACTTCCCGCGACAATATTTCGTGACTTTGACAAGCTGAAAATCTTTAAAGTTTAACAAATAGTTCCGAAACACGTGGAGGACAGAAACACACGTGCGTTTAACCAAAAATCAACGACACTTGTAAATGCAAATTTGTTCGGTGTTTCGGCATGGCGCACACGTGCCGATTGTATATAAAAGAAACACAGGTATACAATCACCACTTTCAAACTCCACCTTGACGGTCTCAACATATGGACAAGCTGACGGACATGTGGCCAGCATGTTTCAGGCCGGATTGCGGGTCCGTGGATATTTGCACGAAGAAACACCATAAATACACCGTCCATAGAAATGTTGAATTGCCAAAACTAAACGGACGTATGTCCAAGAAAAAGTGGCTAAAAATTAAACATTTTTTTTTACGTTAGTATTACGTGTTTCGTATAGTTTTCGTACTGATTCATTTTCTCTTATATGAATCAAAGTTTTCAACGAAATTATTTCGCAGCTGGTTAATTATTCTGCGAATTATTCGATCGCAATTTATTAAGGATAACTTTAAACATTCGTCGTGTTTGGAGATACGTCTTTACAATTTTCAGGTAAAAATAAATATTACAACCTTTATAGGTATATAGCCATGTATATATACACGAACTGGTCGAAAAATCTGTAGAACGCGTGTTACGCCTTTAAGTTGGACTTTCCACGCATAAAATCCCATCTGTTAGAGAATTGGCGTACCGTATACGGTATATAAATACCCAGAATATCTACATGGGTAGGTACGGGCTGTATATGCAACTATTGAAGTATATAGTCAGGAGGGGGGGTACGACTACGTGCTAATTACCTTGCTGGTGGCTTATTGACCGCCGTTGGGCTAGGCTACGGGCTTAAACTGCACAATGAAGGTCCGCGGCTTAGAGTAATATTTCGAAAATACAATTCGCCGTGTTTACGGCAAATCTCAAGCCTTGTTCCGATTTTTTTTTCGAAAAAATCTTCTCAAAGTAACGAAAAAAAAAAAATTTTCTGTTTGTAGTAAACAAATTATGAATCATGATGGTCTAAATTTTATTTCATACGTATATACGCAGAGCAGAAAACAAAAAAATTTACGAATACGTGTTATCCTTTGAGCTTTGGAATATTAATTTCAAAGTTGTAAAGCGCCGATCAATATTCTTATAGTTAAAAAGTTTTTTAACCGAGAGACAAATCTTCGTGGCATTATTAAAGACGGTTGATTAATATCTTAGCAGAGTAAACAGGAAGTGTAATCATTTTTCCTGACAGAAAGCATGTATTTGTCGAATGATATTCGTTAGGGAATTATTCACCGCTATAGATATAAGCCATATTAATTCACTGTTTTATGGTATTATTAACCTCAAGGAAATCTCTATAGAAATATATTTTTGGGAATACCCAGTCGCCATTTTAACGTTTTTCCTTACTCCAGACAGCCCCTGTCCTAACTGGTATATTTACGATTGGGTTAATCGCGCTCCACCCTAACGTTTGTCTTCCTCACTGGGGGGTAGGTACAAACATCTTGGGAAATACCACGCTCGGTGCTTTCCGATTTCGACCTAGACACCTTCGATCACAACATTTAAAATCCCCGATTCAAAATCGCGCAATTTACGATTTGATGTATATACAACATGTTAAACAAATCACGTTTGGCATCAATTTCCCAGTATAAATGATCCACATTTAACTCATGATGATCCCACGACTCTTGTTAGACGATATTTTAAAGTGATGTATAATATAAAATCTATATGAGATGAAAAAACTATACACTGTTGATAATTCGTCGTTGTGAGTATAAAGAGTTACTCAAAACAATATTCCCCGTCAGTATATGTATGTATGTTGTTGGCATCTATCACGGCAACAATTTAAACGTGTTTCACGCTATATTTCGAGAGCTTGGATCTCCGCTACCCACGTGTGTAGTCCACGCACCGTTTAACGATATTAACGTGCATTTAATTGTCCGTAGTGAGTACGTTTAATCGTGGCGTGGCACACTCACTTATACGGATACTTGGATACCTTAATACTCGTTTTATCCAATCGTATAGAGCGTTTGGTGCTTCTCACATGTATTTCGATATATTAAAAACAGATCTTCATGTCGAAAGACACAAAAATACGTATTCCGAAATAGTTTGAACAATTTTAAGGCGCCTTACCACTTCTCGATTAATCTCGATTAATTTTTTTGGTAAAATAATGCGAAAATGAATCTTTCAATTATTACCCATAACGTCTCTGCTGCGGTGGGTATTAATACGTACATAACATACGTACGTATGCATAGATCGGTATATGCACACGTTGTTCGTATGTGTGGGTATCCGTGACGGGCATGCATATACACAAAGTATGCCTGATTTGGCAAGATTCCAATTGAATATTAGATCGCCAATACAGGGACTAATAAATAACTGAAAAACCTCGGCTAAAATAATTCTCGACTCCCGCCTCGTCGCACTCTGTAGTTTTACTCCGGGGATGATCAAAGAAAGTGATCCAGCGAAATAATATTGTGTTTATCCCGTAAAGGAGGTTGACTGTATATGTATATAGGACCAGTATCTCTAACTCGATCATTTGTTATAGTTAACGTTCATATCTCTTCACCTTTCTTCACCATTTTGTTAAAGAAAATTTTTATTTCATTCTATATGATCTTGTTTTCGCTCATATTTTCTTCAATTACACGCATGTTTATTTTTTCGTATTTATCACCCTAAAGCTACACATGTTTTCCATCCTTTCTATAGACCGCTTTATTATATACCTTGGAGACAAGAATAAAAATAAGAAAATAAAATGAAAATAAACTTTAATATGCGAAATTGACAATTTTAAATGATTCGCCAGCGATTATAATATCTGACATCTGATATCAATTAGACTAAATTTACAACTCTTGCCTATCTAATTTATGCTCATTGAAATCGGAAGTTTAAACTGATTCGCGATAATGACTGACATCTGATATCAATTAACTTCAATTTATATCTTGCATTATAGTTACTAGATTCAGAGCTAGCATTCAGTGCAGTAGTGAAATTGTTGTTGTTTTTCCTTTCTTCAAATTCTCAGTCTAAGATACTTTGACATCAAGCTTCATTGTGCGGATTTAAAATACGCTCAACTCCTTGCAGCCAACGTTGAAAATAGATTTTAAACCCAAGAATTTACCGAGTGCCAATTAGAGGTGGAATTTACTTGTTTAATACTCAGCTCCTTTGATATAATAATATGATATTTTTCTAATAAATATAAAACTATAAGAGATCCGAGTGATTATATACATCGAATAAATAATTGGTCTTAATTAGATCTTGTTATTATCTATTAATCGGTTACCGCATAGATTAGTCTGATGAATATTCCGGGAAAGTTATATATGTGTATTAAAAAAATCGAGAAGACATAGTCTCGTAAAAATATTACGTTAACGTTATAGAAACGGATATATCTTAACTGTGTTAGAAAGAAGGTCGAAAAAGAGCAATAGAATGAAATTAGCGTGAGTGATGGTGCGTCGGAGTTTAAAAATAAGCCAAGTCGTATTACTTAAAAAATATATTCGCGGCAAAGCGTGGTGCAGTGCAGTCTGAAAGGCTGGAGTGTCTAACGACGTTCTTCTTCTTCTTCTTCTTCTTCTTCTTCTTCTGCAGTGGTAAGTCTGAAAACTGCAGTAGTTCTTGAACCGGAACCGCAGGAGAGAAGAAGTTAAACTTTATCTTTTAACCGTGATTGATAACGAACGGGATTGCAGAGACGTGTTTGTTGTGACAGAGCTAAGCCACTCTCACCTATAAATTCCTCGTCAAGTATTATAACCGAGTTGTTTTTTCTTTTATGCGATTTAAAAATATCGCTAAAATGTTAACCGTCGCTATATCGTGTAGGTATAATTGTGCTGCAGTGTGCCATTCTTTGAGAAGAAAAAAGCGCAAAGCGAGAAGCTTTTAACTTAAAAGAAAGAAAAGAAGAGAATCGTTATTTACTATCAGATGAAAAACCGTTAAGTAAAATGCAATTTTTGTTCTTGATATTTTTAATCCAGAAAATAAAAAAGAAAAGAAAACCAATGTGTAATGAAATATAAAAACCGAGGAAAAAAAAATAAAAAACAAAACAAAACAAAGATCCGCGCAGCATATATCCAGCGTCGGCAAACGACGCGGTATACGCGATATAAATATTCAAGATGGGTTTCTCTTTCTCCTGCCTCCCGCCTCGTTTCGTTATAACCGTCTCTCTTTATTCGACGTAAGATTCAAATGGTAGCGTCCTTTTCCCTTGACGGCCCTGGTTCTTCCAGAGTCTAAAGCACCGTGGGGGTATCCTGGGATGGAAAGACTGTATAGTGGGTGGGGACAACTGACAGCTTTGGATAAAAGAAACCCTCCGCTGGTCTTCGGCGTGCAACAAGCTGAGGAAAGAGGAAAGAGGGTAAAGGAGGTAAAGGAGGAAAGAGGAAAGGAGGAAGGAGGGAAAACGGTTTAGAGTGGGAGAAAATGAGGGGTAGGGAAGAGGCGGGGTTGCCTTAACTGACATCCTGGGCCCTGGGGCTACCACGGGCATTCATTTATGCTCAGACAGAAGTCATCCCCCGTGTAGTGCGCATCGCGAAGTCGTGTTCGCCAATAATTGTGAAAAGATTGCTATCCTCAATAATCAAAACCCGTATTGGTTAGACACACGTGTTTTTGACGTTTTTACTTTTTCTTTCCTCCCCCTCCCATTCTTCTTCGTTATTTTCATTGCTCCGATATTTCTCCTGGAAAATTGCAACAAAATATCTCACTGAGACCCCGAAATAAAGACTTTTTTTTTCATCGCAAATACCCAACCAACCCAATCAGTGCGAACGAGTATAAAGTGAAAAATCAACAAATTCATCGACTCCATGCGCTGATTATATCTGCACCGTAAAATAAACTTTGAAAATGCAGGCTCAGCCGGTTACTCTTCAGTCTCAATTACGTCCTCAAGGAATGTATCCGCTTGGTGATGGTTCCGGTATACCACACAGCGCCGGAAGCAGTGCAAGTAACTCGCCGAATCATTACGAAAGATTTTCACCACCGACGCATTTAATGGATTTGAGTAACGCGTCGGATCATCGTGGTTTACCGGGATTTCACTCATCTCATCATCACCATCATCATCAACTGTATCAACAACCGGCATACCTCGTCTACGAGACAATGGAAGAGAAACGGTTCCACGAACAACAAAAAATGATGTACGAAAGGGAACATCACATACAAGGGGAGTACGAGAGACACATTAACGATCATTCGCCGGGATTTTTATCGGACCATAGCCACGCGAGTAGAGATCATGAACAAAGCTTTTACCTGACACCATCGCCACAGATGTATTCATCGGGTGAAGAAATGACCTCCGCGCCATCGTCGAGCGTGTATCACAATTCTGAATATAAGACAGATGTTGTAGAGTATAAACCGGAACTTACGGCTTTGATGGAGGTAAATTCGGTGGGAAAACATTTCGCGGAATCAAGACCGGTCAGTGCTAAGAGGAAGAGAAAATGCAGTAGCGTTGATGTAAAGACCGAGTCTGACTGTGAATCTCAGTCGTCTATTACGGGTGAAAAATTGAAAGTGCGTCGTAAGAGCGGTGCTACATTTGAGGAAATACAAAGTCAGAGAAGAATAGCTAACGTGCGGGAACGAAAGAGGACCCTTAATCTTAACGAGGCATTCACAGCGCTTAAAACATTCATCCCTACTTTTGCTGCCGACAAAATGAGTAAAATACAAATTCTTAAACGCGCTGCTAGGTACATTGAATTTTTGTATCAAGTGCTAAACTGCGATGCCGAAAATCCTGCGGGTATCGAAGATGATGGTGAGTCACGTTTCTCGTCTGTTTAAATCTTTTTAAGTACTCGCTGGCATTTTTAATACTACGAGCTCATAAGAGCTTTTCGTTGACGCCTAGTCGTCACTGACTCTATGCATCTAGCTATTGCAATCTTTACTTCAAACAATCCTGCAAGCTCTGAAACGAAACAAGTATAAGTAACCACGCGTAATGCAGTTTGAAAGAAGACGAGATGCGGTCTGTCGCCACTATAATACTCACAACCTGGATTACACAGTTGAATTACATACACTGGAACATCTAGCGCCGAGAAGAAGTAGACATTATATTTACACGAGGGCATGCCTGTTTGTTTATAGTATAAAGTAATTAAACAGACCCCCGTGACGAGTCTTTAGTTTTTATTTTTATTCTTTAAGTAAAGCGCTTTATATGTCAGAAAGCGTTGCGAGAATCCTTTGTGGAATTAATATCGATTATATCTGAATACATATTTTTTTAGTGTTAAAGTTATTTCCAAAACATTATTAATTCTTTTCGCCTGATCGTTATACCTATACATCTTAATTCCTTATGATATTGTTGTGATAAATTATCGCGTCATCAACGTAGTATATAATAAATGAAATGAAAGATATATATTAATGTTGGAGAGATGAGTTACTCCAGCGGTGTGTAGAAGGCGCGCGGAATTCGATGGTCTAAAAATCAAAGCGTATTTTCGTTCTCCATCGTAGAGTTGTACGTGTTATATTATATCTACGCGGTGCAGTCTCGGTTTGACTTATTAACTATCGAAAGGTAGGTGCCATCGACTATCTCGCTCCAGTTAAACTGCACATCTTATTCAATCATCTGATGGACCAAACAGTAGCTATCTCACTCAACGGTTGACGCGCGACATATCCAAACGACCGCCAAACAGAAGCTGGTACAGTCGACACCCAACCGCTGAGCAAGAAAACAGGGACATAACTTGACGTGACTAATGATATTCAGACGTTAAGCGACCGATGACTGTTTTAATGGGATCGTATAAAATCGCGAGTTACACCTGAATCCGGGCGCGTCGTCGAGACCAAGAATATATTCTTATACGTATACAAGATATAATAACTTTGAACCGTATGACAATGAACGGTTATTTTAAATTTTTCTTTCACTGTAATTTAATAACAATAATATTAATAATAACAATTGTATTTTCTTTTTATTTTACAGGCGAACATAATAACGTTAGGAGCCTATTGCTCGCGGCTCGAGATACATTGTCAACCCCTGGCGACGTCAGACCGAGCGATAGAGTAAAGTCCGTCTTTCACCAATGGAATTACCACGGCGACTGAAACTTCAATTTATAAAATAAACCACGAAACCAAAAGACAATATAATTGTGATGTCTAGGAGGTGTTTCTATATGTCTTGAAGATAACTCTCCGGTAAAGAAAAATTAATCTATACATATAATATTTAGTTTAATTTAGATTTAGGATCGGATCGCTGCAAAGTGCCTTCGTGTCACGGATAGTAGGATTAGCCATATTATAGTCATAGGTAATTTATAATGACGTTTTTATTTTTATTTCTTACTTTATTATTTCTCTTTTCGATTATACATATATTTTCGGCGTTAAACACGCTGGATATACCATATATGTATTATATTTGTATATTTTGATGCACGTATACCTATCCATAAACTTAAACAGTTTATTTCCCACTTTCGCAGGACCGAAAATTGGGAAATAACGTGATAAATGGCAATTACGTTTAGGTATATACCTATACGTGTTAATTTCTATACTGCGTCTGGTTTTCTGATCTCTGATATTCGACGTTCGACTATAATTCGTATATCGCGTTGATTTTATATAATGACATTATCTCTATAGAACGCCTTATACAATACGGTTTTTCATCGAAAGAGATGACGCTAAGCCAAGACGCAGACCATTCAATGATATCCGCTAATCCAGTTATACCGAATAAAACCGTTAGGATTAGACTTTAAACTGTTAAGCTCAAACCGTATATAATTTATGTTTCCTGTTCGGTCTATTAGATACTTTGGCGTCTAGAAATTGTCGTAATTTCGTAGACTAACACGCGATACATAAAACCAGGGTACGTTGCATAAACTTTGGCTTAAATTTGGTTATTAGCAAAGTGTCCGTCACCGTCTAACCCCATGATTATACTCCGCAAAGACAGCATCCGCGTGTTTATTAGTCGAAATCATATCGTCCGAAAGCTTTGCCCTGGTTCAATTTATATTAACCCGACTTAAAGTCGATGGGAATTCCAATGACCAGGAAATATCATAAGTAAATCTAAATACGAACTCAATTTGAATGAATTGGTACAAAAACTTGCAGCCTAAACCGTAAATTAAATTGAAATTCATTCTTATTGATTTAGTAAAAACAGTTTCCATCGCCAGTTAACTTATTGTTAGCTTTAATACATTCAACTTTTTTTTTTTTAACATTCAAGAAAAGCACGGCACTTAACGAGGTCAAAACAAACCTTAGTTCCTCGTTATTTTCACAACAAATTTATTATCTTCGTCTCCTAAGATATTGCTAGGAGCTCTATTCACTTGGAAATTAAACGATAGATTTCGTTTCATTCTTTGCCCAATTAATTTTTGATTCTATTTTCCAATATTTTATATATTTTTTTTTTTTTCTCTTTTCTTATGTATATTTTCATTTCCAGTTATAATATCCATTTCGTTTCCTTTATAATATATGTTCGTTCATTTTTCTTCGATTCTTGTGATTTTATGATGGCTATACACGGCGCAACAATCACCAGAAAAGAAAACGTTACAAAATCTACGAGATTTTGAACCAAACAAAACAACGTAAAAAACTGCTAACGAGTATCTCGGCGCCCATGATATAGACGGGGAACGGGAGACACATTTCGGGCACAATATTATATTTTCCCAAGCTAACGGCGTGTACATACATACATATATACATAGATACATACATACATACACGAGGTTTTAAAAGCATCTTTCTCAGTAAAGAAGCTAACAGTGAAGAATCCCAAACCATAGAGCTGCATATATATAAGCTATATACGGGTTGTGTATAGGTCCGCGATATGTTTGGGTAATCGTAGCACATAGCTCATCTCATATACGAAACCTGCAGCAGCTATACGTGGTAACCATAACCGTGTGAATATTTTCTTCAACGAAGTTAGTTATTTTAAGCTAACCAAAGCAAACTTTCCCGCGCATTTCTGTCCTTTCGACGAGTTAATGATTTTTACTCTAATGGATTTCACCGGCAACTATAATACATATATCTATACCTGTAACACACGCGTAAAACGTGCGTTAATAATTAAAAAATTATATTATGTTCTTCGTTTGATCCTTCGTCGGGACTCAATTTGCTAAGGAAATCATTAATGACCGTATAATTGTACCTAAATAGTATACAAGTATCTTAACGTAAAAACAAAAAGAAAAAAGTAGTGAAAATTTATCAACTGTAATGACCAACTTTTGGGTTTGACAATTTTACGTAGCTATTCTTACAGTCGTTTCACAAGACGTGATAAATACAGTTTTACATCTAGGTTGGTCCGACATTTCTTCATGTATTTTTTTTTTTTTTGTCTATTTTCTTTTTATATTCATTTTCCACGCTCTCTATGCTCAAGAAACGTAATAGCTGCTATAAATCTCTTTGCATTCAATTAGAAGAGAAACTTCGGTCTCTCTACGTCTTCGTCTAACAGTTCTAACTTATATCGTTATACTGCATAGGATATAGGATATACCGCTCTCGAAGGTTTTCGGTAGCTCGGAGTACGTAGAGTGGGCTGACTTCTTGTAACGATACGCGCGGCGATATAAAAACAAACTAAATAAAGCTATAGAATTTCGCTCAGTGATTCTCTAAGGCAAAAATTCACCATCTGTAACATGGCATTCAGCTATAACATTTATGCATGTGGATAAAATCGACGCGTCTTTTCTTTTCTTATTTTTTTTTTTTCTTTTTTTCATGATGAAATTCGATATTTTTTCTTTTTCTTTTGTTTTTCTCTTCCCTTCTTCTACTCCCATTAACAAGAAAAGTAACGCGTATTTGACAGACACCATATATGTAATACATACACACAGTATAGTTAAAAAAATAAAAATAAAAAAAAAATTCGAAAAGACTGGGACAGCTGTCGCGTCGTGGGGGATGTTGGGACGCCGAGACGTTGCGGTAATAACGAACGTTTACTACAAATGTATGTAGCACCATTTGCTATAGTTTAAATGTTTGATATACCAAAGTAGTAGGTACGCGACTGTAACCCAACTAGGTCGTATATCTCGATATTTCATATTTTGTATATGAGTTTTGAGTCTATAAACGCGGATATGGTTTCACGTATGTAAACTATAACAAATCTGTAACTAAATGGACAGTAAATTTTACTATTATGATATACCTAGATGTATAGGAATACCTACGCGCAAATGTATTCCGCAATGAAATTTTGCGTGCCAGAAACGTCAAATTTAATTTTACAGCATTGAAGTAGTTGACATGAAACTGAATGCACTTATCTTGTAAGTCAAATTTACATTTTAATGAGTATCCAGTAATTTTTTTTAATAATATAATCCAGCGTGGATATGTAGGTATAGTAATTAACTCTCTATATATCTTGTCGATTTGCCAAAGTTATAATAACGTGCCTGAATGTGCCAAAAAAGAATTTCTAATTAGGTACATTTAGATCGTATAGAATGAAACAGAAATTTTTAGTTTTAAGAAATCCCTAATAGTTTAACGTTCGAAAAGTGCCTGTAGTTTTCTTCCGCGTTAATTATACATACATAACATATTATAATTTATAAGTATACATAGTTTATCTTATTATAGTATAACTTCCGAGCCTTATATCTCTCGTAATTTTCTTACGCGAGTTTACCGAAATGCATTTGTAAATTCTTGTGTTACTTTATAGTTTTGGATATAAATTTATTCTTCGCTCTGTACCGCGAAATGCGAAAGGTCTGAGGTTTTCGTGTATATATCTTACCAGATAAATATGTATTTTATATTTATATACATTCTTATGTATATATGAGGTATATTTATATATACATATTATAGATATGTAAATTTAAGGATTTATATATTGAGATTCATAAATGAGTCCCCCAGTCTTAAGTTTTATGATCCATATATGCATATCCATATAAATATATATAAGTTAGAATCTATAAAACCTTATAAAGCAAAGTTCAAGCGTCTGAAAATAGGTGGGGAAATAATCAAAACCTTTTGTGCCTTTTTTTTTAACCTTGGTCATACAGCTGAAACGCCAAATGTTGCCTTGTATATACAGATTTATTGATAGGCTTATAGATTTAGGAGTAACAAAAAATATATGTCATTATAAATACTGTTTTTTTTCTTTTTTTTTTTTTCTTTGTATATATTGTACTAATAAATATTGGAATTTAAGATCTTGTATATATTTATAATTAAAAAATAGAATGGCATTACAATATAAATGTCTTCTGCAAAGGCCGGATTATGCAATAATTTATTAAACACATAAAGAAAATTTATAAGAAAAAAAAAAGAAAAAATAACAAAAAACACAATCAACAGGATTTTGGTGAAAATTACACGCTGTTGTGACTAACGAAAATCCCCCTTACCGAAAATATTCTTATAAATATTACAACAATAAACGCTGTGTAAATTTTTTAAAAACTTGTTTTTTTATCGCATAAATTATTGGTGGAACGCCTTGCTTCGTTGGTTTGGGATATAATTACCACAGCGTTAGTAAATTTATTTCAATTTTTTTTTTTTTATTTTTTTTTTCATTTTTCTTTTTCTATTTTCCGTTAAGTAATCGAACTAGAAAAAAGAAGCAGAAAAGTTTCTTTTCTCTATCCCTGTAAATATAGATTTGGATACATGTAGTGCCTTATAGTTTGGCTTAGCTCTATGCCTATAATATAGATCATTTTTACGATTTAAGGATTAAGTTTAGGATAATATTAGCTTTTCATTCCTCTGTTATTGCGCTATATGCTGCAGTTTTGTTAGCACGTTACGATATATGTATTAATAATAATAATAATTATCTGTAATAATATGATGTTTATATATTGTACAGTATTTTTATATTTTTAAAGTCATCATTATATATATACAGCTAGGTATAATAAACGATATGAAAAATATTAATACCATTGTATACCGATTATGTTTATTGCATTTATTCACCCGTTTTAACTCCAAATTTCGATTATTATAATTGAATTGATATAAAAATGATTAATCTTTGTGTAATTGTATAATTTTAACTCGTAGATTTCACGGTAATCATATAGAATGTGATTTTTGACATCGGAAAGACCTTGAAGTGATCTAAAATACGAAGAGGCCTGGCTTTCATTGGTTCAATAAAACTAAATAGCTTGGCGCACGCCTTCCCTCCGCCCTCGCGTAATGGATCGCTCGCGCTAGTGCAAATATTATCGCAAGCAAACATTAGAGGCTCCGCCTCGCGAGTCACGAATCTTTCCATTCGAGAAAGCTTACGTCATTAAACTTGTTATCGACCAATCATCCGAGCTATAATAATTTGTCCCTCGCAAGTTTTTAGAATATCTTATACAATAAGCTAAAAGCTCTGATTATATTCCGTAAAAAAATATAATGCGGCGAGAAATAAAATTCAAGTTCAGGAAAAATCCTTCAAACTTTTTATAATAAAGTACGACTTTTAGGTCTCAGTTAAAAGTCGTGAAATATACATACATACATACGTTTCTATACGGTTGAAAAACGCGTTGACTTTATATACTTCAAGCTTCTTTGAGGATTCAGCGAGCAATTTTACTTGCTCTCTTTGCTCTTGTCTTCGAACCGTTTCAAAGGAACGAGTATGTACAAAGGAGCGTGGAAGACATGGTTGATCTTGACGTACAAGAAGACCGTTTCATATTGAGGTAATCAACAAACCGATTTAAATACCTTTTCTGAGAGGCAGATATATTTTCAGGTCAATTAATTTATGCCCCTTATCAACTGGCTAGTAGGTTATTTTTTTTAAAGATTATTTATTGTCAAAATTGTAACGGATCAGGTGAATCAAGTATTTCAATCATTGTGTGTATGAAAGAGCACCTAATCATGTCCAAGTATAAAACACTGTCGCCCCTCGATCACTAGCTAGGCGCCTAAGAATCGCACTTGGCAGCGTGCCTTAGTTCTGACTACTCACGTTCCGGAAGTCAATAACTCATATTTGTTCGGTATAATGACCGTCTATTCGTTAATGCTGGCGTGGTGTCAGAATATCACTCCATTCTACGAGTTTTATGTAACTAAAAGATTGGTGTCCCACTTAAAAAAGTGTTAAAGCAGTCAATTACTACCGAATGCGAAAAAGCTGCGAGAAAAAAAAAGTTTTTTTTTTTTTCTCTTTAATTTCACAAGCTTCCATCTCAATTGCATATATTTTTTTTTCTTGTCATTTGACATCTATCTCAAGAAAACAATAACATATAAAATAATAAAAATTGTTGGCTTAATGTTTTTATAAAATTTAATATTTTAATTGTAACAGATCATAGAGAGTTTTTTTTTTTTTGAGTAAAGTTGACGGGAAAGGTAAAAAAGTTCTGTAGCAATACGTGTGGATCTTATTTGGTTTTAATTCGTAAACGAAAGAATCCTTGAGCCGTCTGTCACCCGGTTCCGTCTGCGCGGGGTGAAGCGCGCGATCCGTCTATGTTTAGATTAGCCGGTTTCTCAGATTCCCGTATAACTACCACCGACAAGACGAACGGACCGATCTCTGTGCCTAGAGAGTATATACGTTTAACTGCGTTTTACGATCGCAGCTTGGGCTTGCCTTGGGAACAACTCAAGCTGAAGCTCCCGTTTCTACTGAAGTTCCTTGCAACGATTTAGGTCCTCGTAACGCCTTCGGGCCACCAAAGTTCTCTGCGTTCCGCATGCCACAGCTATAACCCCCATGAATCCGTTCATTCTATAAAACGAAATGATCATAGAAGTTCGTTTCTCTGAGTAAAATTAAAATCAATGCATCTTCAATTTGAATGAAAATTATTTTAATGTAAATTCGATATTTCGATTTTAATCAACAAGTATAATAAATAGTAGTAGGTGTATGGACTAAGAGAATTCTAACAATTTAGAGAACCGCGGACAAATAGATCGTTAAAACCGAATTTTGGAGTCAAATTCGGTGTCTAAACGTTGTACACATGTTGTTTTGTTGTTATTTTAATGTCGTATGACGGTTATTCTAAAGACGAGATCATAAAACCGTAGAGTTATTTCGCGACGATGACAGGACGTATGTGTATGAAAAGTATATAAGGTTCCTTGCAGTGGGTACGTCGTTTACTATAAGCCGTTAGGTATAACGAAAATGAGACGAACGAGGCAATAAACAAGTGTCAACTACTGCAGTGATCCAGAGACGGAATACGTATACACAGATATAGGTAGATAGACAGAGATATTTGTCGAGCGTTTATCCCGTTTTTATATCTTCGACGAAAGATTCTTCGCACTGCAGTGCATCTGCTTCTTACCGGGGGAGTAAATCATCGCGATTCCGGACGTACGTCAGGCCCTGAGAAGGTTCAACCCTCTCTTTTACCCTCCTTTGCTTTCTCTACGCATGTATGTATGTCATAACTACGTGAAAGAGCGAGAAAGAGAGGGAATAAGAGAGAAAAAAAAAAAACAAAGGGAAAGGGCGAGAGAGAATATTAAACGTGGGGTACGATGTTTTCACTATTCGTTCATCGCGGCGTACCGAGATACGCCCGTCATATTTAGAGCCAATTCAATGATATTTATCCCTGGAATATAGCGACTATTACGTGCCGTAAACTATCCTGAGTTACGCGGTGTAAGAAAACGGTCTTAATACTACGCTCACCTAAACTCAACCTACTCTCGGCATCCTGAACACACCGAGTCTCACCACCCGTTGCTATAGTTGCAGCTACGACCCGCGTTGCACATGAGGTTCCACTTATACCAGGACGATAGAAATAGATACGGCGACTGATTTTTTATTTTTTTTTTTTTTCTTCTATCGGTTTATGCGAGGGACTAAATTTCAACACAGGTTGAAGGTGCATACATACTTATATCTGGACACGTGAACCGCAATTATTGCAGAAACGTGAACCTTCAAAGTCACTTTAAAGCATTTTCAAAACAACAAAATAAACAAAAATTGGGCGAAAACTGTACCTACTATTTTGACATAAATTAATTTGATGACGAAATATTTTATGGAAAATTGAGGAGCTACTTAACTGAATTAACGAACAGACTGAGGTCTAAGATTTTTCGAAAAGAGTTTCATAGGTATGCCGAAAGTAATATCATAAAATTTGAAACTATTACTTTTTTGAAAGTAAACGACAAAATAGGCTCGTATAGTAAGATGATGATGACACTTTTATGAAATATCATGGATTTCAGAATCATTACAGAACTTTTTTACTTACTGTTGATTGTGACTTGTCCAAAATGTAACTTCAGATAATTATACTTATTCGTGATTTGATATGATACGTGAAAATTGCTTACATATAGTGTCTTAGGTCCTTTTCTGCAATTACATTGATTCATACGAATAATTTTGCTTGTACGGCGTTCCCAAAGAAGAATATATATCTTTGTTAGATTGTTGGGTTCCTGCAGGCTATAAGAAGTGGGTAGGTAAATGAGAAATGGTATTTATTGGGAACGAAGTCCTGGCCGTTGCCTGAAATGCATATGGACTCGAAAGGGCTTTCGGGGTCGAGACAGGGAGCTCGTTAAGTCGCGTAATGAGGTCCTCCCCTCGGTTAATTATCTCGAAGTTTGGTTGGCAAGGACGGAGGCGGCACACGTCCCTCCTGCATAGAGATATACGTGTATGAGTAGGTATGAACATACATACATACATGCATACTTTTGCATCGTATACGATACGTGATATACCTATACATACCTATACTGCGGCACCTACCTATGCCCAAAGTGGAAGCGGAAGACCACACCAGGAAGCAAGATGTAAACCGATTCCTTGAACTATTCGAAACGACTGATGGCTTTTTAAATTGGTTTCTCGAAGTCGCGGTGGCAGATCATATCCGGACCGGACCAAATATCGTCGACACAACACTGTATATGTATAATCATTTCCGCATATACTAGGTATATTAATTAATCAAACAAAAAGTCAGTTATGTCATTGGTCACCATATTAGTGAAAATTTTTATAATTTCTTAACGAAGATAACATACAAACGATCTTCGAGCACGATTCATAAACCGTAGAAAGAATTGAAATTAAGTAAACAGTTTAAATAAAAATCTTATCGAATGATATAGAATGATCAAAAAAGTTTCAATCATATGACTAAAAATTGTAATAAAATCCTGTAGAAGTATACATGGAGAATTTAAGATAGTTTTTAGGACACGTGCATCTTATTTGCGCAGGATCTGAGCCGAGACGGGACATGACGGGATGGGATCTCCAACTCCCCCTGATGTCCTGGCGCCTTGTCGATGATGAATATGAGGGGCGTGTTGGGTTAGGTCGTAGAGGAAGGTGGCGAGATTTCTCCCTTCAAAAACCCACTTCCTTGTTATTTCTCGCATGAATAAATTAGTGTTTGACTTCTTTTGCGGGTCGTCTGATCCTGAGTCATGAAATTGAGAAACATGCTTCTGAAATCGGTCCAACACACTTGTAGAAATTTTAACAGAATCTTTTTTCTCCCTTAGGCATATCCCGTACTACGAATGCAGAGTCATTGATAGAACCTATATATCTGTATATACATACCCTATAACCTATGGGTATATACTTTTATAGATCAGAAAACATCGAAAATCCAGCTACAAATTAAAGATTATAAGATATTTGTGTAAGTTATTCCCCGAAATCTCAAACATCTTTGCGATGGCCGGCTTCTGGCGACCCACTTCCGTGTTATTGCGAGGTTTTCTTAATTACAGTTCTCTGTGTATCTCCTTGAGAGGATGTTTAGTTAGATTTCGTTAGTTTACGGAGGAACTGTGAAGAACTCGATCGTATAGATTTTGGCGGGTGTGAATAAATCATTATGGAATTAGCACTATCGCACGTTACATATACCCATACTGTCCGCGTTAAGCCAAAAATCATCCAATTATATCTACAAGATATTTCGTATAATGAAACGGTCAAGTTTTGAATCGATTCTTATCCATTTTTAGATTGATTTATAGGCATTTAAAAGTTAAAATAATTGTCGGTCGTCATTACTTATGACATATTTATAAAACTGTATGGTGTAAGTAAAATGTTCATTAAATAATTCAGGTAAGTAATGGCTGCGAGAGACTAGCGATTTAATAGATCCTTGAAATATCAGGCCATTGGATCAGCAATCGTCAAGATCTAAAAAAAAACTCTTGTGTCTTTGTCTTTCATTCGCGATTCCAAGGACAATTTAGCTTGGTATTGGTAAGATGTTGTTTCTTAGGGTTTGACTTTAAACAGAGTAAGTTTACTCGACGCATCCTTCCTCGCGGGCGCTTTTAGACAATGCGGCATTCAAATGAAATCTAACATTTACCGTGGATTGTAAATCTTGCTTCTTCTACAGAAATAATCTGCAGAAGGCACTTGTATTTCTGTTGATAAACTTACAAGTTGTATGTATACCTATCCACCTATAACTCGCTTGATGTTGATGTTTTACCGAAAATTGGGATGAATACAAATTTAATTTATTATCAACTTGCATAAATACATTGTATGTATAATGTGCGATAACTTAAAAATTATTTTATATTTGGCTTGAAAAAATTATTAAAACTAATTCCTCGCTATCCTTTCATTACATAATATCATAAAGCTTCTGAAAAAATCCAATGCAACGTATTTTTGAACACGAAACAAATTACGGTATCCCTCAGAGATATAAAGTATTCAGTTTTCAAGCTACGAACTAGGATAACCTACCTCTCTCTTTTCCTTTCACTGGATATCGGTTAACTAGGATAATCATTCGTCAACAATAAGCAACGGATATGACTATACAGAAGATTCATACTGAATCCCGCGCCCGCCTTTTGCGGCAAAAGTAGTTCACAAAATACTCACTGACAGCGTTACCATATGGAATTTAAATAATGTTATGCAGATTGCATATAGTAAGGCGTATACTTCGAACTTCAACATCACATGTCTTACTAAATTCGCTGCTATTATCAAAATATGTAATTGAATTTTCTGAAATTATTTACATGAATTCCTTGAACCTTGCTGTACAAATTTGGTACAAGAAAATTTTTGGGTAGGAAGTAGGTTTGAATTGAAGAAATAAAAAATTGGGATTTCTAGACCGTTCGCTTAGTCTCATGTTGCAATTTTCTTGTCTGCTAGAAAAGATAATTCCTGATAGCAAAGAATAATGAGCAAATTTTTTTCTGCGTCTAATTAGCGTAATTAAAACTGGCTGTTTACAGCAATAAAAATCATATCTTATCTTGTATTATACTATTCGTTTTTTTCTGCTTTTTTTTCTATGATAAGAAATCGGATTGATTAAAAGATCAAACAGAAGAATTTATTTTACAAGACCGCACAGTGGGATAATTTTTGATTTTATTTTATTGAAGTACATTGGTACCAGTAAAACTTTAGGGTGACCAAGTAACGATGAGGCAAGATAAATCCAACCTCTAACGTTACCGATATTACATATTATGTATAAGTAGTTAAAATATTTCCCATTTACAAATAAAGCCTAAATAATTGTAACAATTATACACCAACGGGTATATATGACCGTAAATAATATATTAACGTTAATAATTAACGCTAACGGAAGGGAAGTGTTCGAAATTATTGTTTCTTCATATTATGTAGTATGTATATGTGACATTTTCACATACCTATTTACTTGCCACGGGATTGCTAAATTTATAGTACGATGTCAATATCAGAAACAAAAAATATATATCATGAACCGTGAGTTTGTCTTGTGTATAATTTAGAAAGTTTTATTATAATTCTAAGATCACGAAATAAAAAATAAAAAACAAACAAGAAAATGACGTACTTTGAGTTAGAGGCGATTAATTATATAAGAATAAATGAATTTTTATTCTTAACAATCCCTGTGATAAATAGATATGACAAAAATTAAGAGGTAAGATGTCTTGCAAGGTATTTTTTTTCCTTTTTTAATTTAAAAAAATCAAAGTACTGTAAACCGTCATCTTGACAATCCGTACTTATCCACGTTTCTTATTTATTTTATTTTTTATTTTTTATTTTTTTATTTTCTTTTCTTTTGTTTTTTGTAGTTCAATGAACTTTGTTTAATCACTAAGTATTTTATATTTACATTAAAACGTTCAACGCTTTTTATCCTATATCCGTATTTCAACACATACCAGGTATACCAATTCTTGTTAATAATATATCGATGCATTAATTTTAATAACATTTATGGCTGCAGATATACGTTTTTTTATTTTTATTTTTTATTTATAGACCAAACTTCTTGCTGTGCAATCGATATATTTTTTTCTAACAATATTATACGTATACTGTTATTGGAAACTGCAAAGCGGATATTATCTTCCATTTACCACGGTTACACTAAGATTTATATAATATATATTGTTTGTAGGAATCATTATACATGAATTTCCTGGCACGATCGTAAAAAATATACCTATTGACGTTGAATTAGATTCATCTATCAAACAGACGTTTTCTGATAAAGATTTACATAAAGTCCTAGATACATACCTATAACATTCATCTGCAATTCATGAACATCGTTATTTTTTTCAGTTTTGTTTTTTTTTGAACATTTTTTTTATTCTATTTTTTTCTTATTATTTTAACACAAAAATTTTCTCGAAGAGAAATAAATTCGATAATATAACGATTATACACTGGAACTACTCAACTGTTTTTGTAAAATCTTATGCCCAATTCGTGCTTTTCAAGTTGTTGATACGAATATGGCAATTTATATTTAGAATTTAGAATATTCACTTCCTATTGGATTGGATTTTTTTGACATTTCGACGTTTAAATAATCGAAAAATATACTTTATAATAAAAGAAGCAATTGATAAATAGATATTTGAAAAGATAATAATTGTACATAATATTATATACTCGGGATTTTCGATCGTGCCGAAAAAATCACATTGCTTATTTATGCTTATATAGTAATTATTGGTATTTCCTTCCTATAATTAAAAAAAAAAAAAAAAGAAAAAAATCTTTTATTCAATATTTTTTTTTTTTTAGAAAATGAATATGCAGTTCTTCTTAATCACAGAAACCGATTGAATTTATATATCAAATCTCTTGTTTTGTAGAAATACGATATGAGGCAGAGAAATCTTTCTTCGGAGTCCCCAGTACAATAATTGATAAAGTTTTTTTATTTAAAGAATGTTCGAATATGCCGAAACAAAAAAAAAGTAATAATAATAATAATAATGTTCAAATAAGAGCTGAACTTCATTTATACCTATATAACGTAAACTGCCTGCTTTAATTCGGGATTATACATATATTACAAATCGACGTGCAGATGATTTGTATGGCTAATCGGTCGAGCAAAATAACACGATTATTAAATTACAGAGTTTGTTCACTACTACGATTAGTAAGACATGGAAAATTTTCTGCCAATTAAATACACATAGATAAGTATGTGGTTGATAGAAAAAATAATTTTTCACGATCAAAAATGTACAGATTGAAATGGAAATGTTCATTAGTGACTAAATATTAGCAAGTTTTGTGATAAATATATCCCAAACACCTGATAATACATGAATACTTGAAAAAACGTGTTTACATTTGTTAAAAAGAAAATCGAAGAAAATTAGATAAATTCATCCAACAATTTGAATGGGCGGTTCAAAGAAATACGTATGTATAAAGATTTTAATACTTCTAGAAAATTTTCGTAGAACTAATTCAAACAAAATATGTATTGTCATAGTGTGTATTCTATTTACACAAGACTAACAGTGTTTAGAAAAAAGATAATCATGTGAAAGCAAACTATTCGAAATCCTAAAAAAATGTGCTCTTTATAAATCAAAATCTCTTGTATTAGTTATGTTAAATTTTCTCAAAGGATAAAATGTTTGCAATTATTCTGTACAACATGTGATAAATGTTTTTAGTTTGTTATTTTTCAGATTAGTTTTGGTTAAAACAATTATCATCTAAATCTGCTCGACCAGCCGCACGTCATATCAGATCTTTCGAAGCTCCTAGTATATTTGTGTAACCGCAACGTGAACGTTGTTCATAAATTTCTAGTAGAATATAGCGTCTATTATAGAACTATAATGATTCTACTCAGTGGCAATGCTTCTCAAAACATACTTCACAGTATAGGCAAATGCGGCAAAACCTATGATAACAACTAGATTGGTAAGGGCGCTGTGAAGCGGACTCTGTTCTCTCTGGAATTGATCTCTAATCAAAGAAGACACTTCGGCAGCAGTTGATTGATGCCTTGCTTGTTTTTCCAATTCCTTACGGTGTTCCAATTCCGCTTTGATTGCCTATAAAGAAATATCAATATTTTATTATTCAAGAATGAACAACTGCTGCTTGAGACTCAAGAGTTATGTATCTCACTCACAGTGTGAGTAGCAATTAATATAAATTTAAATAATAACAGGGTTATGGGCTCACCAATACTGTCTCTGGAAACAATTCGCAAAATACCGTATCCTTAAGATTATACTCAAGACTTTGTGACGCCAACAGCCTTTTCTCATAGTCTGGTGTCTCTATGCTTCCTAAAGTCGGGCTTTTCTCAATCTGTTAAAAAATTAAACAATCTTTATAAAACATTTGGATAAAGGTCAAGCTATTTAAGTGATTTACAATTATTTTACGTAAAGATTAAATTTCTGGGTTCCAATTGAAGCTTTGAAATCAATTTCTCAGACTTCTGAAGACTATTTAGTCAAAAAATTGCCTGCCTTTTCTTTCAACAAAACCTATTTGTAGAGTCAATTTAGGAAAGGAAAGGTTTATTAACTGTTTTCATATAAATTGATGCAACTGTTGACTGCGAATCTAAACTTTTGGATTGCAGATAAAATTTCTCATATTCTCAAACCCAATTTTTGATTTTAAAAAATGTTCCAGCTGTTTTTGAGGCAATTAAAATTTTCCTCATTCATCTTATTAAGTAAAATATCTCTCCACAGGGAAAAGACTCGGCTATTTGACATGGCTCACCATGAAGCTAAGAAGACCAGTTAAAATAGTAGAAACGCTCCAAGCCGGGTTCCATGTATCCGGGTGAAAATCAGATATGGATAAACATAGCCGTGTGTTGACCTTAAATCGTCCATTTGGTGTTGTCATATATATACTGGGTGGTTTGAAAGGAAACTCTCTTGGAAAGACAAGTTTTCCGTGATAAAATCCGCCTTCGTAAGGCGTGTTTTCAGGACCGTTGACCACGTAATGCCTGTGAATGATAAAACAAAATGATACAATAACTAATTAATTAAAGGAATAAAATCTATTTCAAGAAACAGAATTTCCTTGTCTTACACTTAGTCAACAAACATTCCGATTTCTAATTAAAATAGACTAAATATCTTTAAAAAAATATATGTATAATTTACTCATTATCTTCAAACGACAAACAGAAAATGATCAAAATATTAAATTGTGAATATCCTTGTTAATTCATAACTTTTTCAAATAGATCTTGTTTTCTTCTGAGAAAAAGTAAACTTAATATGTTTTTTGATATCTCGATGATAAAAATATTGTTATGCTTATTATTATTATCATTATTACCATTCTAAGATATTGGAAGGAACAGGTTCAGCGAGGACGTATGGTACCGGATCCTTTTTCAAGCGTAGATAGTCTTGCTTTAATCTAGCAGTAGCGGTGTTTGGCTTTCTATTCATTATGACCATATATGATGTAAGCAAGGTTGATTAATACTAGGTGGTAAACGTAAATTAAACCTTTCTTTGTTTTTTAACACTTTGTGTCACGAATAACAGTTATTTATTATTTTTCTTCACATCAGGGCTTAGTTTTATAACGAATCACATAACCCCAGATAGTAATTATTTATTCGGTATGATATGGATGTGATTTTTCAATGAAAATGAACGATATGGTTTTTATTTTATTTTTTTATTTTTTATTTCTAACGACAAATAACCTCGGTGGATAAAACCACGTCAAAATTAGAAAGGTTAAGATACAACTTAACGCGTAAACAAAATACTGTGTTTCTTTATTTATTTATTTATATTATCATTGTTAGGATGATTGCAGGTTTATTAAATAAACTTGGAAAAAAGACAGAGTATGATTGTACAGCTTATAGAAATTAGGGATTCTGAAACGAATTAATGTTCGATGAATTTTTGACAACCAACAGTTTTTCACGACACAAAACATATGATGGAAGACTCGTCAACCGGAAATGAAACTATCAGACACCACTGCGCATTCGTCGGTGCGCTTTGACGCACTAGATCTAACCAGTATATTTCAATTTTAAATGCGTTACTTTTTTATGCAAATCTTATCATCACCTTTATTTTTAGCGTAATATACATAGTATATTGGACCGAATAAGTTTGACTGAAAACCTGATTATATTACATATGTATATTCATTTTACCGAAATCGGAGAAAACGGCGAAAGTTCTTCTTCGCGAATTCTCTAGTCGCAATACCGAATCAAAAAAAATTCTGATGCATTTAAATATAAACTGTAAACCATACATCGCTTAAGCGAACATTCGTTTGAATGTAGCGGTAGTGAATTCTATTTTCATTATATAATATTTTTAGTAAAGGAGGATGAAGAAACGAAATAATCTACCGCGTGATCAGCGTAGCCGGTTTTCAAGCCTCTCTATTCGCACTCTGCGCAGTTCCGTCGATGGCTGCGTTCATTTTTTGCATTGTTAAATATTTATTTCATTAAAAACACACTGTGCAAAATTGCTTCCGGCTTATTAGATATTTTCATCTCTCGAAGATGCCTTCAACGGTATTATCTAAGTAACATAATATCGAATATTCTGTACAAATGAAACCGAAGATATCATTACAAATTTTCGTGTTTCCCCGCGTCCAACAGCTTTAATCGACTTGGGCGGGGAAGGAGGCGAGAGAACTCGAATTTCCACCAATTAGGGAGCTCGACACCCTACAAAGACGAAAGTTACAGATGGTGAATTTCGTAGTGGACTTTAAACGGTCAGCTTAGGTATTAAAAAATCGGGCCACTAAAGTACACTATATTAGTATTATCAAAATTTTTCACTTTAAAGTTTACGCGTTCGGGTTAGGGCCCGCACGGGCTCTCTCGGCCCACGAGTGCGGAGAAATGTCGTTACGAACGGCAGCGCAGCGTCTCCTGCAAAATGGTTGTGTCCTTCTCCGTTCGCTACGCAATCCACAATATTATTCGCAAGGCAACAAAATACACGTTGTGGAAGTAGGTAAGCAGTAATATTCCTGCATCAATAATTCAACTGAATAAATCACAGGCATCATCAACATCAGGAATTCGCTGGCAATCATATACAAAAAAGTTATCTCATACTAACGTAAGACGCACTTCACACATACATTCATTCATACATACGTCACTCTTCAAACATTATCTTTAAAAATATATCTATCAACTCAAATGTCATCTCCGGATCCTAAAAGTATTATCGAACTTCGACAAGGACTGAGGTAACGAGATTATTATAAATTGTTGAACAATTTTACAGGTCAAATAATTCTCAGTTTTCTTTACTTTATGATGGGTTATGAAAAATCATTCGATAATGAATTTAGATTGCGAATTATTTTCAAATTTTACACTCAGGTAAGACCCAGGGCCAACTGCCCACGGGTGGTAATGTCTCCGTCGCAGGGAGACACCTCGGATTCCTGGGACTTCACGCTCGGCGTATATTTGTCGACAATGTCTTAAAACGAGTAACAAACACTCTCGCAGCAGATTTGAGACGACGTGCTGCAAAGCGTTTATTGTTTGGAGATTCGGCACCATTTTTTGCTTTGGTTGGCGTCTCGCTTGCTTCTGGTACTGGAATATTAACTAAGGATGATGAGCTGGAAGGAGTCTGCTGGGAAATTAGGGTATGGAAAAATGCGATATTTAAAAAGCTGTTTTTGCTCTCAAATTTTAATTTTACATTTTGAGATCTTTATGTTTTTGTTGAAATAGTTAATAGCGTGTGATATTGCAATATTTTGGTATACGGTTCGAATGACAACTAGAATCGATGGCATCACTCAAATATGGCTGGCTTCCAACTCCCGCCCACCTCATTCATTACTGTTGTTATTCTAGTCTTATATTGTTTGTAAATACACCGTACTCGCCAAGTCTTGGATTTCAGCATTTATCCATGTTATAAATATCGGCTTAGACTGTAATAAATTATTAGAAACTAGTGCCACTCTTCCAAAGTCAAATTTTAGCCAGAATATACTTTTTTGTTAAGCCCAAAAATCCCTCAGAATTATTAAGGGGCTTTAAAATCCTTTTAAAAGTTTCTCATTCTATAAAAACATTTATTTTAATTTTTATTTACCTACTTTCTAATTTCAAGTACATCAAAAGTTCATTCACATTTATCAAACTCTCTATACATATAATTCACCTGATTTTCAGGAAGCGGTGTCCAAAGTGCAGTGGAACACGCCAAAGAATGATCAGAATTATGAAGCAACGACGATTGAAGAGAAGCCAGTTGATTTGAAAGATTTTGTAATTGGTCCTGCAATAGCGAAGGGATGTTCTGCGGTTGTATATGCTGTCCGTCCAATTGAGCCTGAACAGAAGCAGGAATCCGGAATTGTAGTCGATACTAAGAATAAAGATTTGTCCATCTTTCCCTTGGCTATTAAAATGATGTTTAATTATGATGCTGAATCTAACGCAACGGCTATTTTGAGATCTATGTATAGAGAAACAGTACCGGCTAGAAAACATTGTCAAAATGAAGAGCTGGCTGTATGGGAACAAAGAATGTCTGACAACAAAAGAGTACTGCCACCACATCCTAACATTGTAGCTATGTACTGCGTTTTTGCTGATAGAGTACCTGACTTACCAGGTTCTTCAAAAATGTATCCCGACGCTTTGCCTGCTAGAATTAATCCCAATGGTTCGGGAAGAAACATGAGCCTTTTCCTGCTCATGAAAAGGTAAAAATCAAAATTTTAAAAAGTCTAACATGTATGGAATTTGAAACAAATTCGGAAAAAAACTATCGAACATTATTTCAGTTTTATTTATTGATAAGAATTTCTGTTTCAAACTAGTATTTAAAAAAAAATGTACATAGTTTGAAGGTAAAGGCAAGGATAATGTTTCAGTATTCTTGGAGTGTCGTATTTTATGTTATTATGTTACAATTATAAGTAGATATCAGCTGGCAGTATTAATTTACTTACAATAAAAATATCGATATCGTATTTCAGGTATGATGTTAGCTTGAAACAGTACATGGCAGAGAGAGAAGTAAACGTACGAAAATCTATATTATTATTAGCACAATTACTGGAAGGAATTGTCCACATGAGCTCACGGGGCATTGCACACAGGTAATGATTTGTTTTGCCCAATGACCTTCGCCCACAAAGATTTGGCAAATATTTTCTTTTTTTTGTCCCCATCGTGAGTTATTTACATCCCAAATTGGAATCTCAAAAAATATTTGTGGCTCAGTGTTGACTGAAAAATGAATATTCCAGCAATTTTTTATTTTTTTTTCCCAAAAATACAAAATTTTAAAGCATCAATACTTACTAGCTGTTGCATAATAATGATTGAAATGATAAATTTTCAACTTTACAGAGACCTCAAGAGTGATAACATTCTTCTGGACCTTTCTGAAGAACGCGATAATTGCCCATCGTTGGTAATCACAGATTTTGGATGCTGTTTGGCAGATAAAACTCATGGTCTTTATCTCCCGTATAATTCTCACGATATAGACAAAGGTGGAAATACCGCATTGATGGCTCCAGAGATTGTAAACACTGAACCAGGACCTTTCACTAGCTTGAATTATACAAAATCTGATTTATGGGCGGCAGGAGCTATTGCTTACGAAATATTTGGTCAAAAAAATCCATTTTATGGTGACAAAGGGAAAAAACCCTTACTGATGAATCATAGCTATGTTGAATCAGATTTACCACCACTTCCAGAAAATATACCTACTGTCGTTGTAGCTTTGATTAAAAACATGCTTAATAGAAGCATGTACCAGGTATGCATATTCTATTAGGATTCATTAGTATAGAAAACACTAAAGATCGCGATTTTATTTTGTTAATATTTTATTCAAATGAATGGATTTGAAAATTGTATTTGTATCCTTTTTTTCAGAGAAATAGTCCTGAGATGGCTGCAACGATTATAGAACTTTATCTATGGGCGCCAAGTTCCTGGTTACGAATTGACAGTAAATTACCATCAAGTAGCGAGGTAAGAATCCTTTAAAATAACGATTTCCTTACTTTATCATTATTTTCGGTTTTTTTAAACCATTGAATAATAGTCTAAAATTGTCTTCTCAAGTTGATCTTTTGAACTACGCATTTTAGTATCAGAATGTTGTAATATTTCCTTTCGGTCTTTGAACATAAAATATTCTGTTATGTGTTTGAAGATTCTTCAATGGTTGTTGTGTCTCACAACGAAAGTTCTTTGCGAGGGACGCAAAGTCACCGATTCGACTTTGAACAAACTCTCAGAAAAAACGAAAGAGGGTACCGTTCTTAATTACGAATATAATCGAACCATGTCTACACGATCATGTGGACGTCGCACAATGCCCGAGTATCAACTGATAGCCAGTTTCTTGAGTAGGGTATCGCTTAGCAACGTTAGAGACGCGTTGAAATGGATTCACAAGAATACCTAAACTGATATTATATAGTATTAAAAGATATGAAAAGATAATTTTTATGCATGGATACTGAAACTTTATTGTCAAACTACTGAAAAACGCAAAAAATTTATCATTGTTAGGGTCAACGTTAGAAATAATGCACATATAGATATTGGCTGCCATATATGAGCATTCAGTATACACATATGATTTATTATTATCTTCTGAAGTCCGTTAAATTTTATTATGTATCCAAAGTAGTAGTGAGAAAACTGTGAAAAAAAAGATAACTTGGGAAAAAAATGTTATTATAATTAACGTCGTCGCTCTCCTTTTCTACAAATTCGCTCAGATATCTATTGAAAAAAAAAAAAACCAAGATACACGATCAATTACCACACTATTTCCACTTCATATTATGCCTTATTTAATCATATAAATTTTTTGATTCGGCTTTTTCTATAATTGAACGAAGCACAAAAGGGACTGTATGGTACAATGATAAACATCATTGAGTGTAATTGATTTTTTGTTGAGAAAAAAAAGATTTGTTCCCTCTTGTGATTCAAGTGCCTTTACATCCGATGAAATGATATTATAGTACTTTATTTTTAAACGTATTTACTTGTTATTATTAATCCTCAAAAAAAGTATGCTGAGTATAATAAGGAAATGAGGTTGAGGTTGATTAAATAATCAATTAATCGTGAAATAGAGCATTGAATATTTTGGTAGATTTAACTGATTTTAATAAGTGTTAAGACGCTGCAAAAAATTTACTATTCGATACGTGAAACTGTATTGTTGAAAGTAAGAGCCTGTAGTGATATCAAGTTCCTCGTTATGGTTTCAATAACGTTATTAATTGGAACTTGATTAGTATCTCGCAAAAATACTAGTCAACAGTTGATACAGAGTATATTTCTGGAATAAATTATTATCAAAACAGACTGTTGACTGGTAGTTTAGATTTTAAAGTTAAAAAAAATTATTTTGATTTGACTGTTATTATTTCCTCGTATTTATAGAAAACACACATGTATATGAGTTGTAAATATTGGTTTAAGATTGAGCTGAATTGAAAATAAAAAATATATACAGAAAGTGCTCTTTTAAACATCTGTTTAATTATTATTTTCCTAATTATAGATTATTTATGATGTGTATAACTGCTATACGTATCAAATTAATACAATTATACTGTGACTAATTTATCTAGCAGTATTCAACGCATCGAGACTAAAGAATATATAACTATACTTCCATATTTTATATCCTATTAAAAACAGTTAATTATCATTTCTTTTTTTTAATGTCCCTCGGATGAACAGGCTTCCCACATCTCTGCATTGCAAATTTCATATCTTCTATGTTCAAACCTTTGGTTTGAGCTAGGTCTTCCAAATACATAAGATATTCTTCGAAACTAATCGCACGTTTGCGAAATTTAAAGAAGCACAGTCCTGTGTCTGTGGTCGTTATTTTATACGTATCAAGAATCTTAGCTGAGGCTAACCATTTATCGCTTTGCGATAACGGCAACAATTTCAAACCCAACGAATCAGAAATGGGATCCATTCGACAGTATGCTGAAAATATCGTTATCAACTTGTATAGTCACTCGATGGCAATAATAAGTGAAAAAGATTGTATATTTTTATTTGTAATACCTGCAAACATTACATCCAAGGGAACTTCCTCTATCTCCTCGCTAATTTTAAGTTCTTGCATTTTTCTGTTACACCAAATAAAAGATTTTCTTTAAAAATACCAAACTATGGCTGATCTCTTTGCAAATTGACAGTAACATTATCTGAAGTAAGAATTAAGATAAAACGACAAAATCTTGAGAAAAAAAAACAGACTTCATGCAATGCAAGACATGAAGGTCTAAAATGACGAATCTTCTATGTGTCAAAATACATCAGGTTCTGAATATAAAACTAGCTCTCATATTGTGAAAAATAATTATATCGACAATGTCAGAACATATATTACTTGATGCATATCATAAAAGAATATGCAAGACTGCAAATGCAAAATGTGAAATGGCAGATGAGAATTTAGTGGAGGTAGTGAATGAGCTCAAGCACGATGCACCTTGTGCAGATTCTGAATGTTTAGGTAATATCGTGTTTTCAAACAACATTTGGCCTTATTTTAGTGGATTCCGATTATAGGTTGCATGAAAGAAGAGTATAAGCAAGGAGATACTGAGAAAATATGTACACAGCGTATAAAAACTGATTTTACTATTCAATGGAATCCTGAACATTGTCCGTATTTATACAACAACCACGACTATACCGTATTACCAGATATTCCAAGACGTTTCAGAACTATGAGAGCAAAAGTACTATTAAACAGTTTGTTTTTCTCATGCTTTTGTGAAAAATGGTACAACGGTACACGGCGATTGATTCTTCAAGGAGCTGATTTAGTTCCAAGAATTGGGTGACTATAAGTTGAAATTTCATTATTGCAACATTGAATAAGTTAGAGCAGATCTTTTAATGAATTCAGATGCTAAGTTGCAACAGGAGAATTAATACAAGATCAATAACCATTTAGGAGATGCTTTCAAGACTGGGATGTACCTTATCTCATGGTATTTTTACGTGCCAATAGAGATATTGTTTCTCTAAATTTGGCTTACAATAATATTCACTGTGCTGGCTTCATAAATCTGGTTGATTACATTATTGTAAATAAGAATTGGCACTCAAAATCACAAAGCATTCGGTAACTCTTACTGACACTGAATATCATTTTCTGTAGGCTTACAAACATATTTTAGAATTGAATCTACAGAACAATAATATCCGTGCACCAGGTATCAACCATTTGTGCCAAGATGGTGAAAAGATTAGGCTGAAGACTCTAAGACTTAACGGGAATAAATTTGGAGTCGAGGTAATAAAATTGTATGTTCAGACTTTCCGGAGTCAGTTTTGATACATGGAACTTGTCTAATTCAGAAAAACTTTATATTTCTTAACGTTTTCAGAGTGCGAAGAAAGTGGCTTTATTTTTACTGAAGAATCCCCATCTGAGATATTTAGATGTTGCGGAAGTTGATCAAACTGCTTCAAGTTTGGTTTATTTTACTACTGTTATGCGATGGGACCAAGAAGAGTGCAATCAAACACTCAAAGTCCTAGATCTAAGTCGACCAAATCCTGGTTACATGTACATTTTTGATAGTACTCACTTTGCCAGTGTTATCGGATGCATGTTGCGGGTAATAGCTGATTTTCAATCAGCTACGTTTGTAGTTCAAAGAAAAATCTTAAAACTGAATTTGCTTTAGACTAGATGTATTCAACACAGCAGACATGTATAATACCCCCGATGAAGATCAGTTAGAAAAAAAGGCAGCTAATATGATAAACATTATTGATTTGATCAGAGTTCGAGACATTGCATCTAACTTTTATTAATATTCATTAGCTGTTTGAGAATCAATATAAAGAATCTGTGACCCAAAAATTACAATACATATATCACAGTTTCAGTATATTTAATGTCTGGATAAGTATATCATGGTAATGGTCAATCTATATTTAGTTCAACAGATCTTTGGTCGAATTACACTTACAAAAATACAATTTTTCCTGTCATGATATTGAGATAATGTTGGAGGACTTGAAATTCAACAACACATTGCACTTGCTCGATTTGTGCAACAATAATATAGGAGATCACGGAATAGAGCATCTTGCTAACTGGCTCAAAACAAGACCTGTACTTAATGGTTTATTACTTGCTCATAACATTATGACTAGTCATGGTGCTCGGTAAATTCCCTGTATCTGTAGTCTCTGTATTACCAAATCTTGATTATCTTTTTATTTATTTAATCTATTCTATTTAGGGCTCTAAGTTTTGGCATGCCATTCTCAAGAATAAAAATGCTCGACATTTCATACAACAGAATAACAGATGTTGGTGCAATGGATGTACTTAATTCCATAAAGAAAAGTACACCTCTACGATATCTCAGAATTTTTGGAAATTGCCTCGGTCATAGTACTGCGAAGGTAAATTTGGGATAAGCGAACCATCTTCGTGGTATATTTATTATCGCCAAGCTCAAGATCTTATGATTTCAGATTGTAGAAAGAATGCTAGTGTCTAGTGTACTGATTCAGGAAAATATTGATATTAAACCATACAGGGTTGACCACAAATGGTATCTTGCACATTACCCAAGTGATCATTATAAACAGCGCTATTATAACGTCCCACGTTATGCTTTTCCACAACCTTTGAAAATACCATACATAAGAAACAAAATGTCAGGAAAATCGGCGCCAAAAGTTCACTTTAAATACGTCGACCCCGCTCCTATTGAAGACAGAACATATCCGGTACTTTTCACAAAAAATAATAGTAAAGAAGCGAACAGTTAGCAATTTGAAACTCGTTCTGCATTTGCCTGGCATTTGGAAGTCAATGTTTGCATTGAAAAGATTTACAGCCATAACTATTCGTTGATAGAACATAATTTAACAGATACAAAAGAACCGTCCGCTCGATTGTGTATGCTGCGATTGCAGAGACGACGAAATGATCAATTCTTTAGCCTCATCCACTGCAGATATTAATCCCGAAATTTGTGTATGCAGCGTATGTACTACGTATGAATTGGAACTCAAGAAACCAAGTACATTCCAGTCCGATATTACCCTAGTCCCAAAAACATTATGCACATGTCATCCCATCAATTGTGGCTGTTGTTATTGCATACAGTGCAAAGGTAGTGGCCTGAATTGGTAATAATTTGAATACAATTTGAAGTAAATTTGTGCATTTATTAGGGAAAAGTGAAGGTCATCCATCGTTGGAATGTAATAAACATCAAATTGATTGTAATTGTTGCGAGTGTGGTGCTCAAGAAGTAGAATATTCCTCGTCTTCTATTTCAACGAAATCTAATGACTTACACGACTATCCAGATGGGATTGATTATTTACAGAAAATAGCATTGATTTTAGAAAAAGTTGATAGCGAAATGCAGCAACACATTCTAAGATGGATCAACATAAACGAAGATACACTCAATTCAGATTCAGAAATCTTGGGTATGTATTTGCTGGAAATTATCCAGATTTTTTAACATGTGTTTTGCTCGTTAATATGATCAACATTATTAAACACCCAGAAGCGAAAAGGACGGATATAGATAAAACGGAACAGAAAGAACCATCTGTGTGTGATAGAACCCCAGTTTCAGTACCAGTCACAGATCCAATGTGTTCTAAGTATTGCGACGATGCATATTGCCAGAAACAAGAAACATGTGTTGAATTTGCATCTCTCAATAGCAGCAATACTGATTCTTCTATAACGATTACCTCTCATGAAATATTTGATAAAATTCTAAAATGTGGCAATGTGGATATTGCAAGACAGAAAAAAGATTTAAACATTGGGATTGACGTTGAGCAAGATTAGGTGAGGCAGAAATTTATCAAAGTTGTCCTTCTATCACGTACCTAGCAAATTTTAAATCTACTGTTAATTATGTAGAATTTAAGATGAACAATACCATTTTCAGTTGAACTTGTCATTTGGCTTCATAAAACGAAACAAAAATTTTCTACTAAGATTTGGATGTAGCTATTTTAAGAGCATGAAAATAAATACAATCTCATTTAATATATCATATTTATGAAAATCTATTATCTTACATTTTGTTTTAACGAGTGTTCATTCAGTTCTCATGCTTGATTTGCATGTGTCATCTTTTAAAAGTATACAAGTTTTGTTCAATTCATTTAGTACGTATAATATGATCATTTTCGATCGTGAGACTCTATTTTATTTGTCTCCACAGTTGTCTCAGCGTTACTATTACAGCGGAAGCTCGTGATTTTTTCACAATTAGTTACAAAATCATATGCACTCTCATAATTTAAAACAACTCCTTTTAGTTCATGAAACAAGTACATTGCTTCCCTATGTCCTTTAGTGTATTTTCGTTTGTACCTCAACGAACTCATCATCTTATCGATGGTGTAATGAAGCCACAAAACATTTGTATAAGGTTCAAACTTTTGCCAATCATCTCTGCAAGATCAAGAAAATATTTTCCATCAAAATTTAAGGCATAAGAATTGTCAACTCATTCAATTGATAAAATAAACTGTGTATGTATAAATTCTCACCCAACTTTATCCCGCATCAATCTGTATATTTCAAATTGGTACTCTCCCTGGGCTATGAATAGAGCAGGGTCTAACGCTAAATCATTGAATATACAACAACCGTCGTAAGACATCCTAGACAGTGTGAAGTCTATGATCGCAACCTGAAACACAAAATATACACTCAGTTTAACCTCTTCCCTACCACTGTTCCATATCTGGAACAATTTAAAAAAGTTTTGCCGCGTGGAGAAGGTTTCTTAGAGATTTTCGAAGAAATTTTCCAGAAACGATTTTTTTTCACGGAGCTACATAATTTTGCCCGGAAGAGGTTAATATCAACGTTATATTTCGGTGACACAACATTTTTAAGTACTAAAAACTAATTTTCAGTATTTTATTTTGACAAAAGATATTTCGGAGTGCTATCAGGATTTCAAATATAAATTTATAATGCACACTAATCATTTTTCAATAGATTTTACGAAACCGCAGTTCCTAAACATTGCGTTGTAATTTGCTAAAACATTAAATGACCTGCAATCCATTGGTGGGGTATATATATTCTTCATTATTTAGCTTGTACGAAACTTCTGTTTCTTTGGTCTCTGATATTAAAACGTTACCCCAATGCAGATCCCTGTGCTCAAATTCTAGGGATTGTTCGGCAACTGCTAGTGCGACTGCAGCCTAAAAAATAAACGTTATATTAAATATAATATTCATTAAATTCTGATTATCTCAGTGAAATTATTTGATATTGTAAGAATTGAGTAATGGAGTTCATAGTTTTGTAGTGCAATATAAAATTTCAAAAAACCATTATGGAGTTTGCATAATCAATCGTTATACCTGTACAAACAATCCATACGCTTCGGTGGCAGAGTAAAATACGAATGCTTCAAGGTCCTCACCTCCGTGACCAAGTTCTAATACGATATACAATTGATTTTGATCAAACATTGAGGGACAGTCGTTTTCAGACCCTTTATCATTGTCATAACTTTGCCACAAGTCTATCAACTTTTCAGGATATTTTCCCTGAATACATCTTATATTCTTTACTTCCACAAAGCCATGTGTCTGATACTTATCACCATATCTTAGATTATGCAGTTCTCTGAAAATTGTCTTAATAGAAATTCTGTTCCTTTTATTTATACTATCATATTATGATTATCACCGATAGAAGAGTGTGTTTGAAGGAGTTATAATGTGATGAAACTATTACAATGAAAATATATAGTGATACTTACTTTGCAATAACTATTTCTGATAATATTTCATCAAATCTTTTTTGCCGCTCACCATTCACGAGGGCTTCCCCTTCAATTGGAATTATCTTGATAACTGACTTCTGTCTTGGATGCTCATAGAGAAATACTTCTCCATAAACACCTTCTCCAATTTTTCTACAGTTATCCACGTATCTGTTATTCAAAGTTATTAGCTAATATCAATAAAAAACCAATCGACTTTAGACTTATCATAGATATCATCGATTCGGAGGGGAAACTTGTTCTAAATACAGAATAGCGATACTTAGAGCAAGTATTGTTAAGAAAATGTTACTAACTCTGCGGGAAAACAGTTAGAGAAAGGTAAATAATCGTCTTGACCGCATCTTTGCAGGATGACATCCCTTGGAGTTACTATCTGCTCAGTTTTATCAATTTCGTTAGCAAAGTCTTCACATTGCGATTCATGTATTAGTGTCCTTTCATCAGGTGCTGTTAAAATTTCATAAAATTATTACTCTAGTTTGAACCCAAGAATTGAAGAAAATCTATAGTAGCCGCTACGATGAAGTCTTACATTTAAATTCTGTAATTCTAGACAAAGTTTTCCCACTTTTACTAGATGTAATTCCATAAGCTTCAAGGAAAGAGGTATCCTCGATCTGACTGAGCCTTTTGGTATCGGGAACTACACGGATAGACATTCGCTTAATGAATCTGCCAGGGCTGGCAGATCCAATACTCTGTTCTCCAGAGCATGACGTTGTATCTGGGATTGGAGTATGAATAAGAGATCTAAAACGTGACCGCCTGTCCTTCCCATCGTGATTTTTCCCAAAACAGCTTTGGACCACTCCTATATGAATATTACTTTTCTACTAAGAATTATATTTCCAAACAAGCATGAGTAAGGGAAATGAATTAAATGATCTACTCGTATAGGCATAAAAGAAAAGTTACTTATGCAGTTAACAATATTTTACTTTGATCCAAAATGAACTAAGCTCACCCATTTACCAGAAATTTTAATGTAATTGTAGAGAATGATTTGAGTATTTTTGTTCTTCCATTTTTCTTTAAAAAAAAACAATTAAAAAATAAATTAAAAACAGAAATAATCTGTCCTTTTGTACACGTTGTATTTTTTATATATAAAATTGTCGTAAATAAATGTAAAATTGTATAGAAAAGAATAAAATTGTGATACTTATGGGTTAAAGTTTTATGCGATTGAATTTTGTTTGAAAAATAAAAAAAGAAGACAACGTCTGCTTTCGCCAACATTTTACATACTTACTGTCTTCATGTATAGCGATGATCTTTTCAACGCTCTTTCGCGATTTCTTTAGTTTTACAAAATTCACTTGCTCAGAGTCTGATCCATTTTGAACATTATTTAGACTCTTTGAATATTTTAGACTTATTTCCTGCATAGCAAGAATCGTCTGCACACTCTTTCGCCATCTCTTTCCTTTCCCGTTACTTAATTGCTCCAAGTCAGATCCATTTTGAATATTGTGAAGTATGGACAGAGATCGCGCCCAATCCTTTCCTGGTTTTAAAAATAGAGAATGTCTCCTTGTTACTGCTAGCTCGCTTGAATCCAAATTTGAGACACTGGTATTAGATTTTGGCACAGACTTTGTTCTCGTTCTTGATGATGACTTGGTTTTCTTAAATCTCTTAGGTACAGACTCATTTGCTTTGAATAATGAATCGTTTTGCAAAGATCTTCTAAGTAGACACTGATCGAGTGTTGCTAATAAAGACTGTCTTTCTATATCCGATTTTGAAAAACTGCAATTAGAATGCGACGTAGTTATTATATCTGATTTGAATGATGAATTTTCTGTAGAGAGTTCAGGCTGACAATATAAAGGATCAGATTTAACAAAGTGCTCATCATCTTCATCTACATCATTTTCATTTGATGTAAATGAATCATTATCATCCTCATTAATTGTTCTTGAGGTTTCGTTCAGCGTTTCATGAACAGAAGTTAATTTTACATCCCAATTTTGCCTGTCTTTGGTGGTAATTCTAAGTGGATCTTTTAACCGTTCAATCATAACTAGTGGCTGTAGGTCTCTGTTTAGATTCACATATAAGGGTTGTATGAACACCTTAGAATCTTTTGGTTCTTCAAGAGAGGGTGCTATATATTCAATCTCTTTCTCTCTTTTAAATTCAAATCCACTCTCTGAACATACGTCGACTGAATTGGTCAATTCCGAATGATCAGAAATCTGAGTTTCAGTTTGTTTTTCAAAAACCTGTGACACATTTTCCGTTGCGGGTTTTGAAAACGTTTCTCCACGCTTACGAGTGTTAACTATCGTAGACAGTAATTTCATTCTATCCATCGATGCGATTTGAGAACATTTTGGAGATTGATAAGAAGCAGATTCGGACGTATTATTTGATGATGTGCTGGATACATAACCATCAGGTTCATTCTGATTGGTAATCAACAAGCATTTACTTGGACCAAATGATGAAATAGTCGATTTGTTCACTATGTATGATCCCTCCTTCATTTTATCTTCAAGATTACTTGTTGTCAAACCCACATTTCCACTGCTTGATATTGTGCTCCATTCTGACTCACTGTCATCATCATTGTTTACAGGATAAAATGGAGTTTCCTCTTTAACTTCAACGCGTGAGCTTATATTCAGAGAATTCAAAGTTTTAGTAGACTCCATTACACCCTGTGAAATTTCATGATTCGAAGATATTTCATATTCACTTAGTGGATCGGCAACATCAGAAGTGCTTGCATCATTTGATTCATCATCAAGACCTGAAGTGCTGTAATTATCTCGGTTTGAATATTCACTACAACTAAGTATTGTTTTGGAACTTCTTGAAGTCTTTACATTCGACGATTCATGAGATGTGAAATTATCTGAAGTTCGTACGTTCTGGATATTTGTGGGTGATTGTATTTTGGCACAATGGATTTCACTTACAGTGAACATATCTGTTGAATCAGAATTTTTCTCATAATAATAGTTTTTATGTTTAGAATGAGATTTGAAAACTGGAAATCGGCTTCTATGACGTTTCGTAATTCGACTTCTTTGGCTCCTATCTTGTGTGGTATTAGAATTGTCTACAATTTCATTGTTAGTATCAGGATCAATTTCAGAATCGGTTGAGTCATTGAAAAATTTTTTTCGTGCAGTCAGGCCTAATTTAAGTTGTCTTCCGCTGCGTGTAGTTATAATACCAACAGGTGTGAGTTGCGAGCAACTATCCACAGACTGACGTGTGAATTCATTCGTGGATTCTAAAATTTTAACAGATCCATTATTGTCAGTTGAAAAAACTTTTTTCCGCAACGATCTACGTCTACCTATGTTATCTGTGTTATATTCATCAACCGAATTTTCTAAACTTAGTTTTAAAATCTCTAGAGATTCTTGGATCTGTGAAGTTGGAGACTGCATCTTCTCTGTGTTGCTATTACGTGAATAATGTGGAACTGTCTCCATTTCATTTTCTTTGCAACATTCATCACTTATCTCCAATGATTTATCCTCCTCGTATGAAATACCAAGTCTTTTCCTAGCACTACTTCGGCATATATCACTTTTTGGTAAATCTGAATATTCTTTATTGCTATTAGAATTTTTATCATTACAATTTTCGGCTGAAAATTCAGGAACTTCTTTTTCATCTAAAAGTTTTCTATTCTCTTGAAATGTGTCATTTCGTGCGATAATAGGTGATAAAAAATTTATTGTTTTATCAATCTTAACATGCGTACATATAGGTGTGCTGCATTTTAAATAATGCAATGATTGATTTTTATCGCATAATTGATTCCGATCAATACTTTCTTTAGCGAACTTTATTTCACTAGCTTTGTCACTCCGATTTGAATTGTCAATAAAATCTGATTGATATTCAACTGATTGAGCTTGTTTGGTTAACCCAGACTCATGCAATCTCGTTTTTACAGAATCGTTAGTCATTGGCTCAATATTTGATGTTAAGTTTGAGATACTGGATTGGAAAAGATCCTCAGAGCTATACATGTTATAATTATGTGGCACTGTTTCAGATTCCTTTCCGCTTAGTATAGGATTTACATTTTCATTACATTTTAAAAGTATAACAGAACAAGGTTTGATAGCCAAATTTATATTTTCTGAAGCATTCTCATTATCCAATGCATCTGTAGATTTCTGAGTATTATTCTTTTGCGTGAATTTGGACTGTGTTTGACCTCTATCCAGAGGTTCCAGGTAGTTATTTTCTTCAAATTTCGGTACTGAATATCTCCGAAAAGTATTAACGTATTCCAAAGCAGGAGAATTCCTATTTGCAATTCTACCTTTTGTTTTATATGATACAGTGCTAATCTTATTATTATTTACAGAACCAGAATTCTCTACTGAAGAAGTGATCTTATTCAATGATTCCGAACAGTCTTTCTCTTCTCTATTTTTATCCTTGTCTTTAAATTCGGTAAAATCGCTTAATTCTTTCAACGAGGTATCAATTGAATCAATAACTTTCAAGTTTCGTCTACCAGCTTTACGTCTACTGACAATATTCTTTTTCTTGGTTTTAGTTTTCACTTTTTGAACAGCAGTATCACAAATGCTGCTGCTATCGCCATCATTAAAATAAGAGCTTGGAATTCTTTTGACATTTTTTTTCTTCCTCAAATGATAATCATTCTCATTTTCTTTTCGCTTCTCAACAAACAAATCTTTTGAATTATTCACAATTAAACCATGATTATCAATTTCCTGTTTCTCTTTACCATCAATTAAGTTTTTAACAGTCTTAGCAGATACTTTTCTTCTCGTATTTCTGACCGCCTTAACTTTTTTAGTGCTTGTATTTATCAAGTCATGTTTCAGTCTCTTTTTTACAACTACTTCTGGCTCTACATATAATGCACGAGATTGAACAGGTTTTCTTTTTGCCCTTGATCGCGTTTTTGGTTTTGCCGATTCTTTAGTCCGTGGATATTGATAGGCATCAATTTTAATGGGCGAAAGTTCATTGCAAGATACATCGCTACTTATGTTTATTGAACTATTGTGTGATTCTTGCAGTGGAGGAGGTGGGAGTCTGGAATTAAGACAATAAAGAGAAGGTCTTTAATTTATTTAAAAATTTGAAAAAACTTAAAAGAATATACTACTGCGAGAATATCAGAGACTGCCAAACTCTGGAATTTTAGTTCATTCTCACCTAGCATTTTTAACAATTCTGTCAAAAGTTGTATCCAAATAGCCAGAGCTTAGATCTTCGATATCTTTATCTTCCTGAGGTGATAAAGGTTTATTTTTTTTTCCATTAGTCGATATTCTCTTACTGAAGGATCTCGGTTCCCATGAACTAGCTTGAGAATAACTAAACGACGATTGTCCAGGCTTTCTTTTTTGGTACGTCCTTAACGGCAGTTTACGGTTCATTCTTGTCTCAAAAAAATTTTCACGCACAATATTTTTTATCTCATAAATTTTTAACGCAAAATATAAATAACATCAAGTTCAAAAGATATTTTCGGGGTTAGTTTAAGATCCATTCAACGCCGGCGCTTCGAGTCTTGTCATTTGTTAACTAGATTTGTATGCTTCGTGTAGCATTGACTGTTACCGGCCAATCTGAGGCGCTACTTTCTGTCCGTCGTGAAACAGAACGATTCGAATAAGCCAATTGGCTTGTTGGAAATAATAAATATTCCACAGTCTTTTGTATCATAATTTTCCCAGTGAATTTACTTCTCCCGACCACGCTTCCAACTCTACGTAAGTGACGTTCAATTAGATCGGCTGACGACCTCGCCATTACAGATTCAACAAGTACGCGGTAAGTTTTTAACGACTATTAGAAGTCATCTCTGGATCCAAACTAATCCTAAAGCTGCACAATATAGAACGTAATCGAAAATAACCTCAAAATTATACATTTGTTGAAAATATTGACAGTTCACAATACACGAGGTCATGTAATTACTGTGTTATAACACTGCCCTTCCCTTCTCTTTCTCTCCCTTTCTCTCTATCTCTTTCTCAGCTTCTGTTGTCTCTCTGATTGGGAATTGACTCATTGTATGTATGTAGTACTACAACTATGACATAGTTTTCTTAATTAGTATTAATCAATTATTTTTGCATTCTATGTAAACTTTGAATTTGGGTTAAAATTTTTTTTTTTATCGCTTCGGCATTGTTTATCACGACCTATGCTATGTGTGTGTGTATTTTTTTTTTCATTACAGAGTTTCAATAGATTGTGGCCAAAAAAATGCCCACCTCTCATCCATTAGCAGGTGAACCTGACCCTGAGAGTCTTGTTACTTGTCCTTATAATCCCTCTCATAGAATATCACGTAAACGTGTACAATTTCATCTGACTAAGTGTCGTAAAGGTCATCCAAATGCCAAGAAGGAAGTATGTCCTTTCAATGCGACACACATGATAAACGAGCAAGAATTCAAATTTCATTTGGAAGTATGTCCTAGCAGGGGTATCGTCGATAATTTCAAATACGTTACGCCCAATGAAAATCACGTCATTGAACTGCCTCCAGAACCTGTACTTCCACCACAGGAAGAGAATTGGGACAATGTAAGCTAAATTTATGTTATTAATATTGTCAATAATTGTACTCATCGATATTTGTTTATATTTGATTTCATTTTCTCTATTACGTAGGGGTCAATATTTTCGAAAAATGTACTACCAAGACAGTTTAAAAAAATGTAAATATGTAGATACTTTTCAGATATAAATTAAAATCTTTGTTTTTTTTTTACGTAACCTTATTAATAATGATGACAATGACTCCAAAAATCATTCACTTTTTAAGCATTTTTTATTAGGCATTTGGTTTTATTTATCCAGTCACCGATGATAGTATTTAGGTTTTTCATTTAGTATTCTTTAATAATAATAATAATGGTGAAAGGTTATTAATTGAAATTACTAAACAGGAGTATTGCCAAACTTATGAACCTGCTATTAGAATAGCAGAGGCACCGATAATAGACAGTTTTATTGGCGGTACAAAAAGCGAAAGAAAGAAACGCAGGGTACAACAACGTCAAAAATTCCGTGCACTAGATGAGACAGTACCATCAATCAAGAAGGAGCCAAAGGTAAAATATTGTTTTATCAATTGATCTTCATGTTGATTTATTGAACTGTTATCTTACATTCTTTGTATGTTCCTTCAGATCAGATAAAATTATCATACCAACTAGAATCGGCATTCTTAATCAAAAAGAATTATATTGTTTTTTTAAGACAAAAAACTCTTTAAAGTTGTGCCCAGTATGTAAAAAAATTGTCTAATTTATGCAACGTCTTTGAAGAATCTGCATCAATGTTTTATACAAATAATAAATTAATTTTAAAATTTGATAGATTCTCGATGAAGAACAGATGTCCAATGATGAACAGCCTTTGCGACACCCAACTACACTTCCAGCAACTTTTCCAAATAATTCAGACCGATTTGCATCGCTGAATCGTTCTTCTGCATGTGGAAAATTTGAGCCGGTTGAATCTACTTCTAAAATACAAAAACCTGCTGGAGTTTTAGACTATGGACGTCGTGAGGGTGTTTCAAATAAACCATGTAATTCGGCTTCGGGTGTTGCATGGACTCAAGATAGACCAGGTCCATCTCAACAGCGTGATGATGATTTCATAATTTTTAAACCCAAAGGTCGCGGGAAGTTCAGAAATTAGAGAAAAAATCTTGTGGCAAGGATTTATAATGAAAAAGATTTTTAAGTTTGAACTAATGCAACAAAATGTGCATATAAGTTGCAGTTATAGTTTTGAATCACAAGACAAATACTAATGCATCAAGTTATTTGATTGATGAAAACGCAACAAGTTTTTCTGTCTATGTAGAATTTTTTCGCTCACTAATGTCCTTTTTTTTGTGCAATTCCGCCAGATGCAATTTTGACCTGTTAAGGTGCTTTTATTTTCTTTTAAATATCTCAACTAAAGTATAGGTATAATTATCACATTCTTAGATTTTAGGTATATCAAGATGTAACTAATACGGTCTCTTACGTAAAGATAATTTTATTTTTTTTTAGTTATTTAAACGAATTACGGAATATTTAGTTTAAGTGATAAACTCATTGTAAATTTAGTAGTTACTACTAAAACTTACTAGAAATATATATACATATGTATTCTTTCACCAAAATTGTGTGTTACCCAAAAATATTTTATTATCAACAACTCCCCTACTCTTTTTAAAGACGACCTCTTTCTCTCGACAGGGCGGAAATTCTTTCAGAACACGTCAATATCAGCGATTTTTCAAATTATTTTTACAAATCTTATTCATGAGGCACCAGTATCATCTCTTTTACGTATTCTTCAGAATATTTATAACGAGCCTAAAATCAAACGGTCAAGTATTCAATAGTTAACATCTGTTCATATTCTTCGAGTTTTCATGCAATTAAATTCTTATTGTCCATTGAGGTGAGGCATGTGCTGATAAAAATGATCAAAAAGCTCATATAGGAAAGTCCCATGACCCCCACTCCAAGCTGCTTAATCGTATGTCATGTAAATTTGGAGTAGTCGGTGTATTTTAAGATTTGTATATTTATTAAATATTGAATATTAATGTTTTATTGAACAATAATAATGTTTAAAAAAACGAGGAGAATGATGAAAAATTGTGTAGCGGTTTATCTGCTGAAATAATATCAATATAAATACGATATTTCTTACCTGACCCCAATCTAATCTAACCTAAAAAAAAAAATGAGCGACGTGTCAAACTGGCAGACGATTGAAAATGACGGTAAATAATAATGCAGTTGAAGAAAAGTAAATATTTATATTATAAAAGCAACAAAAAAAAATTCATAAATATTTTATCCTATAGAATTCTTCAAACAATTTCTCGGAGGTGAAACAAAACCGACAACTTTTAATCAAGTACTGTCGGTCGCTCAACAGCTCAACAAGTTGGGTCAAGGCAAGAATTTACGCTTAAATATTAACAATCACTGTACTTTATTTACTTATCAGTTTTATTGACTAGACGTCTTCTTTCTATAGCCATTGCAGTCTTAGATGCTGAATTGCAAAACCAAGTACTGGCCAATCATGAAGATCTTCTTTCGCAGGCGACTTGGGTCGAAAAATTGGAAGGGGTTCTTTCCACCATGCAAGCACATGTTCAGGCGAGGCTCAATGCTAATTTTCAGTCTCTTATAACATCAAAAACAAAGCAGGAAGAAGCCCCTAAACGAAGGATCCCGCATCTGTCCATATGTAAAAGTAGCTTCAGTCAAAATCCATGAAACTGAAGTATGTTGCATTTCAAAGCATGCTGATTATTAGTCTCCATGGGCTAAGCCCCCTAAAGTCAAGGGTTTTCAAGATATTGAAGTATAAAGGTCGAATAACTTGGTTAGTCGCCATGAATAACTTGGAATGACTTAGATTTACCGAAAAAGATAGAGACCGTTTTTGTAGAGCATTAAATTTTGAACAAAAGTAGCTATGCAAAATCTTTCTAAGTAGGTATGTAGATTAGTTCTTGAGATATAAAAATCGAAAAGTACTGCAAGAACATGTCCCATGTATTTTAAATGGAAAATAAATAATAGCGATGGTCGACTTCCAAATACTAATATTAAGAGCTGAATTCTTTTGAGGCTCGTTATTTGAGCATAAAGAACAAGTTTTTGAGAGTAACTTTTGAAAAAAATAATAGTCGGTTTATTTGGCCCACTCTAATATGTATACACTATATGCGTGGTGGAAACATGCTGCTCTTGCCAGCTGGGATTTTCGAACTTTATGGTTAAATATCTTGGAAACCCTTAACTTTGGGGGGTTTGGCTTATGGAGACTTTTAATCAGCATGCTTTGACATTCAGTTTCATGGAATTTTACTGAAACCGCTTTTACATAAGAACAGATGCGGAGTCCGTTCACAATACACATTCATCCCCTAAATTCTCATCTGTTTTCTTTTCCTTTCGTTTCAGAGCTTATTATCAGCAGTTGAAAGACTCCGTGGTAAAATAGTGGAGCCATTCAACAGAATCGAAACCCAAACTTTGGTTTTATCTCGACTTCACGAAACCTCAGACCTTCTTCGAAGAGTAACAAGGATGCAGCACCTCTCTAGACGCTTGCAGTCGCAAATGAGCAGCGGAACGTCTAGTCCAGATTTTGTCAAGGCAGCAAATAGCTTACATGAATTAGGTAGCTTCATAACTTCAGTGTGACAACATCATTGCAGTTTCTAAATCCAGATTCTAATTCTTAAATCTATACGGTATTATTACGCAGAGCAATTGATGGCAGACACGGACTTAAGCGGATTAGATGTAGTCGCGGAAGATCAGAGAGCTGTTAAAGTCCATAGAGCTACTGTGCAAAGAATAGCTACTCATACCTTGTCTCAAGGTTTACAGTCCAACGATCATTCGCAGGTAGAATAATTGACTTTCAGATTGGTTTCAATCGGTGAAAGTTTTCTGAGCAATTATATGATTTCATAGGTCGGTACTGCCGTTCAAGTATTCTCGAATTTGGGAGTACTGGCTAGCGCGGTGGAGACCATTTCTACACAAGCCTATTCCGAGGTTGAGAAAACCGCTAGGGAAGCTCTGGACATATCTGTGCCGACTAATCAAGACGTTGGGAAGAGAGGTGGGCCGGGTAGAGCAGCTCTTCCTTCTCCTGGATCGTCTGGTAATCTCCGTACAAGACTATGGGCTAATTTGGAAAAACTTTTTCAAGACTCAGTTCACACACAATGCATACAGGTCTGAATATGGGTATTTAAAGTTTTACTAAGCTGAATATTTCGGTAAATTGTTTTCTATATTAATGAATCACTTGCGCAGATCGAATTGCTGCAAAGAATTTTACTGGAACATCATTCGAAAGGTTTCGATGATTTATCGGAGAAATTTTGGCTGGATGTTACCGGTCTTCTGGCAAAGATTCTTATCGAACGTTCTCAAGGTATAATGACTCTTCAGCTAGCTCACAACAACCGTTTCAACAAATATTGATAAACTCTGATTACAGGATCGTCGTTTATCAAGCAAGCGTTGGAAGGAGAATATCCAAAATTTCTTAGAATATATCTGGATCTTAGCAAACGTTTAAAAGACCGATCACAAGCCATCGGCTTATACGCCATAAAGTAAGTAAGCCACTTGAATCTGAAAAAATAAAACTAATCAAATTTTTTCAATTTATTTCATCACTTGACTAATAATTTTTCAGTCGAGATGTATTGTCACCGTTCGAAAACGCCTATCTATCACGATCGGTATCCAGACTTCTAGATCCTGTCCATACAATGTTTTCTGGAGATGGAGCGCCGAGTCCGGATGAAATTGATAGCTTGATTCGTACTGTAACCAGGTATTTTCGTATCTTGGCATACATTTTTATTTAAAATAGTTTGAGCTTCGATATAATGCAGAAAATGTTGTCCCTGCCTTACTATATTCAGCTTTTCAAACATTTCTCATTTCACTCAACATTAGTGCTATGTCTATAATTCCGTATCGAAACTAATCCTTTTTTTTCAGTGAACTGAGTGTATCACTAGTAGACGAAGGATTGTCAATGGTTGTTGCGCGTAATGTTGGAAAAGCGGTGCGACTTTTTTGCCTAAAATGTGAACAAGGTTTGGTCACTGGAGGAGAGGCGAGTCAAGTAATCGACACACCAACTGTTGGCCAACAGTTAAACGTTACTCTCGCCAATCTACTGCATTATCTTTCCAACCAAATGGGACGAGTTATAGCTAACATGGCTGGCAGTTTACCAGTTGGTGGGGCAGCAGTTATAGCCTCGGCTCTAGAACACACGGACACATTAACTAGAGGAATTTTGGCACCATTACTAGCTTCTATCAATGATGCGGTCGAAAGTATTCTTTTAACAATGCACGACGATACGGAGTTTAGAGAGTGAGTGATGAGTTTGTTTAGAATGTTGTTAAGTTTTATATTCTCAATTGATTTTTGTCTTATTCTAATATTTTTTTGTTCTTTTATTTTCGTCAGACCGGGCAGTTCTTTAGGGAAAGAGATTGGAAGTTCGTTGTACATGCGTGAGCTACAAGGTTTCATACTCCGGTCTGTTAACACGTTTCTAGTTCCATACAAAAATCAAACAATCGTTGCTGAATGGTATGTTAAAGTATTTTACATGAATTTGATCAATCACTGCTTCTCAAAATACATTCATTAAAACAGTGTTTTCATTTCCAGTTGCAAGAGTGTGGCTTCCAGATGTATTGAACTGTTTGTTAGACACGCCTGCCTTCTGAGGCCGTTGAGCGAATATGGCAGAGCTAAACTAATTGCTGACTTTAATCAGGTACATATTCTAGTTTAATAATTCGACTGCATTATTCCATGCAAAGAAGTTCAGTTATCAATTTGATCAAACTAGCTAATAGATTTAGCGTTAAAGTAATAACATCATTCTTTTCTCTAGATGGAAGTAGCTGTGATGCCACTTTGTCGAGGTGGTCAACTCGGTTTGGCTGAACAACAGCAATACAGAGTACTCCGAGCTTTAAGAGCGCTACTACCACTTCAGCCAGAGGAAATGGTTCAGAGGGTGTTGGAGGGTGAAGGCAGTGTACCTTCTTCTCTAGTTCTTTTACATTTATTCTCTGGTGCTCCAAGCGACCTTCCTTCTCCTCATCAGGTATAGATTTTTAAGTACATTTATGAAAAATACTGTCAACTACCAAAAACTAGTTGTTTTATATCATTGAGGATTGGACGGCAGTGATTACACTAAATTGATTGAAAAAATATTTTTAGAGTGCAGGTTGGTCGGTAGGCCGACTATCTCAATGGCTTGATGCTAATCCTGGTGAAAGAGAGAGATTGGCATTGAGCAGCGGTCCTCTTCAACGTTATCAGTTGGCTGTTCGCCAACGGAATCAGCCTACATTCCATCAACTTTTTCCTCTTATGGCTAAGTTAGCTAGTCTTAATTAGACGAGCTTGTAAAATTTTATCTAGTAATTAATCCAGTTTCTTTTTCCCTGTATCATAGTATCTATTGATGATTAATAAAATTTACTAAAAACAATTTAATTCTTTCGTTGATTTTTTTTTAGAATCCATGGAAAAAATCTTTTAATTATAGTTTAGTTGCGTATTTCTACTATAGAAAATCAAAGACAATACAATGATAGAAGTAAGGGAGTACATAGCAAAAATTAAGTTTTGATAAATAACTGCGCGAACAAACGCCATTAAGAATACTTACTATCAGTATTATCAATACGATGGCACGTAAAACAATATAAAACTAATCAATAGAACATAAATCACAATAATTACAGGTAACGTAAGAATGTCTTAAAAACAAACGTAAAGGTAGATTGTATAACCTGCAGTTCTTAATATCATTATCACATAGTTGATATCCATAAATTTTTAATCATTCCATATTCTTCGAACATAAGTATTTCTTGAAAGATAGATTCCTACTATCAATGTGATACTTAAGATTATGGTCCAGTTAGACTTCCTTTTTTTTGGACCGATGTAGTCAGCAGGAGGGTCTAACTTAGTGTCTGTATTAATCTGCAAAAATTCAACATATTATATAACAAATTATCCTTGAAGGAATTAGGTAATCAAATCGCAGATTCATGGTGTGTACCTTTCTGGCAAGAGTTTTCATCTGTCTTAGCTCTTTTTCAAGAGAGAGCAAATACTCTTGAGTTTTATTTAATTCTCCACTATACTTCAGTTTGTCTTCGTCAGAAAGTGTCAGATTTTGTTCTCTCGCTCCGATAAGACTATTCTTTATAAATCTGATACTGGAACCTATTACTCCAATTTGTTTAGCCGCAGTTCCTAGAGATAATACTCCGTCGTATAGTCTGAAAGGCAATTAAATGAAATGAAATCATTAATTTTTTTTCTAATAATTTCAAATGTGTTTTAAAACTCACGTGTATGGCAAGCTCTTCCTAATAGCACCAATGCTTTGGGTGCTCCAACTTTTAATATGAAACTTGTGTAGTCCTTCTAGAAACTGTTTTCTTTGAAAGGGCAAATCAATTCCCAGTTGTATGAGGTCCTCTTCGGTCAGTTTCAAAAAAGCTTTCAAATCTACTCCTTGAAACAGATATTTGTATCTTTCCATACCCATGCCATACAAAATTGTACTTATATCAAAGTTTACGTATTTGTCTGTCTTTGTACATAGCATAGGAAACATATCTCTCCAAGTGTAAGCCTGCACTGTCTCAGATATTTCAGACGCTTCCAAAATATCATCGCTCTCTGTGCTGAGCAATAAAGCTACCTAAAATTGACAAAATATTCATTATTTTACCATATAATGGGTGCTCTGCAATGATCGATGATCATTTCAATTAGATAACACAGATTAATCAATGGGAGATAATGTTCGATCCCTGTTACCTACTTTAAAAATTTTGCCTAATTGCCTAATTACCTTTTCGTAGCCCTTAGCAATTGCTATATCTCTTGCTGTATAGTTATGTTTATCCTTGATCGTTAGGTCAGCCTCATTTTCCAATAAAATCTTTACCACTTCAGGTCTATCAGCCATCACTGTGTAGAATAATGCCTGTAATCATACAATGAAAAGTGTAAATTACAGCTCACATCAACAATAAAAAACCTTGGTTGATTACTAAGTGTTATGTTTTGATTGATGAACTGTTCATGGACTAAGAGGCATGATTAAAACAAGTAAAAGATCCTTCTTGCTGCAAATATAAAGAATTAAATTTACTCACTGTTTGGCCTTCGCTGTTAGTAAAATTGATGTTTTTCACGTATTTCAAAAGCTCCTTCACTAGCTCAGGCTTGTTTCCTTTGCAGGCTAGCATTAAAGCAGTTTCGCTAATAAAATTGTATGCTTAATCAATTGAAATTTCGCTATCAACGTTTGATTTTCATTTTCTTTTTACAAATCAAGACCAAATAGTAAATGAATTAAAATGTATGTTAGTCTCAAGGTGAAATCATAGTATCTATGCGGTATCAATTACTTGTGTTTATTAGCTGCATCAACGTTTGCCTTGGCTGTAATCAACAGTTTCAAACATTCTAGATATCCATCTGTAGTCCCAGTGTTCGAGTTGCACATTGCCATCAAAGGAGTGAATCCATCTAACAAAAACATAATAGAGATACAATGAATATAGGTGTAATAATTCACTTTCACATTCGGAATCCATTCTCTGTAGTAAGAAATTCAAATGTTTTATATCTGACCTTTGTGTTTGTTGGGATCTGCTCCTAAACCTAATAGATATTCTACCATTTCTGGTTGAACCGACGAGGCAGCATACAGCAGCGGTGTCCATCCACTGTTCAAAAAGTCATTTGCATTGTGACCTACTGATGATAATCAAACAAAAGTAAGTATATTAGCACAAAGGAATGGGATAAGTGATCTATTTATTGTAGAAGCTAGGGTTGTTAAGACTCATTTCAAAAATTCCCTGACGTCTTCAAATTCTTCAAAAAGGAAGGCCAAAAATTTACTTCTTCCACTTTTTTTTTGTGAATATGTTTATATGATAAAAAGTCTTAATTCCAGATGAAGGCTACAAGTGTGATTGAAGAATAATAATTTAGATCTTGGTTTTGAATTCCGATGAGATATAAAATCATTCTGAATTCAAGGATTTTTCTTTGATTCAAATTTTCCAAATTTTCTAGACTTAAGCTAGTTCAGCCAATCTCATAAAGGGTTTTACTTCGACACAGCTAGCTGACGCTTAACTGTCGTAGAAAACTACAACAGATATGCGGCATGGCTAGTCTAACAATGCCAGGACTTAAGCCAGAGATCTGTCCAATAATTTTGGGGATTCTTTATCACAGATTAAAAATCGTTAAATTTATATTAAAATAAAGCTTCTGCATTCTGAAAGAGATTTAGAATTTTGTAGAATATACTTACGACTGATATATTCATTTATAGTCTCCAAATGCCCAGTCATACAGGCATGCATTACTTGGAATTGAAAATCTCGTTCTTCTTCTTCGACGCATGGTGGATATATTTCACTTTTCTGAGTTTCAACTTTGGTTGATGTTTGAATTTGTTCATTTCTGCGATGTGAAGTCTGCAAAGATGCCACTTCTTGTTATGAAATGTTTTTGATAAGGTGTTTAAAAAAATTTCGTAAGATATAATTCACACGTGTTAATAAAACAAGGTTTGAAGAATGATATGTATTTAACCAAACTTTACAGCAAGTGTAATCATAGAATTTATTCCATAGTCTAAGATAAGGTTATGTTACCTTAACCTCGTCGTAAAAAGAGAAACCTTCGTCGTCAGAGTCGTCGTCAGAGAGTCCCGCGGGTCGGGCGTACATTTTTAATTTTTATTGATATTAAAAAATCTCCTTTATTGTTTATTTACAAAAAAATTTGAACACAACGTTCAAATACAATGGTCCGGTGTCAAATGTCAAAAGATATAGACAGAAACTAGTCAAATATCGTATTTTAAACTCTTTGAAATGATCATAAATAAATAACTGCAAATCCGGACAACGACCTCAATTACAATCGCATATATCGTGTAATAAAACCGCATTTATCCATTGCTGTAAACACACCTTACGTCAAAGTATTACAATAAAATAAGCGGTAGGTCAAATGATAGAGTAGTATCAACCCGGAGATGGTTGCTCATGGCCGCTGGACATTTTCGTGCGACTCTGCGGCTGCGGAGCCGGAGACCATTGTGATGGAATGGCAAAATAAAGTGTCGTTTATTAGTGAAGTGAAGTGGTGATTTAATACGTTCGAGATGGCATCCGACAGGTACGAGGATATTAATTTGCATGAATATATTAATAACGAAAATGGTTGAGTGAGTTCAGTGTCAGTGTAAATCAATAGTTGAATAGTGGATAGAGAGTGCCTATAGGGTGGACCACAGCCCTGCTGTGTCTGTTCTCTTTGGTAGATCGCTTTATCACATTGATATCAGCTATTTTATAACTGGTTTAGGATTTAGTGTTATAGAAACCTCCTCCTTTAATCGAGTTTGTCGATGTTTGAGCTCTCGAACCCCGTCAATTGAACCAATTAAATTGCTTGCATGACATCAGCCTCCTATCCAACCTTCCTATTTATTATGGGCGCGAGAAGAGGGTGGGGGTTCCCCCTTACGTCTAATGTCCCTTTAACTCGACTTTTAACATTCATACTAAATTATTAAATACTTCTATATATCCCACAGTAAAATTACAACTAACTTTAATTAAACATTTAGCATTTTTCTGCACGGGGAATTAGTTCTGAAAATTTTGCAATTTTTAGTTTTAAATTTTTTATTTACGAATTATTTAATTAACAAATATTATACAAACATATTTTTACCGTTTATTAAGCTTGTAAATAATCCCTGATATCAATTATTAAGGAGAAAAATAAAATTCATTTAATTAGGTCGCGAATTTTCTTTTAGAATCATACATATTGATTTACTGCATCATCACCATCTGAAACTAGGGTGACTATTTATTTGAAATAAAAAAAATTTCACAGCAGGATGGAATGGGTGGAAATCATCGAACCCCGTACCAAGGAGCACATGTATGCCAACCTGACAACTGGCGAATGTGTATGGGATCCCCCGCCTGGAGTGCCTGTGTAAGAGTCAAGACATGTTCTATATAATTAAAAACTTTCAATTGTAGTTCTTTTTGCCGCCAGTTAGACAAGTTTCTCTTTGTGAATTAGGTGTCGGTTACGAAGTAAGCGAACTAAACAAATTTGATGAAGACGAACAAGATACATTTTCTATTAAAACAAAATAAAAACAATTATAATGAAATTTTTTATTTTTTTTTGGAAAAACAACAAAAACTAAGATATAATATTTTTCTGTAGATTTATACACGGATATTATTTTCAAAGTTGACTAAAAAAGAAAAAAAAAAAAAAACAAAACAGAAAAAAGACCAATTTTCTATCAATAATTGCAGAAAAAAGACAGACAATAACCAGTGGTGGGAATTGTTTGATCAAAACACATCAAGATTTTACTACTACAATGCAACATCTCAGAAAACAGTTTGGCACCGTCCTACCGATTGTGACATCATACCACTAGCCAAGTTGCAGGTAAAAGATAAAATAATTGTATGTTTAATATATGAATTTTTTTAAAAGTTTTTCCAATTTTTAGATAATTTTTTAAATATTTTTAATTATTCATTTATTTATTTTTTTTCTTATTTTGAAATATATTATGTAAATACCTGTTATACATATTACATAAATTAACATTCCGGCTCACCTATACTTAACTGAGGTAGGATAAGTAGCTCTGTTACTCCTCTGCTATGCTGTGAACTATAAATAGATGATGGTAGCTGGCAGAAAAAAACTCTGGTTTATATTATACCATCCCACGTATGATACATCAACCCACCACATCTTACACTCTCACTCATACGGCATTCTTGGGAAATACTGATACTTAAATATCAAGTGATTGTGTTTATGTGATAAACTTTTTTCTCATTATCATATATGACTTAAGTTTACTCATAAATTTACTCTGTAATAACAACCATATATTATATAGATGCTTATCATTTATTCAATCTATCATATCCGCTTTCGCTTTATTCAATCAATCTCATTACTCTTTATGTTAATTTTCTCTGAAACTGGAATTAAAGACTATCCCAAAACCATACAGAGGAAATGTACATATATTTTCATGTACTAGTAGCTACCCAATTTTTACATTTCTCCATTTTCTTATCTACCAGCTTCACGCTTTAGGAAAATATAGATGAGAATAAAGTCTCCAGTTATCGACTGTCATAAATTTATCAGTTTACTTATCTTTGTACATATACACGTATGTGTTGACCCATAAAAAGTAGAACTATCAGTAGAAATGATTCAAAGATTAGTAAAAGCTGTTTGAATAATTAATTCTGTAGTAAATTGTTCCTAGCTACAAGTTGTTTGTATTTGATTATCATTTGAATGCTACTTGAATGGTACATTTATAGTACTCAATTAGTCTCCAAAAGTTTACACTGCATCGAATGGTCGATGATTGACGTAGCTTGAAATAACGTCATGGGATTTACAGACTTTGAAACAGAACACGGAGCCTGTTGGACCTGGTGGAGATACACAGAGGGGAAATGAACCGAAGAAAAAAGAGTCCGTTTCAACCCAGACTCCAACTTCATCAGTTGGTAGAGTTGCACGTTTCCCCTTTCAGGAGAGTCCGAATCTAGCTGCGACACTAGTGAGTCAGTGATCCTAAAATTTTGCATCTCTCATATTACCTTTTTTATTATAAAACATTGTCTCTGTTTTGCATAACAATTCAACTGATGAAGTCCACAAAAAATTATCTAATATTGCAGCAGGTCGGAAGTGCTTGCAGACCTCGAGGTTCCGGGGTTGGAGTCGATGCACAAACCTCACCTCCTTCGCTTTCACCATCATCTAGACGGCACCACCATCACCACCATCATCACCACAACAATCGGCATCATCATAGACATCATGAACAACCGGCAGCTAGACGTCAACATAATCACTCCCAGGTTTGAGACTTTGAAATGTTTTAAATTGTTAATTTTTTTTGGGGGGGGGAAAATTCTGCATCGTTTATTTGATTTCAGGATTCTGGGCGTTCGAGTGATAGTTCAGTATCGCACAGCCGCACTTCCCTGGAATCTGGCTATCGATTGCTGGATTCCCCTCATCGTCACCATCATCGTTCAGTTGGACAAACTCAGCAGATACCTCCACAGTCATCTCATCTTAGGCAACAATCTGGTACCTTAGAAAATCGAACTCATAAAAGCGGCACTCTGGAGAGTGTAAAAAACCAAAAATCTCAACCAAAAACCGATTCTCCACCGCTAGGCTTATCGCTGTCAACTAGCACTCCTCTATTCAAGAAGAAAACCTTCGTTGAACCACAGAGGGAAGTCAGAGGGGCTAATCTCGACTCTGATAGAAGTAAGAATGGTAAGAATAGAGGAAATAAGAATCGCAAAAATTTTAAGTTCATAAAGTTAACAGAATTCTCTATTTCTGATGTCAAGCCAATTTTCTCTGTGTTATAGCTTGTTTCCCCAGTTGTTACTTTGTCAGTACGACGTACCCACATTCATGAGATGTGTTTATTTTTAGGCAAAGACAACAACCGTGGGTCGTATGGCCCTGAGCCAAGTACGTCACCGTACAGAGAGTCGTTGATGGAATCACGAGGATTTAGACAAGAAATGCCACCCTACCGTCCACCCGAGGTACAAGTTGGGCAAGTTTATAAGCCCCAAGTTGACAAGTATGGATCCCTAGTTGAGACAACCGGAAATCGTTACCATCGAGAGCGAGATCTGCATCATAGAGAGAGAGTAAACAGTCTAGATAAAACAAACGCAACATCGTTTTACCCTAGTTCTATTCATCATCGTAACAGACAACAAGAAACAGGCAGTGGTAGCGTCAGCAGACTTCATCACGGCTCTGTTTCTTTATCAGAAGCTAATGTTAGAGAAAAATATGGTGGAGTACCACCGGAGAGGGTAGAGACTAATAAAAGTTTAATCAGAGGTGCGGGAGGTATTTTGGCTAATGTATCAAAACAAAGAAGTTTAGAAGTCAGCGAAAGAGAAAGAGATCATAGGAGGACTACCTGCAATAATTCTATCGACCGTAAGCATTCTGAAGTCTTCTATTCTGATTAGTTAGACAGAATTTGTTGATAAATTTATTACTTTCATTAAAATTATTTTCTCATTTTACTTCTAGGTACACCGCAGCCGATAGCGCGCAGCTATAGTTTTGTGCAGCAGCAAAAGCAGCAACAAAAACAGCAGAACAGAAGGCGCGATAGGGACGACGATTCTATGCATGAGCGATATTTAGTTGGTCAACCACAGCCTCAGCCACGAGACAGCAGTAATAGTAATAGCAATGACACTAGTAGCACAAACAGTAGCAGTAACAGTATGGGATGCGAAGAAGTTGTTGGAGCGGATGAAAGCGAGAATGGAAAGAAGAAGAAGAGCAATGGCAATCCTAGTCCTCCGCCATCACCCTATTACGGAAATCTATTAGTAGATGCAGACCATCTGTTACCTCTTCAACATTACATTCTTCAGCAGGCTAAGCTCTCTGGTATTATGAAATCTTGATTACTTATGTCGACTTGAAATTATGTGTGTAATAATTACAGGCAGTAGACAATAACAAATCGTAATTATTTTTTATCACAACCAAAAATACTCTACATAAAACGCAAACAAATTTTTACAAGACTTCATCTCTCATCTTATCATTTGGTATCACAGGCTGCTATAGGTTCGGCGATCCGTTGCTGGTTGAGGAGGGCGACGATTCTTTAGATGAGGAAGGTGGCAGAGGCGGAGGGGCTGGGGGAAGAGTCGATGATGATTCTGATGATCAATTCGCAGATGATGAAGCAGCTAGTAATCAGGGTGATTCTTCGAGCCAGGAATATCTCGAGGATCACTACGCAGGCAAGTAGTCAACTCAAATTTCTATCTAACATCTATTTTTCTATTCAATCTTGACTAATTATAATTTTATCCAATTATAGATTTGGGCAACTATGATACGGCAGGCTTAGCTACTTATTACAATACGGCAGACACTTTGACCAGGCCACCGGCTACCCCTCCACCACCAACTATCGTTTCTCACACAGAGGTGAGTCTTCATTTGAGGGAGTATACAAATAATGAACGTGGAATGAACTTTTCTTCAAATAACTTCACACTATGCCCCGAAGAAATATTCTTTTGGCTTAGTTTTTTAACAGCTGTATTTTGAGATATATTACAAAATGATTATACGAGATTTATACATCCCCTTAAATTGCGACAACTGTACCGTTTAATAAAACTATTTATAAATTCCCACAGAGTATAGCTGCGGGTGCTGTAAGGCCGATTTCTTTACCACCATCAACTGGTATAATGAGTTTAGGAACTACGCCAAGTATTGGTAACGAATCGGGAATAGGATCAACCGATTTTGACGAAGTAAGGCGAGACGGTGGTGGTGGAGACATAGAAAAATACGCGCAAGACAATTTGAACCTGAACTGCGGAAGACCTAAGGGTCTGAGACTCCTATTTCGTAAAAAATTCAGCGTACGAGACATGCTGAGTTGGTCCAAAGACCCGATTCCTCAACCAATGTTAGCTATAACTGGAAGAGATGGAGAAAAGCCTCTAAAACGAGAAGCTTGCAATTTGTTTAGACTTGTTCAGGTATATATGGGAGATAGAAAGGCCAATGTAGGTATGACTTTGGACGGAGTTGCAATGGACATAGTGAATACAACGTTTGCTAAACCGCCGCTAAGAGACGAGCTTTACGTGCAAATATGTCGTCAAACAACTGAAAATCCTCGCAAGGAAAGTCTTCGCCGAGGATGGGAGCTGATGGCTGTTTGTCTCGCGTTTGTTCCTGCTAGTGCTACTTTCGAGCCGTACCTTGAAGGCTACATGAACAGGCATAGAGATCCGGATTTTCAGTTTCTTGAAGTTCCAAAGTGGCCGATACACGTCCAAGTCAGTCACTATGCGACAGTGGCATGCCGTCGTTTGCAACGTATCGGAGCACATGGAAAACGCCAACCTCGGAAGGCTACTCTGGAAGATATTGACCAAGCCAGGGTAAAAATGAGATTAAATTACAGATATTAATTTTCAGGGAGCAATTTGAGCCTGAATTTGTCTTTTGTATGAAATAATCACTTCGTGTGATATTTGTGTGTAAAATTAACTGATTTTCTTTCTTTTTGTAGATTCAAATCTTTCGAGCATCGATGTTTGGAGCGACGCTCGCTGAAGTTATGGCTTTACAAAGAGACAGATATCCTCAAAGAGAACTTCCGTGGGTGCAGACAACTCTTGCACGTCAAGTTCTGCTTCGTGGTGGAACTACTACGGAAGGTATTTTCAGAGTATCTGCAGACGCAGATGAGGTCAGTGTTCTTAAAGCTTCTCTAGACCGATTTGAAGATAGCAGTGTGGCGAATGCTGCTCAAGATGCTCATGCTCCAGCTTCTCTTCTCAAACTGTGGGTGAGAGAACTTTATGAGCCTCTCATACCGGATGCTTTATATACAGAATGTGTCTCTATGCGTCATGACGATGCTAGAGCCGCTGCTGCAGCAGCTACTGCTTTAGTTGAAAGACTTCCCGACTTAAACCGGCGTGTTCTGTGTCATCTTATAAGATTTTTGCAGGTAAATTAAATATCTTAAATAAAATTGTTTTATTAACAATTAATTTACTTATTAAGAATGTTAGCTTTAAAAAATGTTTATTTCTTCGATTTTCTGTTAAATAAAAGGTAGATATAGAATTTTTTTTTTTTGTGTTTTTTTTTATTAATACTATATTATTGGTTAAATTTAATACTTTGACTTATATTTTTTTCTATTTCTAAATCAGATATTCGCAAGGCCGGAAGTTGTTATTCGAACAAAAATGGATGCGAGTAATTTGGCCATGGTAATGGCTCCAAATGTGTTAAGGTGTACGTCTCAGGATCCAAGAGTTATTTTAGAAAATGCAAGGAAGGAGATGGCCTTTGTTCGCACCCTTATTCAATCTCTAGAAACCGCGTGGGTCGAGGGTCTTCACTGACTATTAGATTACTTAGACTAGATGACAAAAACAAAAAAAAATATTAAGAAACAAAAAAAAAAAAAAACTACTATGCCAAAACGACAACTGTATATTCATTATTATTAGTTTTATTATTATTGTATTAGTACTTTTATTATTATTATGTTATCATTATTATTTTCGTTATGACTAATTATTTCTAGTTTTACCAGTAATTGTTTAATGTAAACGTCTACAAAGCTGAGCAACTCATTTCCTATTTATTATTTATAAACATATATTAGTATATTACTAAATATTATTATTATTATTATTATTATTATTATTATAATATTATATCGCTATATCATATTTTACCGATTCTTGTTACCGCGCTATTATTGCGATGGCTTTTTTACTCGATTATTGTTGAATCCCATGTAATATAAAGTAATGCGTTACCGTGTATATCCTCCCCCCCCCCCCGTGATAATAATCGTCACAGCGAGGTCTTTTTGTATAACGAAAATGAGCGTATATACAAGATTTATTATGAAGTAAAAAAAAAAAAAAAATACTTCCGAAGGATTAGCATTTATTTGTGTATTTATTTTTACAATATAAATTAACAAGATACATACATAATACAACATATCAATTAAATATTTATGTTTATTTGTTTTTTTTTTTTACTTTTTATTGGTTTTTATTTTTTGTTTTTGAAAAACTGCCACGCGAATTATCGTAGATGTATATAATAATTGAAAAAAAAATTAAATGCTTATTTATCTATATCGATATCGACAAATAATACAATGATTTACAATGAAATATGCTAAAAATTAGCTTATTACGCAGTGGTATTTTATTATGTGATCCAATTTATTTTCAAAAGGTATATAAAATACAAATCAAAGAAAAAAAAAAATAATCATCTTTACATTTGAGAAATTCTAAAAAGTGTTGGGGATCATGTCTTGAAAAATTCTTATCTATGAAAAAAAAAAAAAAATAATAAAAACCGCATCAAATTATTTGCAATGTATGAAGCCTGTTTTAAATAGTGTAAAGCGTTTAGGATTCCATATATCGGACAGGAAGTGACTATATTATATTATTAATTTCTCAAAGAAATCAGTTTTCTCTTTCCCCTCATCATTATAAAGAGGACAAGGGAATCAACTTCGTCGCAGTATAAACCTTATTATATATATAAATATATATATATATATATATATATATATATATATATATATATATATATATATATATATATATATATATATATATATATAAATATATATATATATATATATATATATATATATATATATATATATATATATATATATATATATATATATATATATATATATATATATATATATATATATATATATATATATATATATATATATATATATATATATATATATATATATATATATATATATATATATATATATATATATATATATATATATATATATTTGATCATGAAACGTATTTTATGATTGCTTACAAATAAATCTATTGAAAAAAAGAATATTCAACGTATTTAAAGCCCGCGAAATTTTTATTTCCGGTAGAGATTTAAACCCGTTGATTGTATATTTAATAGGAATGAATAACAGCAAGGTGACGAAAGAGGCGGTAAGGAAATATTCATTTCAGCCAATTCTACAAACGATTTGAATTAGACTGTTGGTTCTTTCTCAAAACTTTAGAACTTACTACTGATGCATACTGATAACTACAACTCGCAGTAATCAAAGATCCATCTTTCCTAGCTAATACATATAATGCATCGAAATCTCGAGGGATTTGATTCGTAACATAGGCTCAGATTCTTCGGTTCTTAAAAATCGATGATATCTTCAATGATTTTCCAATGAAATAAAAACTAGAACATTTTTACGTAAATAATTAAACAATACTTTATTATTTTACATTAAACTGAACAGTTATTTTCATTTTCGTGCTTTCAGCATTCTAGAAATAGCATGACGTATAGTAAGCTGTACAATTTTCGTTGAAACAGTCTGCTGTTAAAAAAATGTTGTATAAATGAATATGAGTAAAATATTATGCATTTTTACTGATTAAAATTAACTTTTCGTATATTAAAATAACACATACTATATATGTATACCTATATACATATTGGGCAAGTCACATATAATCAATAGAATATAATTGAAAATTTGTTGATTCTGGGATTTTTTCGCCTTCTCCAGGCTTATAGGTATATACCTTAAATTATTACAGCACAATATCACAAATATTAACTATTAGGTAATTCATTTTCAATATGATTACACTATAATATCTATTTATAAAATATAAAACGCTTATTTCTCGACGTGTTAACGCATAATTTTAGTAGAGGCATACGGTCAAAGATACACGTTACGTACGTTAGCAATAATTGCTAAGCGATATACTTATCGACATTCATTACACATATGAGCAATCCTTAAAATCAATAACAAGTTATATCAATTAATTTGATATTTAAACCACAGAAAAAAAAAAAATAAAAAAATAAAAATCAGGCAGCAGTTTATGACAAACTATATTCGACAACCTTTATACAGTTACAATAACTAGAATTTTATCTACAACATGATCACATTAATACTGGTGAAGACGAGCGCTAATTCTAAGTTGAGTTAATAAAAGTATTTTTCATACTTTTCCGCTGCAGATTTTCTCAAATTGAGAATTTGTACCTATAAATTGTAAGTAGTAAAAAAGAATCGAACATGTTAGGTAATTGGCTGCGATATAACTTAATCAGTCCAATTGATTTTATCGATCATTTGCACTTGTCTTGATTTGGAATATTTCTTTTTATATATTGTTCAACCTAGCTATACAAAAGGCTAACAATTGTCAACGAACGAAGCACTCGATCTGCTTGCTATCTCAGCGTATTCCTGTCTGCTTGCTGAACAGAGTTTACTAGAAAAATCCGCTTCCCTTTTCCTGAACAAATTTAAGAAACAAATTATTGATATTGAACGTAAATCTTTCTCTATCACGAATTCAGAAACACAATTTTAGTGCTTTTCTTTTTGTTTTGAAATTTGAATTTTCTACTTACCCTCTCCCAGGAAGTTCCATGATATCAACAGCCACGCTGTTCACGTAGAGTCGATCGTTGCACCAAAAAAAGCAAAGTGATCGTGGCTGAAGTACGTCCATATCATATTCCCACGAGAGTTCAACTCGTCTTATTTTTCCAAGATCTCCATTAGCGCCACCAGAATGAGAGACAACCATTCTTGCAGACGTACCATGCTCGAGCTTCATGTATCCGCTATGAAATAGCAAAAAGATTGAAACAGTCAAAGATCTTTTATCATTCTTGACACAATGAAACGTCTAGATAACTTTGTTACACCCAAAACATACCTAGGAGTGAGATCCAAGTTTCTAATGACGCCGTTATCGGCATGAAGAGTTGCCTTCATAAAGCCTTGGACCCAGCTTTCAGCCGTTGCAGGTCTTGCGAGGTCGATAGTAATTCTGTAGTGCTTTCCTATATTGTTCATGAAAAGATTATTAAATAATGACAGAATCAACGAACGATGATAACTGGAGCAAAAATTAATGGGACTTACGGCAGTATGGTTCTTCCTTGCCAGTGGTAAAGAAGAATCGTGATCCAAGAAGCGGGGCCACATCGTTCTGATCTTGACTCTGCTGTCTCTGAAGAGCCGGACTATTATCAGCGTGATATCCCATCACAGCGCAGCTTACACTGCTGTTACTTTTACAGGAAAAGCACTCGCCTCGCATGAAGCTCGAGAAGCTTCCGCATTCGTGAGCAACGTATTGGCATTTTGAGTTGATGCTTTCTGTGAAGAGTTTTATCGCACGGACGTGGTTACAGGCGACTAATACCCTTGAGGCTTCCTCTAATCCTTCGCGAATTAATGTTAAAGGTAAAGACGGAGTCGTTTCACTAAGATCAGTACATCCTGGCTGCTCCTTTCCATTGTTTGGATAAAAGTCTAGGTGACCGCAGGGTTGGCTCATTCCATAGCCTGGAATGCCTTGTTAAAAATGAAAAATAAAAATTAAAAAAATCAAGAAAGGAAAATTGAAACTCTAATCATTCAAAAGCCAGACGATAACGAGATATGTATCAGGTACATATTCACCTAGAAAAAATATGTTCTTTCCGTCCGTGTGGATAACGTCGACGAGTTGAGCGTCGGTCGGATCTAGACGGAGATGATTTGGCATCCCCTGAAAGTACGGTTCAGCCGGATCTAGTCCAGTGATACGGCTAATCTTTCCAGCTAATTTTTCACCCGCATATCCGGCTGTATGAGCACCAAGGCTATGCCCGATAATATGAACGTCGTTTAGATCCAGACCGTAATTTGTCTGAAATGATGAATTATTTGAAACACATATAATTATAATTCATTTTTAGATCGATTTTTTAGATATAAGTGAGCATCAATTTACCTGGAGATGAGTGACTAGATGCGCTATTTCAAGACCAACTATTCGAGTGTTGGCTGTAGCTTGTGTATACAATGGAAGACTGCCCCCTGCCCAATCTACTATGATCACGTTGTAGTCAGAGTGCTTGAGAAGCTCGTTTCGCATTTCCTGTTATCACCAGATTGATATTGGGTTAATAAGTTTCAATTTTTGTTTTGTATTTTGCTTCAAAATAGGTATACCGAGATTTCAAAATTCTGAATAATGCGGGTGTCTAAAGATTATACCTACAGACGACTAAGTTATTTAACATTCGTTTCTGTGAACTGTAAATAATTTAAATCGCAAGGTCATGGTTTGACTATAATAACACACTCGCAGTATTAATTCATCATGTAGAAATGACTAGAAACCGGAATTTAGCCTCTTGTTTGCGAATAATTATCATTTTTCATGAATCGCTTTGTCGATTTCTAATGTCCTTGATATGTGTTTGTTCGGCAATATTATCATTATCACGTAATATTTATGGGGTGAAAGAAAGTGTGTTTATATATACTGATACTGTCTAATAACTTCGATCAATAAAGATATGTGCGCAACATAAGCAAATACAATCATAGAAAACTAATTTGAAATTTGTGAATTTGGAGCAGGGATTTTTTATTAATTGTTGTAGATAAAAGTGTTTTATTGCACACGATTATATAGGTGTTAGACCATTGTCTGAGAATGTTGAGCTAATGGTGTAATAGTTTAAAGTTTGAGGTCGTTATACCGTCACTTACAATATGTTATATTATTCTTAGTAACTTTCTACGATTTGAGTAGATTGCTATTTATTAAAATAATAGTTCCTTACTCACCTTCACCCAGTTACTTAGTGGCGTGTCTATAAAACCGTGGATAATGAACTTAGTTTTGCGATTCGGGTCAAAGTTCGAACGTTTAATTGACTTATCCTTAGCTACTATTAACACTTGGCCCTGGAAAAAAATGAGATAAAAATCAAATGATTATCTATGTATGTACATCGAGTTAGCAAAGGTGTAACGAGATTTTACTTCGCTGATTAGAAGTTGAATTATTAAATGTAAAGGCCAATGAATGTTCACATTCATAAGAAAATCGTAATTAACAATCATCAAGGAATACAGTGAAGAATAATCTATCTAATGATAGAGGTAAATTCTTACTTCTGTGGGATTCGATTTAGTGTAGAGAATGAATCTGGTGTTGATAACTTCCCTTGGCAAAGGAAAAACGTTGAAAGGTCTGTGAATTAGGTGATACCAGCTCCTGGTGATATTTACACATCCCAATTCTTCGTAACACCGCGTTTCATTCTCAACTGTAATTTTGGGTAATGGAGGAAAAGAAGTCAAATTAAAAAATTTTCGGCTACGTCAATTTCATGTCATCATGTATTTGTGTTTATACTCACAAGGTAGCCAAGGGATGTTGACCTCGATGCGATCGCTCCGCGCCCATTGCCACGGGTCTAGGATTCCAGCGTAGCAAATTGCTGGTGCTAGGAATAGTGTTAACGCCAAAGCCGACGTCAACCCCATTGAATCCTTGTCAACTCGTTTCTGACCAGCAACGATCCTCGGCATACTGTAACCGTATTCCGCAACGTTAAATTTGAATAAAAATTGTATTATGTAGCACATGATTTATGCGGGCACTAAATAAAATAAAGTTATCTTAATATGTCTCCAGACAAAACTCCGATACCTTATAAATTTATTCGAGGATTGATTCATCATTGGAACGACGTAGGTACGTTTCGAGCTAACTTAAGTTTACGGTCCTCGTTGTAAAACACTTTGGGTTAGAATGGCAACTGAATTATTATTGCCGAAGGATATATAAGAATTTCTACAATTTATCCACATACGTACATACGTGCATACATGCATGTTTATACGTGTACATATACGTATAATGTATAAATGAATAGAGAAGGGATTGCGTTACAGTATGTTATCGAATGGGGGAATTAAGGTAACCTCCGTTAATGATGTTTACCACTATATTATAGGGCCTCGAAATCTCTTATGTAAATTCACTTTTTAATCCGGAGGCTGTGGACGACCGTTCTTAAGGACACAGCCTTGAATTCGACCAATGACTTTGATCTTAAAGTACATATTTTCACATATCTGTAACATCGGTTGTTAAAATGACCAAATTCAATTAGTTTTGTTCGATGAGAAAATGAACAGGATTATACATATTTAAGCTGAGGTATTATTTTTATCCGTGATTTTTCTCAGAATTTTGCCAAGTTTTAGGATTGATCAATTGAATACCAAGTCCAAGAGATACGTTTTAGGAATGTATGATGTGTATTATATCACGTAGTAGGAAAAAGTTCATGTTTTCAATGACGTCATTACCTCATTTCGTAATTTAGAATTCTGTTTCGTTGACCTTTTCCTCGTTATGTTATCTAACGGAACGCCTATTTCTAAATATTTGCTTTCTAATGGGCCATTGATGTATAAGTGCGAATTCAATTCATCATCAAAATCATCAATTTATGCTTACAAAGCAGCTGTTTTCCAACGTCAATTTCAGATTGGAGTTATAACGATATAAATCGATTGATTACAGGTTCAAGGGCCAGAATTATAAGTTAATTCAGAATCAAACGAGATTTCACCCTTTCGAATTACTTCGGGCTTTTAATGATAAGAAAACAGAAGAAAAGAAAAATTCCATTTTTAGAACCTTCATAAAACAGAGACACTAGCAATAATAACAAAAATTTAGTTTTTAAGGTCGGAGTCGTGGCGATCGACCTTCGGACTATATTATCAACGGCTGAAAGGTTAGTGGGTCATTTTTCGTCGCCGAAATTGGATCGGTATCTATATCACAAATTATCCGCTTCGGTTTACCTCGATTATCTTAGTCACTGTAATATTTCAAAGCTAGAATTTCACTACCCCAGATTTGCGAATTGTTTACAATAAGAGAAAGGATTTTCCGTTCCATATTAGGCATATTAATCACATAGAATTCATAGGTACCGTAACGTAATTTTGCCTACGGCTAGTTCAAGGGTTTTTGGGATGCACTGCGGAGATTTTATCTAGAAAGTTCACTGCCAATACTATGGTCGAAATTTTTCGACTATTTTAGTTCATTCTTCGAGCCAGACTGCACGCAATGTCATTCAAATAGTCCTTATTGCGTGTGTATGTATATATAAGTGAAGTAAATATATGATGTATGTATATACGTACATGAATACGTATTGCATGACAAACGATTGGTTTATGAATATGCAATGATTTACACGTCGCGACAACCTAGATAATGCAATATTTTATGCATCGCGATTTGACTGCAAACGTATTTCACTAATTTGATTGTTTAGCTATTCTAAATTTTGGGAGTTACAATCTGATTCGAAATTTGATTTTTGATCAAAGCTTATGTAACTGGAAATTGCAAGATTTTTTATTGCAATTATATGTATATTCCTGCTGTACCGTATTATTGGAAATTGCAACTTCCGTTGACCTCGATCAGATACGTTTACTCATATAATTAAACGAGCTTTGTCCTGCATGTATCAAGGCGAACTAGTTGTCACGGTTTTTGCTCCTTTTACATAATACGATACACGTTGATCCCCGACCTACGATACGTGACGTGTTCCGTTCGGACATTGAGTTTATCTACCTTAAACACAGCCTAGATATTGATCTGTGTAGTTGAGTTAATAATATTATTATTCAACGCGTTTTAAGCAAATTAAGAACAGACACGACGTTCTCTGTCACGCATAGTAGGTAGCGGATCATATTTCATGGGTTTCTTCCCAAAACTACTATGAACAAAAGGAAAAAAAAAAAATGGACTACTTTTCTCTTGACTCTAAGTTTCTTTATTTTATTTATTTTTTTTTTTGTTTTTTCTCCAACGCAGTTCAATTCTGTATTCGATTTCGTCGGAGATAGATTGCCGAGGAAAATGTGAACACGATTCTCACCACTTTCGAAAATTGCAACAGGTATACGAGGCATATCTCGACACAACGACCGAGAAATAGTTGATGACGTTTTTGGACCAAAGATAATCGGAGTTTACCCAATTGGTGTTTCAATTGCTGCAGGCATTAGATCAGATAGACTAAAAATGGTAATAAATGTAGTAAAATTTCAATTTTGATTGATAAATAAAAATGAAGTCCTTGCTTGAAATATAAAGTTAATCGAACAAACGTTATATATACCGTGAAAAAATTATTTTACATTTAACCATTTAACAAATGGTTAATTGGTAATCAAGTGTGGAGTTCAGTCCGTGGATTGCGGATAAATGTTATTTCCTGATGTGTTTCACCGGCGTGTAACTCACCATAATCTTTGCTCATCTTAAGTATAATCATGTATGTAATGTCTGTTATTTGTACTTGCGCTTGCGGTTATTTCATTTCCATTTACCGCGGTATAATACCTACTCGCGTAGTACATACACGTCTAAGGTGTATATATAATCTATATGCCTATAGGTATACATATATACACCGATGCGGATCTTCGGGTAAATAATTTAATTCTCATACAATGTCTAGCAAAATTATGCATGCACTTTGTGACCGCACAGTTTACGGTAGTAATATCTTAGAAATTATATACGTAGTATTTGAAAGTGAAACGTTAACCGTTAACTGTTTTCTGATTCACATCGGTCATTCTTTAAGTTTCCGTATATTAACGCCTGATCGTGGTCAACGCGGGTAAAAATAATCCGAGCTTGATCTTTGAAGATAAATATCGTTTTTTTTCCCAAAATAAATATCCTTTTTGGAACACACACTATAGCACTATTTTTTCCTCTAATAGTAGTACCATATCTCACGAGTATCTTCACTATAATTTCACTTAAAAATATTGAAAATTCAAAAAGTTATGATTTTTTTGAGTAAAAAAGTATCGCTTTTACTCTACGATTTTTACTTTACGATTTCTTAAAAACATGTTGCCATTTCAATTTTGATATACCAACTGTTGCTGCTTGTTCTAGAATGTTCAAAATATTTCCCCCTATTTTTTTGGTCTCGATCGGATTGGTAGTTTTCATGTGGCAACTGTTTAAAAACGGGCTTGGGTTAATTTGACCCGGTTTTGACCAGCTCGATTGGAATCGGAGGTCTGACCACGAAGGGTTATAAAAATCGGTCAAGTAAATTCTTCCCATGACTTTTCTTTACGATATAGTGATCGTAATGATTTGAATGATGTCACTGCACAGTCAGTTGTAGTTTTGATTCTGTTAAAAATGAAAAATTTATAAAATAATTTATTTCTACCGAACTGATCGTTCAATCTCGATGCGACACGGCAATTTTTCGTCGTCAGAGGATACCTACTTAATGAGCATACAACAAATTTATTATCAACGCGTCTTCTAAAAAAATAAAATAAGAAGCCAAATTTATCCAACCTACTTTTTGATTTCATATACGATGATCATCAATACTGTTTACATATTATACTTGTCTGCGTTTATTTTCTGAAAAATAAAATGCTAAAATGTTGAATACCAAGAGAAAGTAGAAAAACTTTGAAGTTATTGGGACTGAATAAATTCTGGTTCAAATAAATTCGACATGACTTAACTCATTTTGCCTAATAACAAACGCAATTATTATTCGGCTTCAGGGGACGCAATTATAGGTAATTATCTACGACGAGAAATATATATATACATATATGTATATATATTTAAATTTTCCGACGTAAGGTGGTTTGAGTTTGAGTATACGGATATAAATATATATCGGTTTATCGGAAAACGTGTATAGAAATCGACCTGAGGCTATGAAAAGTATTTATTTCTGTGCCACATTGAGGCAAACGCGTATAGTACTTAGCTACGTATATGTTGTTATTACTCTCACGTAGACTAAGTTAATGTTCTATATTATCATAATTAAACGGTTTGTATCCCGATCGCGTTCACCAGTGCTTATAATCTACCGCTTCAGTAATAAAGACTTTACGGTAAAGCGCAAGACCTCTGACACATACAGGGTATACGACTACGACGACTATGACTATGTTCAGGAAGCTGAATTTCAAGCCGGTTATCTACCGTTAGATTAAAAATAATAATTAATAAAGAATTGCGAGAAAAAAGGCACTTTCCAGAAGTCTTCAGGACCTCTAGATGCGTGGTTTCCGATGGACATGACTGGCAATGGCAAAAAAACGCGGAATGTCAGCTTACAGAAGAAAATGAAAAAAGAAATAAAAGACTAATTAAGTACAAATCGTTTACCCGACGAGACTACATTGCTGCATGGTATACAATGAAATGCTACAATTTTTTCCACGCATATAAATAGTCACAATTATAATGTCCGTGTACTTGCAAAGTGCATGGTAAATACACTGGATACCAGGATTACGGTGCAACCTCCGAATAAGACCGCGTTCGGGCTTGTAGGGGAATATAATTCCGAGAAATGTGTTACCCTCACCCGCGGTCCGACCTCGCCACAAAAAAATTTCCGGCTCAACCTCCAAATAGGACCGCTTGCACTTGATGAATTTCACGTGTAAAGTGTGGTAACCTAAAATAAATTCTAATTTTCGAGATTCTGTTTTTTAATGTTGAATTCGTGTAATGTACATATACTTACATAAATAAAAAATGATATTCAAGTGATAATTACATGTATTATTCTAAATGTAATAAAATTTTTAATAATATATTTGAATAAAAAAAATTTATAAATATTATTAGGTGTTAACAACAGATTAATGAAATTGATTACAATCAATTGAAATTTTCATTGTTATACTATTATTCAAAGCATTAATTAAGATCAAAACGCAATTTCTACGCGTGGTCCTATTCAGAGGTTCGCCCCCGATTCTATGATGCACGAAGTAGTGGGGGCAAGTTTCGAACGAACAGTTGGAGAAGCGGTCTTATTTGGAGAGGGCTTATTCAGAGGTTGCACTGTACTGAAATTTTCAAGACATCAATGTAACCATGTGATGCAATTTTTTAAACTTTTAGCAAACAATTTTACAATTCTAGTAACGTTATTATAGATATTTGTGTACACTGAACCGATATTGATTGATCACTAACGCAGTCATACAATCGTTGAAGATACACACAAGCAAGTTTGTACAGTATAATATCAATACGCCATGAAGAAAATTTCTAATGCTTTGCAAAGAAGATTCAATATGTTAAAGATTACGATTGTTTCATCATTGGTTAAAAAGGTATGTATGTACATTGATCTGCAGAAATAGCTGCATTTGTTTGCATCATAGAAAAAGTGTGTAATCAATTGTATATTATATGGGCCAGGTTCAAGGACGACGATGTATCATATCGCCAGGAATGTTTAGCAATAACGTAATCGTATATTCACGTTTTCAAATTGCGAAATTAATATAATAATAATTAGGACAATGACATTTGCAAAATAAGGAGTAAAGGCTGTCTGGAAGAGTGCACAGCTGTCTTTAGCTATCATTGTTTCTTTTTTACTTGCAATAGTATTGTACACTATACTTCGGTACGCGGTTGCGTGAACAAATCTACCGATTAACTGATTCGAATCTTATGCAACTATATTATACTACTATATGCGATGTGTATTGATTGGCGTTGTGACTCCTGCTGTTATGTCACACGAATTCTTCTAACCACGTGGAATAAGTGGCGACTATAAATGTTTGACCATGCCACTAGACCGCGATAATTATTATATAGTTGTTTGTTTGAATTTCTAATCATTTCTCAATATAAACGTATAGAAAAGAAATGATAATTTTCAACGATACTTAAGTACACGCATTACGTAAATATCGGTATAATTTCTAAGTTTCTTCATAAATTAATAAACAGTTTAAAAGGGCTCGGAAGTAAATAAATATATGAATAAATGAATATTAACAAGTTGATTAAATTCACTAGGGTAAAAAAAGACGTATAAATATATAAATCAATAAAATTGAATATAAAAATGTAAACGAATACTTAAGTAGGTAGTCTGTTTCTCTGAATATTAAAGAAATATGTTTAACTATATCCCGATCGTCGATCTCTCGAAAGAAATTCATCTTTTTCTTTGATTCGCAGAACTATTACCTAACTCCGAAATCCGCTGATACAACTTCTAGCAAAACGATCGTTGAGATCTCTCTCCATTATGCTAAGATATGTGTCATCGCTATCCGCACAAGTGAAAACTCAAAGATTGCTTATTATAGTATTTTGTAGGCAGTATTGGTACGTGAATGTAAGTATCTATGTATCTATAATAAGCAAGTATTACAGTGAACATATGATTTCGAGATTATTTTATGAATTCAACTCTCGTACGTACGTTACATGTGTTATAACATTAGCGATGATGTGCGATGTTAATATCGATGATCGAAGGAATACAATTCCTTCGTATACACATATCTGTATATGTATATTATATATACCTACATAACCTTTGGATATATTAACCGATCGACAGAGAAGCGAACGAAAAGAGAGTTCGTCGCTGCTGCTTTCACCGCGAAGACTTCTCTTCGTTGTCTATACGGTCCATATACGTATATGGTGAGATGGTGATGGTTTGGAGAGAGATCCAGAGCGAGAAATTGACCGCGAGAAGTGGAAGGAATTTGTGACATAACGCTTTAACGGTGATCACTGTCGTAATATTGACAATCTTACACGCTGCTTGCTGCACAGGACAACTTACTACGTTACACGATATCTTGCTGTGGTTATAAAGACATCGGAATTTTAATGAACTGTGGTGCGTTGAACGTGTTGTTTAACAAATTCAAACATAATATAATTATTCTAGTCCGATTGATATTGCCACAGATTTTTGGGCGGAAATTTTAAGTTTAAGGAAATTCTTAGTCTACGGATGTTTCGATTAGGGGTTGAAGCACCGCTACTGTAATTGGCATGAGCTTAACTATACTTTCCTTTTTATAGAATCTCGTTTATTCTGAATTTATAGAAATACTTTCTGTTCATTATAGTCGACGTGAATCGATAAGTTCATTTGAGTAATTCGATCGATCGGAAACCTCCAAACTTCAATATAATTTTTATAAATTGAACAGATTATGATTTGTAAAAACTGCTGGTAGTCTTATATCGCGAAAACTCTTCTTGAAGCTATTTTTATTCTATAAATAATGACTTCACCCTTAATATCCACCGTCCTGTACTCTAGAACTTCAGAATTTCATCCCTCCGAGCTTTCGCGCTCTGAACTAACGTCGGAGATTTATTGTTACTCTCCCATTCCCTGCGGGGGTGTGCTTTTGCAGATATATACATTCATGAGTAAGATACAGTGAATATATGCGTGGACTGGTCTTGCCTAAGGCCAAAAACAAACCATTTGGACCTTGTTTTTGGGAATAATTAATTTGTTCTTAATTTTTTGTCGTACTTTCGCGGTGTGCAGACTTGTGGTTGTACTAGTTATAGTTACAAAATTGCATACGATTTCTCGATCATTATAAGTATGTATGTACAAGTTTGAGCATATGAATCGCATATATGAAATATTTCTTTTTATAATAATGTATACGTACGATCAATCTATCTTTTTCAACTACTTTCTTGTCTTTTTTAACAACTTCTAATCTCTTCCTTTCCAATCATCCATCACACGATATCTCTGCCATTCACTTGAAGAAATTCTTGGCTCGAAATTAGGGAAACTATGTAGGTAACTGTACATGGTTATAGGTATACAAGTGGGTATATCTATTCTAGATAAATACATGTGAGAGTCTCTCGCTACCCCGAGGGGTAATTGTATAACCATTTTTCTATCAACTTTATAATCTCAGTATCTTAGATTTTGACGAAAGGTAAGTTGATGACCGGTAAATAGTAGATTGTTTAGAAAATCTGTATACATACATATCCATACGTGTAATTGAAGTGTTTAAATGTATATATATATGTATATCAGTATGCATATATAAAATTTGTGTGGGTATTAAATTTCCTCCAAGTTTCCTGAGGCCAATATAATAATATGTAAACCAATTTCGTTTCACGGACGGTATTTGATAGTTTGTTATTTCAACGTGGCGCCATAAGTTTTGATCGAAAGTAGCCAGTCTGGGCTAAGGCCAGAGGGGAGAACAGATCGGACCGGCAGACATTTCACCGGTAACGTGCCAGTCGCTATTAAATAATTATTATTTTAAAAGGGAGAGTGAGATCGTTCACAATACGTATCTATACATTCTTGACCGATCTCGTATATCGGGCCGGACTATACAGAATTAAGAATTGTCCCAGATTCGACGTCCTTCCCGCCGGCAATGCTGTTTCGCTTCCTGCTGTATACATCCAATGTTATATCGATACACACATCCACGCATAAACATGCGATATGTAATAAATGAACGTAAAATAAGTTCTTTAAAATTGGCCAAATTATTCGCGAGAAAATAGGTATCTAAAGTGTCTGAAATGATGTTTTTGGCTAAATCTTATAATTGGGTAAAAACCAAATTAGGTACTCCATTTATGTTCATGTATATTTTTACTTCGAAGATATTTAGTCCTTAATCACATCAAATCATTTCCAAGAAATTCATAAAAATGTATTCCGTATTATTGAGTAGCCATTAATTTTTTTTTTTTTTTTTTTATTGATCAGTTCCCGCATATATTGATCTGAGTTTTCACTCGTTAGCCGCGCCATGATTTTGCACTTCTTCGGGATAGATTTAAAAATTAGTATAAAAAATGAGAAATGGAAAATCGGAAGTATAGGATGAGGTACGTAGGTAGGTAAAGGTAGGTAAGTACTTGCACGTGGATAAACGAGTATGTTACTTCCTATCCGCACTGCGATTGCTGTTTTATAGTACGACGATACGCTGTCGGATATAATTACGTACTATAGGAAGCGTGACCTATACGTATGTACTACATACGTAGATCTTTACGTACACGCGATTATCCGAAGATATTCAACTTTGATCGTTGAAATATATATATATAATAATTTGTGAAACTTATCTTACTAACGGCATGCAGGATGGTCAAACTTGCCTTTCTATATACGTTAGTACATACATAAGTAAACATTTATATACATTTCAATTTGAAGAAGAGAAATGCTTTACCATAATCCGCAAAGTCATCTCGATCTTTATTTTTCTTCTCTTTATTTTTTCATCTTCATTTTTTTTTTTTTTTATTTCTATATAATTTTTGTTTTTTCCCTTTTTAATTTCTTACGCAACTTCACCTTTCTCCGATGTTTTCTTCGAACATCATTCGTTGTGTAATTAATATCAGAAACGTAAATTCGTGATCACACGTAGCTTCTTTTTATCTTAAATGGGAAACGAAGACCCTCGGTTTCGGTACCTAGTTCAAACGATGTTTCCTAAAAATCGGTAGGTTATAGCTGCTTATAGTCCACCATTTATGAACTCTAATTAAACGCTAATTAACGTTCTGAAATGCAGTGGGACTGGCTTCAAACTTACGTAAAAACATGTTCGCATATGTTATTTGCCTTTTACTAATTCCGCTATAAGTAGGTAATTATATCATATAGGTATGTGTGATAAGTAAATCGATAAAGCTACTTTCTTCCCAATGTGATATAGGTATGTATATACCAAGTTCTGTGGTCAATATAATCTATAATTTCTCAATATTTTTGTTTGCCATAAACTGACCGCGGTCAAGTAATTTTAACGTTTAGATTACCACAAGATTACGTAACTATAACTATATAATAATATTGGCAGACTTTTAATAGCTAAATTTTCTTCGATATACACGATTTAAGATGCTGAATGTATGTAGGTAGGTACAGTTCGACGATTTGTAGGTACAGTCTGCTGCAGTTTTATTCATGCAATTCAAATCCATTTGATTTGCAGATTCTAAAACTTGGGACGTAAATACGTATCATGTAAATAATTTTAACGATCAATCTTACGCGATATGACTTCTCCTCACGTATTTATCTACGTACACGATATGGCTTTGAAAATCTGTTCACGTAAGTACATATACATATATGGATTTTTATTTATATATTTTTTAAATATGTTTTCATTATTTTTTCCATTTTTTTTTTTTTCTTTTTTTTTTAACGATTAATTTTCTCTGCACGCTCACGGCGAGAACAAGCCACATTAATTTTGTTGTGATTTTATCTCACCGTTATATGTATAGGAGTAACTTCGCAATAAAATTTAGTAAAATATTCGTCTAGGAAGATATGTACACGATGGGATTCGGACTCACGGTGAACAAAGCGTGAAAATTGCGTGTATCAAATAAAAAGATATTCAAACAAAACTTGTAACAACAATTTTTATTATTATATTATTCATTCCAATTTGTAACGATCATACATAATACATATATCTCAACTTATTTATTTCGTTTTTTTTCTATATATTTTTCACTTATTCCTTGTTTGATTATCATTCAGCCACAAAAGTAATAGAGTAATAATTTTACACCTTATTTCAAATCCTCGGCTTTATATTATTTTGCACCTTTTTTGTTCAACACGATTTTATCAAGTCCAAGGATTTGACCACTTTAATTATCTAAGCTAATCAGAATCTCTATAAATTATATATGCTCCCACCTAACTACATTTCCGGACTTTAGTTACAAGGTTTTCACAAAAATATTCAAATTCCAATACATTTATATGTACCAACGAGGAAGCAAGGAGAGCTTGATTTCAAGGACTAACTCAAGTCGAACTTTTCCCACACGTATACTGTATACAACGAAATTTAATGATAATTCATTAATTAGTAATAACTGCCCACAAAGCAGCATGAAATCACTCAGTGTATCATATAATTTGTAATATCACGTTGACATTATGTTTAAGGTATGCTAGGCGTATTAATTACGTATAAAATACGTGCGTATATAATGTAGCTGGGTATTGTAGATAACTCGTCTACTAGATACGTAGATACGTACATACATACATACATATATGCCTGTAATAGATACATAAATACGTAAGTATATATACCCGTCACATTAACTTTCAGAAGGTAAACGTAGTTAGTCAGTGTTAAAGCGTGCAACAGAACGCTGCAGTATTTCCGGGGAACCATCTGGTTTCCCAGCTTGTATCTCTGCAGTTCTTAGTAATTGGACTCAATTTCCAGTTTCCAAGAGTCTATAGGTATATATGCATAGTGCATATGGGTATAAGTATTGTTGAATCGTTGTGTTCGTGTGAGAATTAATTTCCACTGACTCGCTGCACATAGGTAGTTAGATTACTCTATACGTTATACGAATTTCATATTTTAACTTATTTTAATGTGCAGCTATGATAAACTAACTAAATAACAAGTACAGTCGTTAGGGCTTTTACAGAGTCATAAATCAACTTCATTAATTCGCTGATCTGTGACCAAGTTTAGCGAAAGTTAATATCTTTCTATCGTTATAGCGTAGCGTATGGTAATCCATCAGCAAACATCATTGAAAATATATATTACGTTTCCTCTTGAAGTCTTAGCGAGACTGCAGGATATGAATGTTCGAAGTCATTTCCGAACTACATTCAATAATATATCGATTGCAGTTCGCTCTACGGTTTTTTAGTAGACGTTTAACTATACGTATAGGTATGTATATAACGTTTCGAATTATGTGCCACAGGTATTATAACGCGAAACTTTCACGCCCACGTTTTTAATTATAATAATTTTATAATTGCCAACGGCACGGTCTTCGTAGTACAATGTATACGGTTTAAAAATTTCCTTTAATAATAGATCTAAACGAACTAAAGATTGTAATCGCTAATTACTATTACCGTCTCATTAATCTTCCTAATTCTTACGTATGACGTATAAAAATGATGAAGCAAAAATTTGTCTACTGGAAAAATAGTACAAAAAAAGAAAAAAAAAAAAAAAAATCGTAACTATATTCATTATAGTCATTTACATTTTAATCTTGGAATGTAAACGAAATATTTCGTAAGATCTTCTCATCGTCACTAACCTCACGTTACGTATAATGTTTTTTTTTTTTCATTCTAGAATCAAGTTCTTCTGGTCACCGTTTAATGTTCAAAGACGACGAAACGTCTGCCCGATTCTGTATCACCCCGTCGGGGCCTTAGCTTTCCATCGGCCTTTACACTGACCTACATTTTCAAAGCTATTTAAACTTGCTGCGTTTGACTGACCGGGTCTTTCCACGTGGTTGTCTTTAAGGTATAAGTAGTCAAGTGCTGCAGCTGCCAGATCTCAGATAAACCCACCAATTAAAACAAAAATAAAAATTAAGAAAAAAAAAATTAATCTAATGACTGCAGTGACCATGAATGAATTTATAAACGTATCTATATGTATGTATGCTATAACCCGTTTGATGTTAGATTTAAATAATTACTGAAATCTTCAAGACCGTTACTTAAATTATCATTAAAGTATCTTCAATAGTATACTAATCCTGTACCAGAGGATCTCATTCGTGATGTTATTAAAATTTTTTGATGATATGTTCGTGACGATATGAATAGATATTTTTATAGTGACGGTTTATTACTAGTTCCTATTTTTTTTTTCTTTTTTTTTCTTTTTTTGTACTTGTATAATAGTTTCGTCATATTATATAGGTATGTGTGTATTGATTATCGTCAAAGGTTCATGACCTCGATTATGTATTCGTTAGTAATTACAAGTTTTAATGTATAAATGTCAGTGATCAGTAAATGATGTTTTTAATAATTTCGTTTAACATTTGCTTTTATACATACAACGTGACGCGGCTATATGAAAAAAGAGAAACACTATACCATACATACAATCGTCGACCAAAAGTTCTTCACATCTGAATATTTGTCAAACTCGAAGGAACAATAAATCCTCATTAAATATATCCGTTCATTATTCTTCCCAAAGTTTCATTTAGTTGAAGTCTGATAATAGATAAGAAATAGCCGCGGTTCGAAGGGAGTTGAGTTTCTTCATTAATAATCTACAGGCATTTGGTATTCTCTTGAAAGCTATATGGCAGCTCTACTGCAGCATGACGTTTTATAGCTATAGTATGTATTTGCTCGATGTCAACATAGCCGGAAGCATATCACCTGTGCCATATCGATTTCGGAGGTATTGCTAGTTATAGATAATTTTTTTTATCTTTTCTGTTCCTTTTCTTTTTTTTCTAATATTCTTGGTATATTTCGTTAGAATTATTTTCAAAACCTGTCAGAAAATATTTCATCAGGTATATTATGCGTCTGAGTTATTGTAATGCAATAATGTTGCAATATTCGATGCAATGTGGGAGGGAAAGTGTCAAAAAATATCCTTATTTTCCTATACTCATATGTATAAAGTTTTAGATGCCTGGCTTATCGATGACTTATTATTTATTAATTAAATAAAACTGCCTCCGCAGGGGCTTCAAATACACGCTTAATGCTAACGTGTGAGTAGTAATTGCCGCGAGAGCCGGACGCGGAAGAAGCACCACCGCATCCCGTGTTGCTATCACGCTATATAGACAAATATAAGTATATAATGCTGCGCATGTAGGAACGTATATTACGTATATTCATGCACTAATAATAATAATAATAATAATAATAATATTAATATTAATGATAATAGTAAATGTCAATATTTGATTGAAAATTGAAATACACTATACATCAAGAAACAAAGGTTCAATTAAATAAAGAATAAAAATATTCTGGAAATAAACTGATATTACTTTGATTACAGTATAGAAATTAAAAAAGCTATTAGTCGAGTATAATTAATGCAGAATAAATCACAGAGACTGTTATATATTAGATATTAGTTGTGTATAGAAATTTTTAATACGTCATTTGTATACTTTTCTTTATTGTCTATATATACTATTTTGTTTACTTGTCGCAAGCTAGTCGATATTCCTACATGTATCTTATACTGAGATTAAAATGCTAAAAGGATTGTCGATGATTGCAAGCATGAGAAATTACGCAAGCAATATATATATACGTTACATACATACGTATCCACATACATACATATGTACATACGTAAACCAACTTCCGCGCGAATCTTGCAGAAATAAATTAATGTCCTACAATTAAACGCTTTTAGTTTTCTCTCCTTCGTCACACACACATACATATACCTAAATATATGTATATTACATATCTACAGAGTATTACGTATAACGAAATGCATTATACATATAGTACTTTTCTTTCTTACGTTTTCTACATATTATTTTCTTTAAAATCGAATGTCTGACGTCCGATCACAGACTGCTTTACCTACTGCAACTGCATGTGGCCTTACATGCTAGAATGGTATCAATTATCACTAGGATAATTAATTTTCAGCTATTTCGAATTTATGTTCGATTGTGACTATATAAGTTGTGGTGTTTAGTCTAGATAGATTAATACGTGAGTATATCTACATGTAAGTAACATGTGCAGGTATGTATACAGGTATAGTTAATCCATAGCCTTGCTCGCGGAGAAAGTCTAGTCAATCGTGCAGGTACCTTACCTGTTAATCCTGCGTGCTTCAACTAGGTATACTTATGTATACTTAAAAATTGTACACGAGTGCATATGTGTAAAATTATAAATTTTTCATAGAGGTAGTAACTTAGAACAAGATTTAGCAATTTTGTACTTATATACTAATTACTAGTATGTACAGCCCTGCGTGTTGAGAGCAATTTTAAATACCAAAATGATCTATACTAATTATAGTGATAATAAATTCAAGGTTCGTCACGTGGTAATGATATGCTGCAGCTGTAGTGTAACACGTGACAATAATTTATTGGCGTTTGCAGAACTTATAACTGTTGCAGAATTTTTAAAAGTATGGGAAATTAAATTGCTATATATGTGAATTAATATAGTGAATGAAAATTGCATGGAGCAGGTTCGTTCACCTCGAGATGAATAATAAAAACGATTATAGTTTTTATACAGACTCACTTTGCACTGCAGTCAAGACTTCATCCCTCGGCTACAAACGTCGCCCAATTATTTATCAACTAGATGTATAATGTGATGATCCGCACCTTTAAGAAGTGCGATTAACTCGTTGAATGAAACAAACAAAATGAAATAAACAAAAAAATTTTTAAATTTAATACAATTATGTCACCACTGTTAAAATCGCCGGGACACCGTTCGATTTATAGATTCGAAATAGATACTATTCGTGACTGACCGTAGTGACGCGAGACAGCGAACTGCTTTCGTATACAGGATTCGAGCACTCAGTTACCTGGCGATCGCCTACCACCAGTTAAAAGAGGGGATAACATGCAGAAGTGACGGCGACTGGGACGGGAAGTAGTTTGTGCTGTTCTATCTCGGATTCACCAAGCCTTTACGTTTACTTCCACTTCCATTTACATTTCCACTTCCAATTTCAATTTCAATTCCATCGCACAATCATTCAATCATTTCCTTGAGGGAAAATTATAACTCTTGATCTTAAAGGTACTTCTTTTTCTTTCATATTTATTCTTCAAATGTTTATAATTTATTTATGTATGTATGTATATGTATTTACCTGTTCAATGGTAAAAGCGAAGTATTTTGATCAATTATTTGCCGAAGAGTAATGTTTATAATTAAGCGTCTATATCGTTGATAAGTTGGAGTATATAAGGTACCTGCAAGTGCAGGTTGGGAGACTGGTAAAAATCATTGCAACATCACGTCAATCTATATTTAAAAATAAATTTGAAAATATATTGTTTTCCTCAAGCATTGAGCGATCGACGATTTAATCCTAATGATAGTTAACGTTCGGTTAAATTGTTTTTTTTTTTTTTTACTTCATTTGGTACTTCCGGGAGAGAGTAGTAAATAGATACTTTTCCGTCGTTGTTGGATTACCACGTGTGTCACATTATCAACTTTGTTAAGTAGGAACGTGTTTTTTCATTTCTTAATTTTCTTTTTTTCTTTTTTTTTTCATTTCTTCTGGTAATATAATAACGAGGGTCACAAGGTCCTCTATGACCATTTCTCACCGCAAGTTTTATGTCGTCCTTTTTTATATTTTTTATTTATTTATTTATTTATTTTTTTAAACTTTATTAACGAAGTTACGAAGGCAGTGATAAAATAACAACAATTCATCTGCTTTCTATTCTGTGGTATAGGTAGAAGTATGCATTAACTCAACGTCGTCGCGTGACCAAGATCAGATCGAAGAAAGCTCCCCAGGGGTTATTTATGCGATCATTCATGTCTTTGTACGTATTTAATTGTTACGTTTTCCACAAAAATAGGAACCCAAAAGCGTTATTACTTTAATTTTCAGTTTTATCGACGCGTATACGATTTTTATTCAATGGTACCGGAAGTTACAACTGTTTAGATTCGTATCCGAGAGTCTTCCGCAAGTTAAACAATCTCGTTATCTAATAGGTCGTAAAATTTATAAATAAGTTCTTTGTATCACATAACTGGTGAAGCACTATCTTACACAATACTATGTACACGCAATTTATTTTTTACGTGTAATAATTAAGTAGTAAATGATCATTATTATATCTTGAATTTTCAACGGAAACGGAAGTAAGTTTTTTGTTCTAAATTATAGGAAGTTGGGAATTGAGAGAATTATGAAACTAGAAATGCTAACACTTCGAGTTCATTTTCAACTAACATTCATTTATTAACAAATCTAAACGCGTATCTCTTATACTTAGAAATTAAAACAAGAACAAAGTACAATTAAGGAGAACTTATTAATACAAATAATTTCATGCAAATATAATACATACACTATTAACTCTGCAGTCTATTCGCATAATACGATATCTGAAAAATTTAGGATTTATAAATACGAGGGTACGTTGTTAAAACAGGTCGATGTATTTTTCAGAAAAAAAATTTATCAAGTACAGACTATAACTATTTCGCAAGTTAAATACTGCACAAACAGAGTGTGAAATTTAACGGTTATTATAAAGTAATAATTGATTGAATTAGGTAGATATATGAAAGTTCTGGGCAATGACTGACGTATGTTGTGGCGAACGAGAAAAGCACCAGGTTACAAGTGTATAACGGGAGTGAAAGGTTCCTGCGATGCTACAGAGTACAAGTCTTTCATCTTTCTTCTTCTTCATTCTTTCACATTTTATCTTGTGGCAAATACCTACTCTCCAGTTCTCAAATCACCTCGGCTTTGAATCGAGTATAAAAACCTTCCCATTCACCCCTCAGAAAGTATATGTATGTAAAATACATAAATGAAAATGAGAAAGCTGTACGAAATTGTTCGGAGTTGGACAAACCGTCAATTTCAAGGTTGGACTGAATCAAAGACAGCTGGAGATGACTCAAAGCTTGTGTATATTTTTTAAACTTGTCCTTAATTTCTTTTTACAGGGTGAAAGACCCTACCTATTTAACGTCTTAGTCAATCCACTGGATTATCACGATCAAATATAGTTAAGATGACACGATATGATGAATGAAACAATTCTCAAATTTCTTCATTTCTAAAACCTCATCATCTACGTAGCCACCATATTTCCTAGTGTAGGTTCGCTGCAGCTGTTCTCGTCAAGGACTTTCGGCTCGTTAGCGATCAATGTTTTAGTCTCGTCTGTGCAGACCGTTATCCTAAAGAAGGTTAAAACTCTGGTTAGCGTAACTCGTATGATAAATTTCGAAACGAAAATATAAAAAAGCAATAAAATCCATGTATACACATTTAATTTACACAACTGTGTTAATGAACTTGATAAAGTTGATGACATTACCCGTGATTAGATTCCAGGCTTTTTACGGTAACTGAGTCGACGTAGACCCTGGGTTTAGTGATCAGACGCCAAGTGAGAGGATTAAAGGTGGTTTGGTATTCCCATGTGACTTCGACTGATTTAGGTTTACCGACAATTTCCCCTGGGAGTACAATTGTATGCGTACTTCCCGGCTCGTAATATCGTGAGGTTTCACTGAACCGCATTATCTCCGTTTGCTTGTCGTCAATCCCGATAACCCTCAACGCGAATATTCCCACTTCACCACCGTGGCTGACACTTTCAGCAGTCTTTGAGATTTTTATCGTGACCCGGTAGTGTCCTCCTACATAGCATTAGGTCAGTTACATTATGAATGATGATAATTAACTTAAGTTACAGGTTTCTGCAGTTGTTGGGTATATATATATATATATATATATATATATATATATATATATATATATATATATATATATATATATATATATATATATATATATATATATATATATATATATATATATATATATATATATATATATATATATATATATATATATATATATATATATATATATAACTTACTGCAAAAGGGCCGATCAGGTCCGGTCATCAAGAACGTTGATACACGATAGTTTCCTGGCTGTGCGTCAATCCCCAATCGTGGACAGTACTGATTAACGCAATCGAAACATTTGCCTTCCTGAAAGCGGTCCCAGGAGGAACAAGGAACTGCTATGTATGGGCAGACCGTGTTAATGCTCTCAATGAAGTACTCGTAACTTCTGATGTGGTTGCACCCAAGAAATCTCCTGAGACCTGATAGAGGTAAACGTTTTTTATTTACCAGTACGTACATTTCAGGATCATGCTGCGAGGATTGCATTCATAATGCATCTAATGAATGTTCTTACCACGTACTATGCTGCCATGTTCGATAGTGATCGAGTCAAGTACACCCTCGTTACATCCTGGTTGATTTCGTCCACCATTTGGGTAAAAATCAATGTGAGCAACTGGATGCTTGATCCCAAGACCACCGCTGATAAATGGATTGCAATCAGTGTGTATAGCTGTTACAAATGTGGCATCGGTGGGATCGAGACGTACCATCGGCGAAGTGTTGCTGAAATGTGGTTCCGCTGGATCTAGACCTGGGGCATTAAGACGTATGTTGGTGAAACTAGTTTGTACAATAATAATGATGATGATGATTTAAATAAATAATGATGATAATAATCCTGGTCCAATTAACTCGGAGAATGTTGTGCTTGACGCGTAACTTTGTCTTTAGAATTACGTGACAAACATCGCTATACGAATTTCTTTAGCCTAAAGGCGTATGGGTATAATTTCGATGTTTTTACTGTTACACAACGTACTGTAGAAGCTGACTCGCTTCGCGGTCACGAAAGTTCTACTCCACTATGTACACGGGTGTTTACACTTCCGAGAAAGAGTCACGATTACTGACACCGTTACAAGTTACAATAACAACAACCGCGCGACCGCGAGACTATACGATGGAATCGCGCCAAAATATACGTATTACATACTTATACATATATACATATAATTCCAACATCGAAACAAGTTCAACACAAACTACACACATCGACCTACATACGAATCACCCAGCCAGGTACGACACGCATTCTATTATACTCAGGACTTTCCCGTAACCATATCCGAGTTTCATTTTTTCCTCATTTCGTAATTATTCACCGGAAGCTTTCGCGGCTTCTCCAATTTGTCTCCTGGATTCAACCGAGATGATGTAACCCTGGAGATCATGATTACAAAACTACTCTGCTACTTCCTACTCTCTATAACACTGCAGGTTCACTATAATATGCAGTGGGCTCTAAGTTTAAGATCATTCGCGATTATTGTTCGACAAAAATATCGTTTTATCATTCAATCGAACGAAAATCTTATAAAACCGTAAACGTTTTGGTATTCGATCGAAAGGCGTCGAAAGCGAAGAAATTCCGCGCATGAAAGTATGCCGTCATGTGTTCATGGTCCTCGATGTCCTCCTGATTCTTCGCGTAGCGAGCCAGAGAGCGAACTTGTTTATCGAGGGTTCTTCGACCCCTTTGTCCTTGAGAGGGGAAAACCTGCGGTTGCCACTTCCTGGTCCTACGTGGTTCCTTACTCCACTTGTTTACCGTTGTCTCGTCTTCGGGCGGGGCTCGTCCCGCCCTCGACGCCTTCGACGGTCTCTGAGACTTCTCTGACATTCATTGGAGGGTCCGATAAACGCTAGCCGACCCTTCCTTTCTGTTACGAGCTGTTACCCTGGTCTTTCCCGATCCAATCGATAGACTGCGAGACTGCTACGTCAGAGATGAACAAACCCAACGACGTCACGACCTGCCGCACTCGCTCGACAGGTCGAAAGGAACCGAAAAATCAATATCGAAAATGAAATTCAGGCCAAATTTTTATTGGAAAAAGATTCTATTCTAGTCTGAACTAATCACGTGGGTATACAGATTCCGTTTTCATTTAGTATTCAAAAAGCGACGATCAATCAATCGAACCCATCCAAAACTTACCCGTTATTCTACCAAGTCTGAGGTTGTACTGAACTCGGAGGTTATAGCCGACGTAGCCAGCGGTATGAGCACCAAGGCTATGCCCGATGACGTGTACGTTTGACACGTCAAAATTGCCAATCCTTATTAGTTGGGCTGCAAGACGAGCTGTCATAGCCCCAACAAGTCGTGTATTGGCTACTGCTTGTGTGTACGGTGGACCTGCTCCTGTTAACCAGTTCACGACAACCACGTTGCAGTCCTCTCGCTTGAGTAGTTCTGTCGTAATTCTCTGGAAGACAGAAACACAGTTTTAAAAATTGGAAATTCACTAGAGAGTTAAAAGAAAACTTTATTTTCTCTTGCTTGTAAAACCTTGATGTTTGAGCTGGATTTACAATGCGACTAACAATTAATACAAGAAAAGGTGACTTGTTTTGTTTGATATAAAAGGTAAACTTTGAGAAAGGTCCATTTTTCATCCATTATTACCCCCACAGGTATTTCGAGGAGGGCTTAATCCTCATTGACAGGTAAGATCTGCTAGCAAAGCTGTGAGAGACTTTGAGTCTGTGCAAACTATACATCATGAACGTTTTATCGATTTCATGTCTAGACGAATTTACGAGGATAGCTATGAGATGAGAAATGAAACAGTTGCTCACCAGGACCCAGGTTTTATCTCCGTTTTCCAGATATCCATGAATGATAAAGTAGACGGATCCATTAGCATGGAGATGTGAGTGTCTGATTGTATCTTCCTCGTCGATTCTTAGATCGTCGGGTTCATTGATGGTGCTACGCGTGTAGAGTTGATACCTTGGGCTAATTGTTTCAGGACGCATTGGGAATAGTACCACCGGTCTGTTTTCTCCGTACCATGGTGCTCCGATGTAGAAACAACCAAATGGCTGATAACATCGCCACATATACCACTCTGTTAAAAAAGAAAATAATTTATTTACATCTACTTGATCTTGTTACTGTTTTTCTTTTTGTTGTTGTTGATAAAAAGATCTGGAACCTACTCGGACATGCGAACGCATTGTGGTTTACTCAGCGTATCAGACTAGTAAATATGATGCAATAACGAACTGAACTAATCATTGAAATGAAAATGCTAGAAGCCATGGTGGAATTGGAGTATCATATATGTATATCATTACACAATTATGGGGGGGTACAGTTGAATGGATCAAAAATTCATTTTCGATTTCGTATACATTCCAGATCTTGAATGTTTATAATTTGTAAAATTATTATAGACTTTATTAAGGAAATGGTTGTAAGTATTATTATCATATAGGGTGCCGTTGATAATTATGTGAAGACGTAGAGCTTCGTGGTAAAGCAATCAGCTTATCACAACACCGAAATCCAGTCAGCGTGAAAATATCTTTACTTTGCTTAATTCTTTCAACCATTTTCCTCAATACGTTGGCTTTTAAAATGAATCATAATTTATTACACCAAGTATACGTTATTATACAGAGTTGATTTTCTTGAGGAAAACAAGCCCGTGCATAACGTATGTAGTTTATCATTGTTTCCTGGAATTAAAACGTGTAACTGTTGAAAAGTTCGTTGAAGGCTATTAGTGTGCAAGATTTCTTAAAGGTTATCGAAGCGATAACGCCACTTCGTAGCATAGCATGGTTTGTATATCTAATTGTAAGCGACGCAGTGTTGTGTCTTCTACTGAAGATTATATACTTAAACTGGATACCATGCCTGCTTTGACTGTTGGACAGGCGTGAGCTTTCGCTCGCATGTTTCTTCGCTTCCTGGTTTATTTCATTATCAATTCTGATCATAAGATCCAGAATAAAACAAGAACAAACAAAAAATAGAATTTTTAATTTTTGGAATTTAGATATCGTTTATTTTCATATAGATTATTGAAAATGGAAATAATAGACGATGAACTCACTGTCTGCCAATTCAAATTGATTGTCCCTTTCCTCAGGAGATAGGGTCGTTGATGTGACATCGTTTCCTTGTAATTTTATTGAATTTTGAGTGTCCGTTTCATTAGGAAGTGTAGCTATCAAATTTACGGTGTAAATCATCGTAAGTATTGTGTCGTTTAAAAACATGTTTGCTTTTTCTGTTACAGTTTCTTTAAATTATTTCAAGAAATTTATTAGAAAATTTAAAAATCTCGAACTGCACACTTGATGTAAGTATATTTAAGTAGTTCTTCAGTTTTGCTAACAATTTCAGTTACAAACACATCGTCAAGTTTGTGATTTGGTAATTAAATTGAATAAGGAAATTACGAGTTTTGAATTTTCCCACTTGTTAAGAATTTATGAATTGTTTTAAAATAAAAAATAAAATCACACTTCGTCTCAGTTTACATTTTTATACCACATATAATATTTTTTCTGACTGTTTAGAAACTCTCTATTTATTTAAACAAAATGATAAAATTTACAGTTAATTAAAGACTTGCAGTTTTATAAATCATTCGTAACACGACTGAGTTTTCGAAGAGCTTTTTAGTGACTGATCTGTCCGTCCGTTCGTCTACTGGTCCGTCATCCTCCTCTTCTCACATTCCCCACTCCCTATACTCTCGTCGTTTTCTTCTAATGTAAGCTTAAAAAATTACTGACGTATGAAAGATAACGTAGTAATTCCCACTCTAGTGGCTTTCATTTAAATTACCAATTGCCAATTAATAATATGAACAAGGTTTACAATCTTGGTGTTTTTTTCTCTTTTTTTGTCCTGATTATGACATTATTGGTATATCGTACAAAATACTACACCGATATTATTCTACTGCTGAATAATAATAAATCACAAGATTCGTGCATCGATTTGTTAATTTATTTATACTCCAGCCAATTTTTTATACAAATAAATGATTAACAAGTGTCATACTCTACAACATCAAAAGCAATTAGAAGCGTTAGAATTTTGAAACAAATACTTCTAATTGGTTGAGCAGTGTAGGGCTTCAATCTTTTACGCAATTTACTGATTGTGTCTTCAGGGACTGCAGAGTAATCGATTGATCATTTTATCGACGTACAAGTTAACTAGATGTGAATAAATAACTCGATTATTGTAGGCGTGGTTATCCGAATGAAATACTGTACAGTCTTCTGTACAAACGACATATAGTAATCACGGGGTCATACTGTTTTGTCAATGTATCGGTCGATCTTTTGGTTCAACGGTTAGCGGTCGACCTTTCAATTTGAACTGGAACCCCGCTGGGAATAGATAAGATGAGATGCAGCTGACGACCCGGTGGCAGATGCCGATGCGTTGGATCGTAAATAATTTATTAGTTTCATTGAAAGGCAACAGCAGATGTGCAACACGCTGTTCAAAGACGTCGTTAGAATGAATGCCGCCAAAGGGACCGCTTCTTTGACCGAAAAAATTGACTCTCTTGAGAATTTACCCAATGCAGTCTCATCGAATATCAAAGCAGAAGAAATAGTGCAAAGAAATGGTTCCTTCCTCGAAGAGGCTTACTAATTCGTTGTGTTACACGAATTGACCGTGACGTTGGATTCAGAGATAATTACGTGAAAAAATTTTTAAGAATTCATTCGGTTTTTAGTCAAAAACGAAGTACAGTAAAAATGAGAAGAATTATATGTTTTTACTACATCCAATATTTAAAAAATGCTGTAGTGCTTATCGCACGTTATAATATCGCAAGTCCGGAAACGGAATTTCCGTTTTCTAGATTAGAGGAAATAGCTCAATTAAACAAAGACCCGGGAGATTAATTACGTATGATATAATCAACATATGGGAAAATATTCAATGAAATAGAATGGAATTAGTATAAATAGATCAACGACTTTTGTTTGCCAAAAATAAAACTATGACAGTTTTAAAATTCTTAAACACACATTGGGCGAAGGCCAAGCTGTAAACTAGCAGCTTGGGATACATGTGGTCCATCGCGTGATGCTTGGCGCCAGATGCCAGCAAAAGGAAACTTGAGCCATTCAGTACTCACTCTCATGCCCTCTTCGCATTTTGCTCAGGGTCGTGGTCAGAAATCTTTCTTGGGACTTGATCCTTCATTAATTATATCCGTGAATATTCCAAGATTCTTGATTGACCTAAAGTACAAACTTTAGCACACATATAAAGTTTTCACTTTTGTCATTTAAATGCAGAAAAAGTCTGTAGTCTCTAGAATTCATGTACACTAGTAGATATATTAACATATGCAGATTCGCAGCTTGTGATTTCTGTAGAACTTGTTAATCTACGAACAGCGTGGATGATAATCTTTATAATGGATATATATAATGGGATATCATATTCTATTCTTTGATCCCTTGCGCAGAATCGGGTTTCCTAAGAGGAGGATGTATAGTATGTGTTCGAGCTATGAAATTTCATTGAACGAACGCACACGGGCGTCAGAATGGGAGAATATCGATCGCTAAGCTTTGCAGAAGAGAGACTTCTGAATGGAGTATGTTCACCATCATCCCCTCAGTTCCCCTACCCCCCAGCATCCCTGGACCGAATTGACGATGGGGAACCCTCATGCGAGAATTGCTCTGTGCCGATTATATTCTCCCAGTAGTTTGCAACCCTTATGATCTTTCTAAAATTTGCTAAGGGATGTTTGCGAATTTTGCGAGGGGCGTTACTCCGCGGGTTTGCCCGAAACCGAGTGGGGTGCGTTTATGCGGAGGGATGGGTGTTCGACAACTCCTAAGATATCCTGCCGGCTTGGTGCTCCAGTTGTAGATGTGTTGTTTTGCGGTCAGAAGTAACGTTAGACACGAGTTTTTGACGAGTGTGCGAGCACGTTAGCCCCGTACGCATGCGGCCATGCATTCATGCATTTTAGATCCCCGCCTGCATCGCAGCTAAAAATCCGCAAATTCTGTGGTGTGAAAGAGCTGCGATCATCAATGTACGCACTTGAAAGAGAGGATGGGCCATGGAAGCACGCGGATGAACGAACAAAGGGTTTTTAGGGCCCTTTGCCTCCTCTTCAGCATCCTTGATCTCCTGCTACGCAGCCCTATCAAAACCCCATTCATTTACATGCGTGGTCGAGGTGCGTACGAGAACTTTACCCTTGTGTGTAAGCGACGCCTCAAACTCCCCTTTCTCAGAGGGTGAGTGTGAACAAATTCGTGGGGGAAAATATACTTCGATCGCTATACAGAGGATACTGGTTGCTATGGTAGCAGGGATGTCGCCCCTCAAAATCTTGCTGTGAATGGTGCAAATATTCCACCAGAGAACGTGTTCACTTCTCATTCGGTTGCTCCTGTATCATTAAAGAGCTTGCACCATTTCATCCCATTTTTGCATCTGCAACGATCCAATGTATTGTTTCCAACATATACCTCCTAAAAATTGTTCCTCCTATAAATCGGTTTCATATTTTCTGCTAAAATACTGCAGATGCCATTTTTTCAAATCGAATATATCTGGGTCTGATCTTGTATGTCAATTAAACTATACGGACGTTGCATATACAAGTAGAAGAAGACAATGCATATTGTTTTCTAAGTTAGAAAAATCTATGATGATGTTTTTGCGCCTGGATGATCATTTTCGTATCATTGTATTAAAGATTTGGTACCTTTTTAATCGGATCGCTATTCGTTGAGAGAATTTATTGTACGGGTGAGCGGAGGTATAGAGTGTAAGACGTGGGCGGCGCCAAAGGTCTTATCATCCCCCGCATGGTTATGGGTTCCTGGTTTATAAGCTGACACGTGCCTGTCTGACCTTAACTCTTTCGTTGCATCGTGGTTAAATGGTTTTGGAACAGCGTTTACCATGTACCTTTGTACATACAAGCCGGGATAGGCGTCGAGCTGGGTAAGTGATAGGTTTGCTTTAGAATCCCCGCCCAATACGACGTTACGTTAAAGTTACACAAAATCTCTTGTACAAAGGAAACTCAACTTTTTTAACAGGAGATTATGAACGCAGAGCTGAACAAGACTCTGAAGTACAGTTATTTCCATCGGCTGGTTTACTGGTTGGCTGCTTGGCTCACCGCTTGGTAGACATAGCGCAGACGCGGCGGGAAAGAAATTTATAACTTAAAGACGCGCGTTTCACTAGCCAAATTCCCTCTTCAAAATCGATTACTGGTGGTCAATCTAATCCATTCGATGCCTTAGGTCAATGAGTTAGAATCTTACCACACGAATAGCAATTCCTTTCAGCATACATAGCAAAAATATCCAGCGTAGTGGTTCTCCAAATGAAAAATTCCAAACATTATGATCCGTTGATTCTCCTTTTATCATGCAGCGATAATGAAGGGATGAGAAAAATTCGTTTATAGACATGTCTAGGTGCATTTCTGACGAGATGTCATATTGGTTTCTGGCCATGTTCAGCTCTTTCTGCATCCCCCAAACTGACGAATATGGGAAAAGGATCTTATGAGATAATCTGCATCGCAACCCTCCCTTTCGGGATCCGACGTGAATATCTGAACGATGCAGGATTTCAAACTAGATGCTGGTATATGATACTTGCAGTAAATTTTCAAAATAAGAAATTTCTCAGGTTTCAAAATGCGTGTAATTAATTTTTAAAGGGAATCGTGCCGTGATGTTGTATCTTTGGATCTGTTTGTATGTTAGTTAGAAAAAAACATATCCAGATAATGATTTGACGGATTCTTACACATATTCAGGTGCTAGTTAAACCGAGTTGCGCCATTGGCCTCGATAGGGCCGTGACAAACAACGACTGATGCAACGAGCCAGACTACGAATAGTCCCTAAAATACTTACGAACGTTTCTACGTCCCTGTGACTGAGGCCCTTCAACCGAAATCCCTGAGGACAATCGTTGAACAAAATGCGTCTTTAAAAGAAACCCATGAATCAATTGAACCACGGTCTATAAGGCCTTGGTCAAAGATTAGGGATCGGATGTTTTATAAAAGGGAAATGGCGCGGTGACGGGGACTAGGAGATTATGCCGTTTCGTTGGTTATAGCCAGTCGGTAGGCCGGTAACTAAATTATGGGCAAGGGACCTTCACCCGATTTCCGGTGTTATATATAAATGTATGTATATATGTATAAAGAAAAATACAACAAAAAATTTGTTAAAGTAGGTGAACCAACGGGGAAGTAGAATGGTCGAAGAGGGCAGTGAATGGGCTTACCTAACGCACCTAATATAAAGGAAACCTGGAAACGGACAGAACGTTAAAGATGATAGAGCGATATGTATCGGCCGAAGTAAACTCGGTGCCCTAAATTAAACAAGAATGAGAAAGTATAGCTCGACTTAATTCCCGTCTACTTTCAATATTGCTGCAGTTCTGCGTTACGTAGTGGGTATAGAAAATACGTATCCACCATCGACCGTAACCAGAATTGTCGTAACGAATTTACTCTATTGTGTTTCACTGTCATTATAAAAGATAGGCTAGGATTGTAGGGGGTGTGTTTGTAAATGCGGTCGTTATAGTTTTACCCGTGTATAAGGTATAGAAAGCGAAGCTGGCCAAGTTTACTGTGAAAATAATAAATTCCTGTAAAATATTTTGGTGAAAACTAATAGTCCGGTTCATAATTTCCTGTTGAAAATTGTCACTCATTTAACTTTCACTTTACAATGCCCTCTGCAATAAGAAAAATTTATTTTTCTTCAGCCGCATAATTGAGACCAAGAAGTTTATATGTGAGCGTCTATTACAACGCGGATTTTCTACTCTGTGAAGGTCGACTCCGAGTAAGACAGATTGGTCATAAATCTACTTGGTCATCTCGTGGTTAATGACCTCGCATAAGCCATGGTAGGTATACGTGCATATTCGATAATCCCTTGAAGGGCTATCTTAGTGTAGAATTGCTTCTACCGTCTCATGATATCCTAGTAAAAGTGCGTAGGCGTATGCCCTTAAGGGTTAAGCATTCGAAACTCCACCATCAAAACTCGAGGAGAGTGGTTATTGGTATTTGTATGTATAGGTATGAATGTATACGTATATACGTAGTATAGGTATGGTGAAGGCACTGCTCCCTCGTGGTTCATGGATTCCTGTTTTGGTTGTTTATCTTTAACTCGCGGTCGCGGTCGGTGTGTTTACCGATTTATTTTATGCAAAAGTAATTAGATACTTTCACGAGGCGCACAGTTTGCTTTGATAACACGTTACGACCAACGTTATGAATATTAATTAACATTGGACTGGCGTCCACTAGGCGATCATCAAACGGCAGAGTTTTCGGTGCCATACCCGTGCCGCGTTAATATCAGAAAAGTTTCATCGCTGTATAGTATAAAAGATATTGATTTTACTCGGGAGGGAAGAATTACTCGACTATCCTCGACCCTCGGTTTCCTAACTTCCTGAGACCGTCGAGTCTCGTCAATTTAATGATACAAAGACGCGTCAGCGAAAGTTGTACATTTATTATGTATTCGTTCGCTTAACGGAGCATGAACAATTTCCCTGTTTACTATTTTTTATTTCGTTATTTTTTTTTTGTTTTAATCCGATGATGCGTCTGACCAGGAACTCATGGCCTGGACGAAGTTCAGTGGCTTCGAAAAACCGACCGTTCAAAAACCAACGGTCTCAAAAGGTCATTTAGATGGGTGGGAGTCCAGGGACAACCGGCAAAATTTCGGACAGGCTATAACCAGTGAATAAATTCAATTTGTCGTGCTTCAAGAAAGATAAATAGCGCAGATGTCAACAATACTAGGATAGTATGCGGTAGCAGAAACCGTCCGTCTAGGGTCTCCGAACAACATGGCGTACAGCGTGCAGGTATAGAGATAATCGTAAAGTCTTTTACCCACAGACTAGTCCCCTTATTCCTTTGCAGAGTTTGAATTCTATTCATGTGAGAATTCGAGTGCGAGAATTGTCCGTAAGGTAATCAAGTCTGACAACGAAAATCCCGACTACTTAACGCGTTACATATTCCATCGAAGCTTAAAGTAGCGATTAGGATGTCATAAGGGAGAAGTAATTTGCGGATACTAAGTGCAAGGATCGAATGACAGCAGTGGAGTTGGTGTGCTGAGGTTAAATAGGAGAGATCTTTCTCTTTGAGAATTGCTCAAACCGTGACTGGGCCCCTTGTTGTGGTTTACAAACGTCACTTTGACAGTGGATACTAATATCTGTCGAATACACGCCGTTCACAATCAGTAGTTGTAGTTGAAGTAGAACCAGACGTATACACGAGGGCGTCGCGGTTGTTCCGATAGACGAAGAGTGGAGTAAAGACTCGGATAACGGTGCACCTTAAGGCCAAAGATGAAAGAGTAGCCCCAAGAAAGTGGAGGACAATGGAGTAACTCCTCCGCGTCACAGGGAAATATGAACGTTATGAAACTCTCGAGGAAAATGCACCCCTTCTCTTTCGACTACCGAAGAGGAGACGTATTATGTATACCTGTGGCCCTCGGGGCATGAAAGGAGATGGAATAACAATGCCATGCGGTACGGTAAGAGCCAGGACGGAGTGGGCGGCTCAACGCAACGGTTATTGGCCCTAATTTACTCGGAACAAAAGAACTGTGGGGTGCAGTACCAGGATACTACGTGGTTAATCTTATTGTTAGATTCTCTTCTTCCTCTATTCGTACCGCGTCAGACGAAGTAAACGAACCGGATCATCCGGTCTGAGACAAACAATGTCAATCGTTACCATAATTTGTTCAAACCATAAACGAACAATTTTCAAAGGCGAAATGAAGTCATTAAAAAGTTCTGATTACTGTTTACAGAAATTCGCCATTTTCTTGACATAAATTCTCGAAGATTTCAAAGCAGTTGTTTACTACGGTAATTCTCGTACCGTTTATTGCTGTTCTCGGTGTATCCAACGGATATTATTAACGCGTGAACAGTTCCGGATAAAAGGAACGCGGTGACACTAATCAGGAAGTTATAAGAAGTCGGAGGGGAATTCTGGCTCCAAGTCCACAACCCTTGGTAATTCCATCTAACTGTAGGTTCGTGCTGGATATTTGTTACGGGATTGAATGGACGGAAGCCGGAGGCGAAAGGGACCGATGAGAAACTGAAATACATAATAGAGGCCCGAGAACCACTTGACTGTTCACGAATTGGACTTGGAACAAGAGCGAGAAAGGGTTGTGGGCGGTAACGGAACATTCATAGAAACTCGACCAGGAATCCAGTCCTCCGAGGAGGTCAATCGGCATTCACTCCCTCGATGCGACTGCTCATCCAACTCAAATGCCAGTGGTTGTTATCGACCACCAGCTGAGCAACCCTCGACAAAACTCAACGACCCACGTCCGAGACCCACTTAGAGGAATTCCTGAGAGCAAGAGTTTCCTCTCCTTTAGATTCTCGCTCCCTTTCTTTCCGCGATCAATAACCCTGACAAATCCGTATACTCTGCAGCCTTGAATCTTTCCTCGCACGGTTTTCCAAACCCTTATAATAAACGTGAGATCATATTGTCGAAAATTTTGTCGTTAACTGGATTGAAGTTTCAGTAATTATGATAAAGTTATGATATAGTCATGCTAAGGTATTACTCTCAACATCAAATCCATCGAGTTTCTTTCGATTTAAAAATCCTTTGTAGACTACCACTCAATACTGAACAAAATTTTCGACCGACCACCTTACTGCCTATACAATCCTAGCGGGTTTCTGACATTTCCTTTGTTCTCGTGGTTTACCTGATTATAGTTATACGCTTGGTGCTTTGTTGTGAAACTAATTGTAAGTTGTAGTCCGTTAAATGTTCTCGTTTTTTCTTGTTTTATTAGGTAGGTATTTGTCCTTCACGAACTGAGAAACGAAAGATTAAACTAGGGAGTAAACAAACGTTAGGAGAGCAGAAGAAAGCAGGTGAAATCCACGCTGTGAAACAACCATTGAAACAGTACCAACAGCTCTATGGAGGTTCGTTCTAGTAAGTATATATGTATGTATGTACATATATATTATCTATGTGTATGAAAATACGACAAGCCCGCGTGATATTACGATGGCGCCCGTAAGTTATTCTCCACAGTTGACGGTCGTCGCATTCACCCCTATGATTTCATGTTCACTTGGTCAAATTGCGTGGGCGTTTACCCAAAGCTATCCGTTAATTTTAATAGAATTAATGATGTTTAACCCTCGGTAAATCGATGTAAGATTTATCCATACGCGAAGGAGCTTTTACTAAAGAAATTACGTCCCCGAGATGAAATACAGGGTTGTAGAATATTTGTATTGTTTTTAGATTCGTTGGTACTTTTATGTTGAATTTCTGTGTGAGTTTGGAGGATGAAAAGTGTAGATTATTATTTAAGATGCTGATTATTTTTTCCGACTTCTTGTAACGGTGAAATATATTGAATCGATGAGAATATATTCACGTTAGATGGGCTTAAGCGAATTCCAATACTCGGCTGACTTCCTCTGATATCGGCGGAAGTTCCTCCGACCTTCCATTGACCTTTTTGCTACCAGGAAATCATAGCTTTACTTCCCGTAACGTTATTGGATTCTGAAATTTTTTTATCCCCGTTACCGATGACGCGAAATTCTTCGATGGCTGTTTCCAATCAATCGGCTCCTTCCGCTTCTACCAGAGCAGCATAACTGGTCTGGGAAAACCGAACAGTTCTGTCGCGTTCCCGGGTATTTTTGGAAAACCAATACTCAATGGTATCACGCCGCCATGCTAGACGTTCGTTCGTTCGTTCAGTTCGGTTCAGTTCAGTTCAGTTCAGTTCGTTCGATACATTTGCTGGTTGGGTAAAATGAAAACGGAATAGTAATATAGACCGAGAAAATATCGATTTGAAAGCTCTTGTTGCTATCGCCACTGTACGTGTATGTACCTACATCACTTATACATATGTCCATACATATAGGTAACTGATATGTATATGTATAAGCAAATGCGTGACGTGGCTGATGAATCTATCATCGGATAACGGAGTTAAACGCATTTGTCTTTCACGTATGACGGTCAGGTTGTGTGGTGCGTGCCAGACGTGTGACGTCTAAGGAAAGGGTTATGCGCTCAAGTGCTCCGGGCCACACATTACTACCAGGATAGTATAAGCCAGTAGGAGCCATTCTAATATTTGGTTGCATGGATATTCGACGAAAACCATAATCCTTTGCGCGGGCTCGTAGTCGGTATCGGTAGATGGTATACCTACATTGTTAAATATTTTCTAAAATAGAGTTGAACTGGGAAAAATATACTTGTGGTAAAGAAAAGTTTTCGAAAGCTCGTATACCAGACGAAAGATGGATCCAAACGTTAATTTGAATAGCGCGTAGTTGTCAGCTGTCTAGCCACATGTCAGATTGACGGCGTCATAACACGGCTTTGGACCAGGAGAGTAAAACGGCATAGAGGTAAGCCCGGAACCATGAGCTTCAAATTCCAATCAGCCCGATAATTGGGAGGGCTATCGGCAGTCTATCGGTTTGATCCCCCGATGCCAGGCTAACAGAAGAGGACGACTGGTAGCCGAAATTCGTACCTTTCCCTGTGTTAGTGGGCAATCCACCGTCCCAGTTTAAGTTTGATTACGTTTTCGAAATACTTGCAAGTATCAACCGCTCTGAAAAAATATTTCGTAACGTATCCTATTTCTATTTTAGTTTTAAAATACTCACTTCGATAGCCAGACGGATATACCACGTGTATTAAAACAGTTATACATTGAATACAGTATACGGATTACTACGGTATTGACGAGTAGAGCCTCTGGGCTAGCTCTACTAATAAGTATGCACCCCGTTTCTCGAATAATTTAATCCACAGACTTCTGAGAAGGGTTGAATAAAATATATTCACATATTCGAATCAGGAACGCATTATGGCCAAGAAGGTATTTTTCTCCGGGCAGTGTTCACGAGCGATGTTTCGCTCATGGTATTGTATAGCTGTGTTAGATTTGTGGTTTTCAAAAGTAGCCTGCAGCTGGGCTTTCTAAATAATAAACCTTTTCGTATAAATTCACCGACCGTTATAGTCAAAGAAAAGAAAGGGTTGAGAGAAAGGGTTCACTCGGCGGGAATCCACCCACGCTTTTTTACCAGGAAAACATCCTGACGAAGAACGACGCGCAAACCTTTCCTCAAGAACTCTGAGGGCTTCGCGCGGGTCAGCAACAAGTAGGCTTGTGTGTCCTTCAGGTTCACAGTTCTCGGTCACTTAGGGACCTTGAATAATCAATGTTTGTTTATTTTCTCTAAGGATTCGACTAGTCCTAATTTTTTCTTTGGAGTCACATAGAGCTGAACACTACCCTGATTATGATTGAAAAAAGACCCTTTTCTTAATTCACTTAAGCTTTATCAGTGATATGAATAGTTGTTTTTATTTTGTTTTCAAATACTTTAGGCAATATGTATATTTTCGCAATATCGCTATAATTATCTCTACAGTGTGAAATTATTCATGAATCATTATTATAACAAGCGAGTAAACAGTTTAATTATTCTCTTTAAAGTATCAACAATTATGAGCATATAGCATAACTACGCAAAAGTGATGATAAGTGTTTATTCATTGCTATACGTATATTGAATGATTTGAATACCGAAGCGCAGTTGAATTGCAGTTGAAGTAACTTCAGTTTGTATTTACGATCTTAGAATTAGGAAATTCATTGACGTCATTATGCTGCTGTAGACGTGTAAACACTGCGTTTAGACCCAGCTGTAAAAAAATTTTTTTTTTTTTCTTTAAGCACAAAAATATGAATAATATTTTTCGCCCGGAAACGAGAAATTTATTTAATGGAGGGGTCGTATTCGACGAAGCGAGAAGAGGGAAGGGATTAAGGGCACTTACTTATTCATGCCGAGCCTGCGAACCTCCTTGGCGTTGATGCATCCCTGAGCGTTGTCACCCACCGAGTAATTAATATTCATATATGCGTATGATCTACCAGGGTGCGGCTATGTACCCGTGCAGGATATACCGAGTGTCATTTTACCTAGTATGCATGCCGTGCATTCTATGCGTATATGGTGAATCCAAGGTATGTTAAGTATACGAAAAGAGGGTCAAACCCATGAGTCGAGCTCACTTTTGAAACCCTTTCAACCCAGATAGGGCACGAAGGTATCAGGAGTGCAGAACCGAGACGAGGACGATTATTGGGTGACACACAAAGGTGGTAGGGAAGCATAAATCTGTCAAGGATACGGAACCATCCCCTCGACCTAAAATACTGAGAGATAGTCCAAGGCGTGACATGCGATGAAACGCCCTCGAATTGTACCTGAATATCATCAATATTATTGAATAACAGGTATTATAAAATATCGGTCCAATACCCTATCACAAATTGTTGGCTATACACACGAGATCCTGCGGTCTATCGTACAATACAACAGTAAACAACGATAACAGGGCGACATGATATGGTTAAAGCTTATCAACCCCTGAATCAGGGTTGCGAAAATAGGGGTGGACCAAAAGCTCGCGGACCACCCGGGGAATGGAGTCACTACAGGGGGCGTTGGGGCGTTTCGTTTTCGCTACCAACAGTTTGAAATTGGGAGGTTGTCCATCTTCCTACCTACCACTCCCCTTTACTCACCAGACTTACCTACCCAACGGGTTATAAGAAGAATCCAGGTAATCATAATACCGGTCCTTTCCGACCAGCTAAACGTCCGTTTTCACAGTTCTAATCTCACAACGACTAAACATACTATTCGGCATAAGTCTCACCGTTCTCAGTCCTCGTGTTGGTCAATACTGAATTCTGTTGATTCGAGTACCTGCTTTGACATCATTCGTTCAGGTATCAGGTAGGTCTAGCTAGATACTTACGTGATCTGCGTACATTCAAATACAATCGCGGGTTCTTAGCGTATCTGCGTTATGGTAAGTTGCGGTAAGGCTGCGTGTGTACCTATCATGCTATGATTGCATCTATCGTGTACGCACTTTCTGACGTGTCTGAACGTTGTTTACCGTTTACTCTAGGCAAAGCTCGCTTTATGTAAGACTGAAAGTGAAAACTACTTCCAGCAAGTAACCTGGTCCACGGACCGCGGTCGCAGACTGCACCGCCTCCTGGTTCCGCCCCGCGGGTTTGACGGCCTGCCCTCCGCGGGAGCCGCCCCCGCTCTTCGAACAGGAACACAGGAAGTTAAAGAAACTTGAATCAGATTTACGTGGCTTGGTAGACTCGATGCATCCTGATGCAATTCTCCCTTCGAATTTTAGTAGTTGGACTAAAGTCAGGAAACCCCTTTATAACATCCCGTTCTACTCATATAGCGCGGCGTATTCAAGTATCCGACTCTACTGCAGGTAGCAGAGTTCTTGTAAACGTGATCCAAAATTTTACCCCAATTATTCGAGGCTATTTTTGATGACAGAAATTTTACTTCAGATTCGTGTATCGATTTTGGCTCAAGTCCTCGACACCCTCGTGCCCGAAATAATTAATGAAAACGTCCCCAGCTGCTGGTAGAAGAAAGTTAATCATGCAGCCAGATACGTAGCGTTCGATAAAAGAAAATCGTTTTTGTTTTTTTATTTGTTTCAAAATTTTTGGTGATCTGTTTTTCAGCATAGAAATCTTCAGAAAATTATAAAAGCAAAAATATTTGATATCACTCTCCTGCGGCGCGGTGACTGCTCGTATTGATTAACCAGTGAAAAAAACAGTGGGTGGAAAGACTGCGGGCTGGTAATGAATGCCTGTGCTAGTTCGGCAGCTACCGGCCGTGTTTTCGCCAGCGGAACGACTCAAGTAGCAAAAGTCGTGACTAAGAAGACCGGAGGCAGTTAGTCGCGGCGTTGTTCGTCAGAGCGATGAGTTCCAAGTAGCGAGAGTCGTGAGACAAGCCGCACGCAGAAAGGTAGTCAACGCCCGTAACGGTCAGGCAGACGCTAGCAAACTTAAAAATCGAATATCTCGACTACCTTCGACTTACTCGAGGATTTTTTTTACAAAAATTTTTTCTGCTCAAAGGTATTAAATCTTTTACATGTCCTGTCATTTGCTCAACGTATAATCGTTTAGTTTTCGAATAAAGGTACATACAAGTATTATTTTTTCGTCCTTTCCTTACGTCGGACAGCAATTTTATTTCAAATTTATAGCTTCAACGTTCGATATCTCAGCTTAAGCTTAACGTAAAGAAATGATCAATACGTAGTTTCGAAGCTTACGTCAAGTGGTGCAAAATGGTGTTCCAATGAGCTTTTTATAGATATGCGATCGGAAGGTATAAGTCTTTGAAAAATTCCAATTTTTTGTCTGGATGTCTAACGTGAGAATCACGAGGGAGACTAACTGAACAAGGCTTCCTGTGCTTCTCGCTTCTCCACGCCATGCTTTCCTGTCGGACAAAGAGAGCGCGCGAAGAAAGTCAACTGACCGTAACTGACGCGTTTAGTATTCGATTTCTACGGGGCGAAGGTTACCGAGTTTGTCTCTCGTCGCTCCGACCTCCTGCTCCACCCCGTGCTCCACCCTCTAATATCTTTGGAAGACAGGAAGCAAGCGCTCGAGAAATTTCCAAGGCCTGTTGCGATAGGATAAAACGGTGCGAACCTCGCCCAACTAAAATACACCCGGTAACGATCGGCCCTAAGATAAAGACCAAGGGTCGTGTCAAGGGCTGTACTCAGATCGAGGGCGTGGAGTTAGTCACTTGCATCAAGATATTAGGACATAAAATTACGATGACGATTCATATCTTGGGCGCGCTGCGAATTAGGATTACAGATATTCGAGGAGGTCAAGTTATGCGCGTTATGATAAATATTTCATCTTTATGCCGCCAAGGCAACCCCCTCGTGTCTAACTCCGTTAACATTTTCATCGCCAACCCACTCTAGGGAGCTTACATTCCCCCATCACAGCCGAGGGTGGTTATGATGAACGTGAATACAGCTGACACGACACTTGACTCCTCCCTTTAATCCACGAGGACATGAATACAGTCGGTTTGATATAGGGGTGGTTTTGCCGACGACTCAACGATCAATAAACACTGGGGTGTTGCTTTCCTCTATAACTTGCAGGGAAGAAACGTAACAGTAAACCATCGCCATTATCTTTTCATATGATTTATACCTTTCTACTTTAAATTTGTTTACAACATTACTATCGTAGTGTTAATGTTATTTAATGCGACTTTTACACTGGAAGTTGTATTTATCCAATAATGAGTAAGCCGATATTTATGTAAACACTTGAAACGAGGTAAAAACACGCTTCCTGAAATCCTGATATTATTTTGGCCAGTTATTGAAAAAACGTATCGATAATATCGAGTGTATCATCACTCACAATCAGTCAGGACGAAAAATTGAGCGAATGTTTCATCGGTGCATGCGCAGTTGATTCTGAAGGAGCACTCAAAGATATGTATGTATATATCTGAGTTTCGTTTTAAGGGCTCCCTCTTGCCGAGTCGAGCCCTTTACGTACGTTTCGACTCGTCCTGAATTCCTGTTCAAAATGCGTGGGTGAGTTTCATGCAGGGGTCAAGTAGGCTCGACACGTGTCAATTTTACTATACTAAGGGGATAATAAAAGGATTCTAAAACCTTCGTTGAATCATTATGCAAGAAATTTCATTGGCCATTGCGAGGCGGCCTTCAACCCTAAACTCCCAGTTCTTAATTACATCAGACCATGGAAGTGTAGAACTGAACGTAGTCCCTGCGCAGAGGGGTTCGTCGACCCCATCTGTAGTGAACGGAAAGGGACGCCCTTTGTTAAAATTATACGATCGGCACGCACCGCGTGCTGCACACTGAGATATTTACATGTGTACACATGATGTTCGGGGATAGATGGTGGTGAATACTCTTCGGCGTTGCATACAAGGACCTATAACAACGGGTTGGTCCAGGGGACAGGGAACGCCTTGAGTAATAAAAACTCGTTCTCTCCGCCTCTCGACTTTGTCGACGGCCGTAGGGTCATGAGATCTGATGTTGAGAGGGGGTCTGGCCCTTTGAAGGTTTGGGCTCGTCGCGGCCAAGGCCATCGAACGGTTCCTGACCGGTCCTACATTCCTGTTCAGATTGCGTGGGCGCGGTCTCCCCGAGGGCCGTACTTTGGCACCAAAAGCACGCGCCCTTTGGCCAACCACGGGATACGTGTGTGTCTATCCACCTAGTTCTTCTTCCTGCCTCCTGCCTCCTGCCACCGGGACGACCCTCATTAGCGTAACTGTACCGCGGTATTATACCCGAGCGACGGCCCTTCGGGCGAGGCGTCGTCGTGGACCACCGCGCCATGCCATCCCCGGAAGACCAACGCCCCCCGCACCACGTCCCTGCGCAATGCGCACTCCAACGGTATTCGATCAACTAACAGAACGCCCGCGATATCGGGCGGGTGTCGTCGCCCTGCCTACCCCGAGCCACGTGGCATAAACCGCGTCCACCTTTCCAACGGAATTGTCTACGTTTATTTCGGCAACATCCCCTTTTAGATACCACGCGTTTCGCGATATACTACATCACGCCCAGTTTAGACTTTAAAAATTTTCTAGACCGAGGGTAAGTCCGGGTAACTCTACAATCTCGATTTCAATGATCAGTGATAAAATCATATCCGAGTGGGTAGTTTGCTCCAAGTTTTTCAGCTACATGATCCACCAAGCTATAAGCACCGACTGAACTTAGAGGCATCGAGCGAGTGACCAGATGCGTTGCTTTCGAGTAGTTTGTTCGTTATCCACATATAGCACTTTAAAGATAGACGAGACACGTGGTCTACCGTAAGATCGTTTGAAAGTAGATCGCAAACCACGTGGCTAGACGGTTCGTGCAAAAAGTTATACCTCCTCCGTTACCAATATGCGGCTCTGATTCGTAAAGTTTCCCGCGCTGACACCTCCTTCAAAGATTGTTCTCCTGTTACGGGGATGTAACGGAGTTGTTTACGCCGCGCATGTAAGGCATCGTTGTAGGTTTAGTAACATATCTGATTGGTCGTCAGGTATTTACCACAAACGTAAGTTAACATCTACTCATCGACAATTATCACAACGCGATGATTGATGGCTGTGTATAATAAAAGACAAAACATCATCAGGCTTAACGCGTTGCGTCACTCAAGTTTACATACACACACTCCCGCATGCCGAAGAGTGTTCATTGTGAATAATAACAGTAGAGGTTTTCGATAAATATAAAAGCAGTGCAGAATCGGAGGATTTAAGATCGATTGCAATTCAATCTTCAATGATCAAATCAAAGATTGTCTGCATTATACATATGACGTCTAAGGGTGCAGGGATGAAAGAATGGTTGCTTGTTGCACACGCTGTAAAGTGATCGGTGTATAATGAGCATTGAGGAATTTAATTGTTCGAAATATTGTCACGTAAACTGCAGGATTCTTGGGCCTCGCAGAGCTTTGCAGCCTATCGATTTAATCAGGAAAGACCAGGATAGCAGTAGGTTGGGTGGTGTCTGCGAGATGACATAAATTACAATAATTACAACGTAACAGCAGGAACGCATGACGATCTGCAAGGGTATTTCGTAACGTGTTGCCTTTTTGGTTACGTACATATATTTGTAGAATAAAGAATCGTCTGGGTCAGCCCCGAAGACAAGACAAGGGTAAACAACCGTAGTAAGAAAGTACGTAGGGCCAGGAAGTGGCTAGTGACCCGGGTCAATAGCGCCCAGTGAGGAAGGGTCAAGTGTTTCGCGATACAACTTAAACCAGGAATTCATCAGGGCGAAAAGGGCTCGTAGTCACAGGGTACCTCGATTTTATACTGCATCATCATGTATATACATATACCTGGCGTGGTTCCTTTGAGACCCGCCCTTACCGCCCTATAATTTCACTTTGATAGTACAACGTGATACTATCCAGCCTCTGAATGTGTCAGAATTGGCAAATGGCAACGTGTAAAATTTTCTCCGTCCAACCAGCGGCTTAATTCTATTAGGGCTGCATTCTTAGTGAGACTTTCTCCTGCGATATGGGTGTGGCGAGAGAAACGTTTGCTTGATCTACACGAGGGTGAACAATGAACATGTAGGATCATTGATCAAAGCGAACAATACACCGTGGTAATTTTTACAAGACTCATGACAACCTCCACTTGTTTCATAACTCTATGATAAACCTCGGGTTCTTCGTGAGATGACTTCCACCACAATATTCACGGAGTTCTTCCGTTGGTCGTATGTACATACATACATACCTCGCATATAGGTATGTATATCATTTTCTTTAAAGTAAGTACCATTTTTTTTATTCTCTATTTGGATTGCGCGTGGTAGGATCGTCGGCCCTGGTAGCAGACTGAGAAGGAAGCTGGTCTCGGCCAAGGCGTAGCTTAAGCCATCAGCTTATCCTTCGTCTCAACCGGGCCTCATAAATCACGGTCTTTATCTTGAGAGTAGATATGAAAAAAATGAAAGGTGATATCTGCGCGAACAGGAGATCATCTTTGCAACGGAGTCATGACCAACTCACGACAGAGAGGGAAACCTCCGGCCGGGAGTCACCTTTCTCCGTGAAATTCCTGCCCACAGTCGGACGAATCATTCGCTGACAAAGGCTGTTCACTCTTTAAGACTGGCGCCGGTGCCAACCCGTGTCTGACAAAGCCTCAGGCTAGTTTCAAGCGGCAACTTCTCTACTTGGCTGAGAGATCATACACTCATGATTTTGTAAAAGTGAATCCACCGGGTCTAAACGACCAAAAACTGAAAATTTTTCACATTTTAAACGGCACAGTTTGACTCGCTATTCAATTTTTGCATCTCTTTCCTCCTATTCGTCATCCGGATTTGCTGTGCCGTGTTATATACCGATGCTGGTCCTGTTCGTAGGGTACAACACGTAAACAAGGACATCCGGAAAACAGGAGAGAACAAGGACTGATATTTAGTCCGTTTTGTTAGTCAGAGAAGCTGCAGGAAGAATTGGATTCGTTGAATTGGTCCAATGGGACTGTCCAGTTTATTGACCAATCGAACGGAATCGTTCATCCATCACAGCTCTTCAACGGAGACGACGAAAATCTGATAAACAAAAGTAACGAGACATCATGCCGGGTAGGAGTAAGGTTGATCTTGGAAAACAGGAAAATGAAAATTGCTTGAGTTTTCCATAGAAATCTGCGCTATTTCTACAGTCCTGTTACGAGATAAGCGGATCCTTATTAATATGTAATTTGCTTTCGTTCCGCCCTGGTCTAACAGTACTTAAAATAAATTTGCTTTCTGACGATTCTCTACATGGAAAACCGCACCATACATTATTAGACCCATGTGTTGTATTAAATACGTATACCTCGATTAACAAACGACGATACCAGCTCTGAAATGCGTTAAAATGTCATGAAGATGCGCCCTGCGTCGCGAGATTTAGCAGGGAATCAGAACTTAGTTGGTAAATTTAAACCTACCGTTTAAATGGCGCGTGGTTGTTATATAAATATACTTGAGGACAAAGTCTTCTTTCATATCTCAACGATTAGCGTTCAAAGTTGAAATGACAAACAGTAACTGCATCTCGAGAACTCGACAACATCCACTATACTCGTCTGAAATTAGTAGACAAAACGTACACATGTACTAAAAAAAGGGCAATGTAACGGAGGTCAGTTAACATTGATAAGATTTTTCATATCTCGCGGTTGAAGGTTCTCATGCTACAACTCACGGCATTAATTCGTTTCAATAGTCTAGCAGGCATGTCTGTGAAGTAATAATATCAATATCTGTCTGTCTACAATGTTTTTTTTTTTTTTAATTTAATTTATTATAACATTATTATAGACACATGCCTTTCGTCTATCAAGCTGCTGTTGTTCTTCTAGCTGTAAGTACCAGCTTGCGACGATAATCATTGTATCAGTATCTCCGCCACTGGATTGAACGCACTCATACCAACAAGTTGACGTATGTATAGATGCATATGGGAGAATAATATAGTGTGAGAAAATTATAGTCTGAAACCTAATTGCAGGAAGAGGTAGATATAAAATGTTTGATACCTTTGGTAGATGTGAGATCTAATCTTTCAGAACCAATTAGTGTCCCTTGGGCGAGTTCTAAATGCGGAGAGTCCCGTCATCAGGGCCTTAGGGACCTTGAGGAGGATCAAAATATCCTTGAAGCGAAACGCCCAAGAGTTTAACCTTTGAGGACGTCTTCTGTTATCCTGACACTTGTCACCAGTCTACTTATTAATATGCTAATTTTGAGTGACTCTGAAATATATAAATCGCACGTGCCATACTGTCACCAGTTATTCGAGAATCTTTGTGCTTTAACCCATTTAATTACGAGATAGTCATACTTTGAGGAATATGTTTCTCAGTGGTTTTCTACATTATGCGTTGTCACGTGTAATACGATACTCCGCAGACCAGGAAACCATAGGATCTACTATACGTAAGGAGCAACTAACGTCAGTATCACGTCCTACTGAATATATATATATGAAACTGTCAACGCAAGACCACTTAGTATTCTTAAAATATTCAGAAAGTTTTGTTTTTTCATAATAACTATCTAATTTTAAGTACAAATAAATTGTGACCATTGCCAAAGTGAGAAAGGAATGTTTTAACCAAAACTTTATTTACTCTTTTCTAATTTTAAATTGTTTATGCACTGAATTTCCTCCTATGTGTACAAATAAAGTTACGAACCACTTGAAAACGGATAAATAGTTAACTCCATTCGGTTTAACCTGTTGTTAAGAATTTGTAAGACAATGGAGTCACGTTGGAGCTGGTCGAGACATGATTAAAGCCACGTTACGAAAGATCCAGAATTACTTTCACCTTTCTGATACTTTCTTGTCTAGTAGAGTATCACGTGACGAGACTATTTTTTTTTATTCTCTCGGTTAAAACGATACGATGTGTTTAGACTCGAACGAAAGATCCCTTATAAGTGCCTAATAATCCGCCCTTCGTTAATCCCCTCGAGGTTCTGTGGATGGTCTATCATACTGGAAACACTCCTCCTTTAAAGTACGGATGAGAACAGATCTTTTAACGCCATTTCTAGAAACGCTTTACCATCACATTGTCACTCACGTGTATTCATCGTCGCCGAGTAACTCTCAATGATACTGGAACAGCCAAGTGATTAGGGGAATATGCTGGGTGAGTTAGGAAGCTTTAGAAATCAGCCCCAAAAATTTTAGGTTCCTACACGTCATGATACTTTGGCCCTCGAAAGTTAAAAAGGGACCAAAGCAACAGGCACGGTATTCGTCATTCGTGCTCCTACATTTCTCGATCGAAAAACAAAAAATAAATAAATAAAAAAAAAGTTTAAGATCGAGTTTGCATTGTGAGCTATAGAAATTGGCTCTAAAAATTTCGCCTGGTTTTTACAGGCATTGCAGAGAACTGTTAAAAAAATTTAAATATCACTTCTACTAGGAGAATATGTGCCTATTGAGTGTTCGTAAAGCTTGCATTGGTCCGCAGATAGTCACGAAGTTTTATTCAATTCAATCAATTAGTTAAGCTTGAACAAATTTGAAAAGGTTGTGAGCCATTCTACGAGGGAATTATAAGAACTAGGAGAAAACCTGTAGCAGGTTATTCTATGACAAACCTATAGTTGCACCTGCAGGATTCGATATCGTCTGTTGATATTGAAATGCCTTTTTACGGTCACGAGTTTTCCTTTGGAAGATAATAATGTGGGTTCAGAGATTCGTCTGATCAGTAAAGTTATACAAAAATACTAAAGGAAATTGACTGACGTTATTTTACTGTGATTGGATTAGTTCTGGCTGGATGATTCTTAAAAATTTTGACCCAATGTAACTAGGAGAACATCCGAGGCACGAGGAAGACCCTCTGACAATGAGTGTGTCATTGTAGTTGTCAGGGCTGTGAGGCGAGAAGGTGCCCCTGGAAAACCTGTACCTAAGCCGTTGAATTAGTCACGCTCGATAGAAAATGAATAGAAGCGAAGTCTCGCTGAATTAGGGTAGTATAAGAAAAAGCTATGAAATCGGAAGCAAGCTGCCCCCAAGACAGACAATAACTTAGTTCTGGTTGGGCGATTCTGGAAATTTTCGGTCCCATATGACTAGGAGAACAGGACGAGATGTCGCACCATAAAACACCATGAAGGCTATAACGTACTATGGAGTAACATCTGTCGAGAATTTCTACATGAAAGTGACTCTCCCTGTATCGACTTCCTCCAGTATCCGTAACAAAGGTATATACACACTTGAAATAACCACCTTTAAAGGTATATTCCGTAGACTATTTCCAAGGACGAATGACCAGAGCGAGGCGAAAAGCAACCAATGGATAAACAACTTAAAGCGGATATCAGGATGTTGCAGAAGGTGGTGAAGGTGATGGTCCACCCTCTCTCGGCTCTAGAGTCTTCGATCGGCTGCTGCAGTACGGCGTTTAGTTTTACAGCCCTTGAGTTTATTTTCTAGACTAAACATTAACAATATATTAAAATCAAGTAGCGAAAAGAACAACATTTGATTATTTTGTGAATTGCTCAAATCCTGTACTCGAGAAGTTATAGATCAGAAAAGATAGGCGGTAATAAAAATGTGATGAATACGTCAAACGAACTATGTACAGTGAAAAATATTTTGAAATAGAACGAAGTGGTTTACGGGTCAACGAAAAATTTTTGGCGCAATTTATTAAATTGTACTTCGGACAGGCGTATCTTTTTCTGATTATCTCAATGTCAATTGCACGTGTCAAGACTAATGAAAGGCTATATCTGTAATCTCTTGTTTTCAAGACAAGACATGAACTTTAGAGCTTCTCTTTTGTTTGTAATTGATACTTTGCTATATTGTTAATGATAATAACCAAATAACGGGCTCTGAGAACATATGTACCATAAAATATATAAGCACTTTCCAGGCTATCGGCCGAATTTGTTTTCAAACTAGTGCTCAATTTATCAACAATAATTGTTGAAATAATGGTCAGTGATTAATTATGTTAAGTTTATACAAAAGTTTATCGAGATCAAAGTTAATCCCGAGTTTATCGAGATTTCAAAGTCCACAAATACGTAAATCACGTGGATCACGACCTCGGCGAATCATTCTTGAACGAATGACATTAATTACACAATTATACGGAGTTAGTATTTACAATGTCATATATTTTCGATGTTAAATGTACTTCTTAATCAAGCCGACACTTCGTGATCATATCTGACACGTGGGAAACCACGAGTCTCTTGAAAAGAAGTCGAATCTTTTTAATGCTCCTTGATATTTGCCCTCGACGATGATCCTCCCCGTTTGAAGGCTCATGCGCGCTGGCACTTTTCTTATAAGGTTACTTCTCTTTCAGTCCTTAGTGAGAAGGTTGGCTTCGATTCAAGAATTTCCTAACGAACGAGAGGCTTTGACAGGGAAAGTTTGCGACCATTATCAAATCACGGAATGTTGATCATTAAATTACATGTGACTCTCGTTCGTTCACTTATTACCACTCGATGCAATTTCAGCGATTCAGAAGATCCACCATTATCCAGATTGCAAAAAATTTCAACGAGAAGCTAACCCTGGATTCGTTAGCTTATGAATAATTCATTGAAAATACTGAGAATACTCAGAAATTCTGCAATAATTACTTTGAAAAATGTTAAAGACTTAGTTCGTGCATTAAAAGAGCAATAAATGTGTTTGAGGCGATCTATCAGCATGGAACAGGCTGTGGCAATCGTTGAGGACTATGCTGGAATATTCTTGGCGCGGATTACAGGGCGCACCTTTTGTCCGGGAAGTTCATTCTCGTCAATACTTTCGCTTTGCGATTAGCACTGGTCGTTGTTGCTTGTACTCGTAATCCTTTCATGTTAAGATTAAAAGAACTTCAGAATCTATTTTAGTGATTTCCTTGAGTGTCGAAGGGTCAGGATCTAACTAGGCAAAAAAGCGTCCCACGAATCCTTTTTTCAATTACAAAGGACGACGTAGTAATAGTTGATCACCTGGTAGATGGAATGTTTATTCTCTTCCTCAGATGATTGGCATTTGTCACGATCCTAAGTAAGCAAAGAAAGCTATTGAAAAAATTGGGAATTGTGGATATTATCTGCATCTACCGACACGAATCTGACAAGGATCATCCGGAGGAACTTGGTGCGCGTGATCGTGGACATGGTGGGCGGATCGGATTTTATCCACGACCTCGAATGGCTCGTTACCTCTACACAGACGCCTCCAGTGATTGTATTGGTGACGGAAAATAATGACATACTAATTTGAGTGCTGCGCCCGAGAATATCGATGATATTAACCGCTTCACCTGCCCTACATAAGTTTAATAGCAGACATTTTACCATCATCAGTCATTAGAATTTCATTCTCTTTTTTTGATCCAACAATAAGCACATCTCGATAAGTACCCGTCCTTCGATAGCAATATCACCTTTCACCACGAGTTGGTAGGTCTTGCGGTGTTGAAGATACGCTCTATAATTGTCATTGTTGGAGGAATTTCTAATAGGATTATCCTTTCATTTATACACGTCTTTGTCGTATCTCCCTTTGATCTATAATCTATACTTTCATACTTTTACTTACGTTTGCATTGAAAGAAACAAATTGATTTCTGTGATTAAAATTTCTTTTTCCCCGCAAATACTGCGTGTGGTTCAAAAGAGAGAATACATATATTTTCAAGAGTAGTCTAATTTAAGGTAAGACAGAATCGTATATCTCCAATCTTTAGGGCTTAATGACACAAGCGAAGTGATTTGAAAAGCCCCGATGATATGTTCTTTAAAAGCTTTCAAAGAAGGGTGAATAGCTGTGGTTTATTCTACAGTTTGAAAGCAGAATAGTTACATTACTGAAATTATTACGATATTGATACTGAATACCCTATATTATGATATCTGATGTAATGTTAACAAATTGATTCCTTCAGCATATTAGTTTTTCTACTCTGGTTATCGCGACTCTTTACAAGTGATAGTTGGATATTATGTACGTATATGATATTCGTTGTATTAAATATCTATCTTCAGCTTCTAGATTACAGCTCCCACTTTTCCTGCTCTGACAGATGCGATTCCTCTCCTTTTACAAGCTCTTCTCTCACACTACAACAAAAGCAGAAGGCTATTCAGAAAACAATATTACCTTTTATTTACTTTGAGTATTTATAAGGCAGATCAAAAAGGTTCAACAGAATAGAAATATGATGTTACACTATGCGATAACGAAATCTGACGTCAGCGGGAAAGTTAGTTGCTTCCACCTCCGGCAGTTAGCGACACAATTCGACAACCCAGTTCTTCTAATTCTCTATTTATCTCCGAAGCTGTAAGATGGCGACAGGCAATATAAAACAAAAAACCACGTGACTATCACGTGACATTGGTCGACTGACATTTCCATTCTATTGAAGTGAGCTGAGTTATGTTAAGTAGATAGGTTATGCGTTCAAAATAAGTAAACATACTTAATACCCATAGTGTAAAATCATCGTTAAAAAAAAAATGTCAGCTATACTAGGCCGCCGTGTTGTGACGGAATTTTTCTTTAGAAATAACAAAAATTTGCGACTCCAAGTGACTGCATCAAGATGGTGGAGCACAGCTACCGAAGAAAAAACCACCGTTGCCGCTGCCGCAAACAAAGACACGGAAGTTATTATACCGGCACCAGAACCCGGCCGAATTCAGGCAGCGATTTTAAAGAATTTTAGCGGACCTCTTCAAATCGAAAATATCGGGATACCAAAGATACTAGAACCGAAAGAGGTACAATTTGTATACTTACATAGTAAAATAAAACAGAAGGAAAACTCAAACAATGAATTCTCATTCTCCTCATTTTTATCGTCAGGTATTAATCGATGTCCATTACTGTGCCTTAAATGGTCCTGACGTGTTATTGAGCCAAAATTCATACACCCATGAGCCAAATTTACCTCAAATTCTGGGCTATGAAATAGTCGGAGAATTGCTTGGTGTCGGAGAAGATGCGGTGAAGGCTGGGTACAAAATTGGCGACAAAGTTATTGCTCTTAATAAAGAACGTTTCGGTGGATTTGCTGAGACTTGTACAGCAGAAATTGGCGTGAGCAATTCGTTTCTCAATCATTATGTAATCATTCAGGTGCCTAAAGAGCCTCAAAATTTCTAAGGGTTTTCAAATCCTGGAAATAGTCTTGAATTCGTTTTTTTTTTTTTTTTAGTTAGGAATGATTCATCTGAAAATTGATATCTCTCATTCATAATTTTAATTACATTTTAAGTTTGTTTGGTAAAATTGAAATTTTGGTATAATAGAGCAGCAAATGATGGGGATGAATGATTATTCAAACTTGATATGATGTGGAGTGAAGAATAAAAAGATTCTTGTATAAAAGATCCAAAAATAATCCCAGGTTTATGATTCTAACAAAGATATGTTGCTGATTATAACAGAGTAGGAATCAAGAACAATGAAATAGAAGCTTTCAGTCATTTTCTACCGTCTTTTTAGTTCTTATTTTATAATATCCTATGATAACTTATCAACTTTCCAACCAGAGATGGATAATTCAAAGAATAATCTACATTTTTGGTATTGAAAGCTCCATCTATTATGAAAAAGGATCCAAAAGTTTAGGATAGGGATAAAATTTCTTCGAAAATGAGCTTCAAATTAGTTGAAAAGGATTTACACTATGAAATTGAATGTCTTTAGACACCCTGGCTAATCATACAACATACAAATAATGAATTGTAACAGTTTCTGCAGTTATTAGCTTAACTGATTGATATTTAGTCGTTCCCTGCACATTTTTTTCAACTCAATTTACTGAGTACATCTTCCTGTTCAATATACTTTGTTTATAACTCGTCCAATAACTTAGTGAAACAATAAATCCACAGGATATTTGGAAGGTCCCAAACACTGTGAAACTGCTAGATGCAGTGTGTTTGTTGGATGGTTATGGGACGGCGCTTATTGGTCTAGAGAAAAGAGCTTCTATAGAAGAAAATGATATGGTATTAGTGAACGTTGGCCTTGGTGGAATTGGTTTGGCGGCAGTTGATCTAGCTGCAAATGTCTTCAGATCTCAGGTTTATAAAACTAAAAAAAACCATTCTTAGAGAAAAGAAATAATAACCAGATGTTTCATCGATAGGTAATCGGGGTTTGTGTGTCCGAAGACAGAACAGCTCTTGTTAGGGAAAAGGGAGCTTTCGCATCTCTCAAATATCATGATAAGAAATTGATGAAACAGTTAGCGAGTGTCGCTGCTGAGAAAGATATCAAAGCAATATTTGAGGGCGTAGGAGGCGAGAATTTTAAGAAAGTTTTATCCTGGTGAGACTATAACTTGATCACAGCTTTTTTCATTCTTCCAAAGTTCACGATTTATTAGAAAAATTATTCTCTGGTGATTTAGATCAAATTTAGATATTTTATTCACAGTTTCACCGACGTCTACAAGTCTGGTTTGGTCAAGGATTTGCTAAATGAAAACGAGTTCTCTGTTGTGATACAACACTTGTCTAGAGAAGGTATATCTTAGTGTAATCTAATACCTTTTGAATGCCAAAGGATCATCAATTCAATTATAGTCTGTGTCACCAAGGGCGAGTTATTGTTGCTGGGCTAGCAGCAGTCCCAAAGGTTGAGCCAAGCGATGTAGCAAAGAGTGGATCTTTCAGCGTCACTGGAGTCAGTCTTCAAGAATACAGAAAAAAGAACCATGATCTTTATCGGTAAGCTGGTATCCCATGTGTATTCTAAGAAATGAATATTTCTTTAACTAATAGAGTTTTTAACGTTCTATTCCATTACTTAGCGTCACTAATTACGATTTTATATTCATGTTTGGATTCCATTTATCTTTGTTAAATAGTTCAGCTGGAGATGAGGTGCTGGAGTTCTTTGAAGAAGGATTAATTTCACCGTCCCATTCTTTAGTTGCTGGACTCTACAAGATTAACAGCGCGATCCAGTTTATTTCTGACATGAAATCGTCTGGAAAGGTGAGTTATTTCATTCGTATTTATAATTCATCTACATCACAGGAATACTGTCTCATACATACTCATATTTACTATTCATTATCGCATTGTACCGAATATAAATCAAGGTTCTTGGTACGAGAGTTCTTATCTAATCTGCAACAATTCAAGACTAATTGGGAATGGTATCCATGATGCAAAGAATTGGCATATTTTGAATACAGTAATTCAAAATCACTGATTCAGATCACGGTTTTGGTTTATCTTTATGAGTTGACTGGCTTTTCTTTAATCAGAGGCTGGTTTTAATTCATTTTCGTTATTTTTTTGGGTATATTTTTTTGTTAATCATGGGCTCTAATTCTTGAAATGCAATATCTCGCATATTAGTAACTTGTAAATGGTAGTCTATTAAATAGAAAATTCAAATACTTGAGAAAATATAAAGACTTTAGCACACAGAAAACTTTATTGAATAAAACTATTCAAAAGTATAAAGTCAATGAAGGATGTTACGCTAAAACTACCTAAGTCCACTATTTTTATAATTTTTTTTTTAAGAAATGTGTTTTTAGGTATATGTTCCCACTGTTCTTTGGTATATATGTACTCTTTTAGGATAACGAAAAAACTGGATCTTCATATTTTTTTGTTATTAACAAAAATGATATTTATATCCTCTGGATTGATTTGTCTCTCTCATGAACTATCGAACATCTTTTATCATTGAATGGAGAAGATTTTTGGCCATATATTAGTTGATTTAGCTGTTATTGAAGTCTCTTTAATACCCAGTGTTATGTTAAATGGATTTGTCCTATTTTGGTTTTTCCTGCTTTTCACAAATTTCATTCATAAACTTGGAGCACTTTCCACTTGGCTTTTAATTAATCTCACGTTGTGCTATACTCATGAATATTTAAAATAGAATGCGTCAACAATTTACACTGTTGTTTCTTTGCTTTCGTAACAAATATTCTTTTTCACACTTTCCGGGCTTAAGTTTAACGTCCTAGAAATAATTAATCACAAGATAAATCATTATGCATGTCCATTCGATGGCCTTCGAACAAAAAATAAGCTTATTTTGATTCCAAAAAAATCAGATTCTTTCGTCGAAAAACCAGAAAGAAGAAACACGGTTTTTTCCAATTCTGGAATATATAGCTTAACGTTATTTACCTATACAGGTAAACTTTTGCAACATAAAAATTTGATTGCATGAGTCACGGGGGGCTATTCACTCTTCTCTACGATTCTTTTATAGAAATGAAGTATTCCATGATTTAACACTATTTTAATCGACGTCAAGGTAATTTCAAAAGATTGCAATATAATTTTCAGCCAGTTCTCAAGGCGATTGTTAATTATTTCGAATAATATCACGGCTATTTTAAGCGATTTCAGATAATTCCATTGATTCGAATTTCAAGTGACTTTCAAGTGATTTCAAAGAATATTTTAGATTATTGTTTTAAGTTATTTAATTCTTATATAAAAATTTTCAAATATTTCAGTCTGAGAATTTAGGATCGACTTATATTCGGCACAATGCTGTTAGTAAGAAATTTAACGTGAAATTATAAAATTTATTTAATCCAAATTCCGCAGGTTATCATAGACTTGAAGAACAAAGAAGTATTTACAGAAAAATTCGACTAAGATCTAAATCATGTATTAACGATCCTAAAAGTTAGAATAAAAACTCTAATTATTTTCATAAAGAAGTACCTACATCAATCCCCTCTATTTAATTTTATTAGTTAACTATTTCGTATGCATAATTTCGCGATACTAATCCACCTAAAGAACAAAGAACTAAAATTCCAGGTCATTGAACATTACCTACCGTTGATTTATATTAAAAAGAAGAAAAATAATTTGCAAAGTCACTGAGAAATGAGAGGTTCTCTTCTCACGGTCGTTGGATATTAAAGAGTAAATTTTCTTGAGCAAAAAAAAAAAAAATAAATAAATAAAGCCTCATTAATTAAGTAATACATTGTATTTCCATCCATTCTAATCGTCACTCTAGTTCAGGATCTATATTTCTTACGATATATAAATTAAACTCTATCCACTTTAGTATAGTTTCTCTACTTATTTTTACTCGCGTATTATTTTAGGTCATTAAACGCATACAACGATTCCCCTAATCACATAAGTCGTTCAATTGTACATACTTAATCTTCAACATTAGTTTGAATGATAAAAAAAAAAACGAAAAAAAAACTACGATAATAATAATAACAGGGCTAAAATCACCCACCGCGACGGTGTGTATCGAACTTTGCACACAAACACAATTTTTCATGATATATTTTCGCCAAAATTACTATATTACAAAAATTTCTCTCCATATAAGTGTATAATAAATTGTGACATAATTTATATCTGTAATATTAATTTAATAAAAAGATTTATCTTACATACGTATCTTGAACGTTTAAATATCATTTCGTCATATATATACATATGAAGGTGCCACAGTGGAGGATATAGAGGTAAGCAATAAATATATTAAATTATTATACCATATATGTATGTACACTGCCTATATTTTATAATAACTATTATACCGGATGTATAAACCCTCTACGTATATATCGCGTGTGCTCCATTAAGTATAAATATTTCGGACTATAGAACTATTATGAAAAAAAAAAAAAAAAAAATATGAAAAAATTACAAAAGGGAAGGTTAACGTTAATTTAACGTTACTTTTGCCTATTGGCAGCGGGTAATTAGAGATTGCCCAATAGCCAATGGGTTTCATTATAAACTGGAGCAAAGTTAGGAAATAATGAATGAAGCTGCTCCTGCTACTACTATTTCTAATACTTTGCGTCATAATCACTGTAAGTATACAATATATATATATATATGTATGTATCTATCGCTGTTTTTCCCATACTGATATAATTATTAGAGACCTCAAAAGTTACACCTTCAGGTTATAGCGTATAGCCTGATTAGTTATTGCGTAATTTGTCGGCGAGGATGGTCAGAGAAGATTTGAAAATCTCATCCAAGGTAAGCTAGGGGTATCTGCTTATAGTCTTCTTTGAGGGTCGCCGATGTTGAGTTTGCGGATAAATGCTTTCTCATTACGAAATAATACCGATAGTTTTTAAAATCGTTGAGCAAAATGTCAGCGCCATGAATCCACTTAATGGATTAACTTTACCGGTTCATTTAGATCCGAATCTGTTGATTTACAAATATGAGACCCGCGAGATTCTTAGTCGAATATACAGCCGTAATATCGTTCGAGTTATAAAATTGGGTTGTGAATTATTGCCTGGTCAGTTTTTATGCCTTTTTTGTTCTATTACACTCGTTAGAAATGCGACTGATAGATGGTCAATGGTTAACAATACACTGATCCATACTTCGTCATTTAAAAATCGGATTAAAATTAAAAGCCGTTCAACTGGCGCCTGGCCAGTATCTACATATCACGAAATACATGAACGTTCAAATTCTACCTACTAATATCGCAGTGGATAAATTTCGTAAGAAATTACTGAGCCATGGGCGATGCTTGTGGGTGGTTATTCCATATCGTGATTATTGCGTACCGGTCGTTGTTGGTCGTGACCTGAACGAAAGAACGACAAAACAACAAGTATGGTATATAAATTAATGTGTGATTGTTGTATATATCTACGTTACCGCAGACACGCCTAACCATAAGGTATACTGAAGTTGCAAAATCGTGATCCGTGGCACACGCCGAACACTGCTAATAAATAAAAAGTCTCTATCAACATCATTCACGGGCGTATAATACGACTACACATAACTATAGTTTTGAATTGTTGTTTATTACGTGCGTATAGGTATACATATGTTACGCGATCACTTCTTTACATTCAGGTAATAATAATATAGACGTAACGACAATTTCAATATACGTATAACAACTTTTGTTCGTACGTTATTCCGCGATATATCAAGGACGTTAAACCCCGTGGGCATGGGCGTGGTGCAGGTTCTTTTACACCACGTATAGATTTGTAGACAGTAGTATTGCCGATACTTAACGATATTGGAGAGTATACGCATACTTTGGCAGAGTTACAATTTAAAATACTAGTGAAACTGGTTTTTTTCAATACCGATATACTCTGAATATTGATAAATCGTTATACGCAGATTTGTTTATGTCCCAATACATCCTGTCGAACCTAAATAACATCTGATACATGAATTATTTAATACGGAATCTTCAAGCTTCTGCAATCACAAAAATTCGATTTAATCACTCGCCCAAATATTTCATTAATTAACTTTATCCGGTTCGAAACAAGCTACTAAATTATACGGTTACAAAAATATCTTCTCCTATGCAATAACACTCTCATATATTTTTCTAAAAATGCAATTCACGCCATCCTCTTTTATTTCGTCAATAACCGTCGTTCTGACCTGTTCTCTCCTTTCCCTAACTCAGAGACTTAAATTCCTACTGTAGTTCCAGACGATGAGTTATAAAGGTGAAATTGCCTGTTGCCTAGCGCCAGGTCAGGGTGTTTGCCAAACGTCAAACGTTCACCGTTCGTTTACGGATTTTTTATGTAATTTTGTTATTTATTTTTTGTAATTTATTTAATACCGTGTATAGTTCGTATATTTCGACCTCTTTAAAACGCGTCATTTTGCTTAGGTACTAATGGCCAGGGGCGTAGAACTCGCTTGCCGCGACTTTGACGAACCGGATGCGTTGCAGATAGTCGGCCTTCGCGGCATATTATTGAACGACATACCTGTAACCTGTCGCTTTGAGCTGAAGAAATGACTGGAACATTATTTATTAAATTAAAATGTTTGATCAAAAAATATTTTTTTTTTTGTTCTTGTTCAAATTTTTTTTCTTCTTTTAATTTTTTTTCAACCCGGAGGCAAATTGAGACTTTATAGAACTATAATTGGTACTTATTAGTTATTGTTAAGAGTTTATAGTTATAAGTACAATATATAGCTATTTCGTGGACATTTACGAATTACCAAATCTTTTGAAGTTGAAAAGTTTTAGAACTGCTAATTAACACAGTAGATACCTATTACTACACCGCGAACCACTTAATAATATCCCTCAAGGATTTGCTGTTGAAATCCGCGGTAATAGTAAATAATTCTTAGCCTTTAAAGACTATCCTTGACAGAGGAATTTTTTTTATATTTTCTTACTGGTTTCTTCGTTTTCGGAATTATTTTATTCTTATTTATATTTTATTATCTTTTATTTGCACATAAAAGTTTAAGACGTGTCTACTTCAAAGACTGTACTACCTTTACTTGAACTAGGACAGCTGTCTTTGTTTGACTAGAATTAGGTATCAGTGTAATAATTGTTAAAAGGAATAGAAAAGGAGCAGCAATTTGATTAGCAAAGTAACGGTTCAGGTAATTGCTATCCTGAGAAATCGTCTGCGAACGTAAATGCAGGAATTTGCGGCACCTAGATTTGCGGATTGAATAATTAAGCAATGCGGAAATAACTATAAAAATAGTTTTAATGAATATACACCTATACATATAGCTGTATGTACAATTAGCTGAAACCAATGATCTTTGGAAACGATCTTTTAAGAATCTCAGGGGGTCAGGAAAAAATGAACTTCAAATACTCGGAATTAAGAATATTGTAAGAATGTCTAAAATTAGATTTTAGATTGTGAATTTCGTTTAGAGTCTAGACTTCGGGTTTTGTTAAAGAATTTTATTAATTGTCGATCGGTGAAGGTAATCGAGTCATTTGATACTTTAGATTTAATCACAACTTCTCTGAATTATTACAGGAATTCGATATTTATAGAAATAATTCGCCTACATTAAAGTTGAAATTGCCGTTTTGTCCAACCGCATAATTAAACTCGAACATAAAATCTTCTCATTTAACAATAAATTCGCTTTTATATTTCGAAACGAATTCTTCAGCTCGTGCATAATGTCAAATCGAGACAATTTCCTCCTCCTACAGATTTGCTAATCGTAAGTCGTAAAACGTGACATTCTAGTTCATGTTGACTCCCGATAACGTTTTTGGGTCATGTGAGTCGGAGATCTGTCAGCAATTCGTTTCTATACTATTACACATTACACAAAGGTAAAACTATCGCGAAATATCGCTAAGGAAGATATTTAATGCAATAATAAAAAAATTAATTAACCCCATAATGATTGATTGAATAAAATAGAACACCGCATATTGTATATATATACCTACATCACGAAACTAAATGACTATAAATAAGTAATAACCATAACTCGTTTACGCTTGCCAAGTGTTGATGAAAAAAAACCCCGAAAAAACCGTATTTATGATCGACGAGCATGGATCATGGATCAGTCGAATGATCGTGCCACTAATTAATAAATCATTATTATAACGACGAGTCATGTTCAGATTCTTCATCCCGTATTGCTACCGATCGTGAGAGAATGTATATACGTATACCTGTATATAATTTTCTGACGAAATAACAATACGTAAATATATCGATACTTGAAGTATACTTACTGCAGGACATCTATAGATCACATAGACCTATATAATAAGATAGGTTGTATTCGATAACAGAACGCCCACACTTTCACCGATTCATACAACCTTGCAATTCAGATTAAAGAACTGCTACTGAAGCTTGAGTATGACCGCAAACTCGTGACTTGTTTGACGTACGTCATTGGTACGATATGAAGTACCGACAATTACGGTAGAAGTATTACTGCCGATTGTAATAACGGAATAAAATTGATGAAATTATTGGGATTATAAATTACCGAATTTATTGATATCCTAAACGCGAAATTGAGATTATTAATTTTGATCCTGCTATGCGTATCATCGGACTTATTAACAGAACTTAAGCATTAAATTATATCGTTCTATCTACTACACGTGTATATACATTATCGAATGACGAGCAATTTACGGATTGTATAACTGCGGTTGCGGCATGCTCGAAACTAAACCGCGAACGAAAATCAAATTGTGTAACAAAGCGTGACGAACGGTCCGAAACGTACGTCCGCGAGGTTTTCTCGGACAGTTCATTTCTTTAGTGTAGGGATATGCAGATGAGATTTATCGAACATAGGTATAAGATTTTCGATTCATTTTTAATCGGTATCGGGTCCTTTCTTGGTTAGCAACAGGGAAAAGATCAGCGATAAATGTCAAACACACCCACAGGGCATGGAGGTTTTGGTAAATGAAGCCCGGGTGGCTTCAAGGTCGCATGCAGGTTTTCTGATCCGACTGCCGTCTGCTACCGAAGGAGAGAGAGAAGGTCTCTCTGTACCTTGCAATTCAAATAGGTATATATCATTTTATACCGATTTACATACACATATGTAAAGTACATGTATCGGTGTATGTATAGTTACAAAGAAACACATACAGCAGTAGAATAACTGGCAAACCGATCAGTCGTCGCGGTCGAAAGACTTGACACTTTAACGTTTTAGTTCTAACATTACCTCAATACACGTTGTACATACATAAGTGTAAGAGAATAGAATCTTTCACATTACCAAAACTAAACATGCTCATTTGGTTTTCAAAGTCCTAAAATTTCTTCGATATTATATAGAAAAACGGGGCCACATTACAGACGCAAGTAGAAAACACGTAGTTTGCTTTTCAGATCGAATTCGGACCTGTCTATAAAAGTCGGAAGTATTTCAAAGCCCACAATCCGATCTTGATGAATGATGATGCACCAAGTGATGCAGTAGGTGCGATTACATGTCACCATTCAGGAATTGACACAGTATCGATTAGACTTGGTTGTCAACCGTTCCTTATATCGACTGATACCGATTTACCGGTATTGATAATCGATTTTGTCAAAGGTTTTTACGGTCTTTTTTTAATCCGCATTAGTCGCACGGGCGTAAATTATTATCCCCTATCAGTGTCCATTATTCCCTCAACTTTGATGGCGTAATAGTTTTTTTTTTTTTTTTTCAACTGATTCGTTGACGTGCCCATGGGTAGGTACTCTCTCAATGCAAAAAGGTTATATGAAAAAGGAAATGATTGATTAGCCATTTTTTTTTTTTTTTTTTTTTACGTTTTTTTTATCACTAAAGTTTCTAATCCTTGGGCCGTGTTTCTCTCTTAGATTAACGAACATTCGCTGTCGAATTATTCTGTCAAAAATTTTCACCATTGGTACATAGTAATCATTCGCCTATCGTTCTTTCTCAACGTTGTTACAAGTTTCGTGCACTTTCATCAACATCAAATGTAGACACCTCGTCATGACATTTGACAAGCTCTTTAGACAGCCCTTTCTGCACTTTTGGATCATCATTGCGATTCGTCGTTTGGTATACGAAAGTGGACATGTATGTAAAATATTGCGGGTACATATTTGGACAAAGGACTTTGATGAAGTACAACGAGTTGAAAGTAGGATGAAAAACAAAAATGAAATGAGAAAAAAAGAAAACTAAAGTAAAATAGAACGACAGTCATCGATAAATCATTTCTTATACGGTGTAATTTCTTTCTTCTCTCTTTCTATTTGGCTGGTATATCCCGCCTAGGAATAATATCTCTTTGGTAAATCTTTCTGAAGTGGTCGAAAAGGTGACCACCCTATTGAGCAATTATATACATCGATACATACATATACTTTATTCGGCTTATCGATCCACACTAGTCACCGCTTCGTGTTCATGTGAGTAAAAGTAATCGTGATTTGGAGGTGACAAGCTCTGTCTTATATCCGTCGTGGGCCTGTACGCAATCGATCAATTGATCAAACTGTGCAACAAACGTTATAACGTTTTGTTTGTAATCTGGGCATAGAGCTACGTGTTCAAAATTATCATTATGATTATCTTTATCATTATTATATAGCCGGATATCAATACCAGAAGGTATAAACATATATAGGTAGATATATACTCGTACGAGGTAGCGCACAAAAAATTAATTACATCAGGGAATGTTTCCTTCACCTTCATAGATACGTTGTTAAAAAATTATCCAAAAGAATTTCAAAAGCGATTTAAATTTTTTGATGGGATGGATGGAACAAGTTCAAGGAAAGTTATGAGCTCAAGTTTATAAACCGCATATTATTTTTTGTAAACATGACTTTTAGCCCTGAAATTGACGATCTAGTCCATTTAGTCCAAATAAAGTGAATTTCCTGAAATTTGTTTCATGTATATGAACTGTAATAATGATTAATTAAATTGTTATTGTTCTCGAATGATTGCGACTCATTTGCCAAGAATTTTCCGGTACAATGACATAAGTAACAAAGTTATTTTAATTTCTCTATTTATCATGATTTCACGTGCCTCGCCCCGTCTAATCGGGGCAATGTACTGAACACGCATGCTTTAGGCATGTTTTAAACGATGGGTTACCACATGCATTACAAATATTCATTGCGATGCCGACTCATAGCGCAAAGTATAAAATTCATATATATATCATTATTTTATGCACAATTTTACTTCACGCTCAATACCTTTGCAGTGCAGTTCACTACCTATACTCGCGAGAAATTCCAAGTTACGTACGTTACATTAAGTTAAGTTACGTTACGTTAACGCGATGCAATTACACCTAACTTCTCATTATTTCAAACAAGTTTCTACTTTTCAGCAAGTTTACGATAATCTTTATACAAAGTTCTGTCAGTTTATACCGATCGATAATTCTTGGAGACGCGATCGGTTTTACACAGTAATTTTATTCACGGAATTAATAAATTTCTTTTGATAGTCGAAAATCTACGGGAACAATTCGCCGTACAACGTCACCCCGAAGGCAACCTGGAGTCACCCTGAAGCCAGCCGGTCAGAGAAAGGCGCCCACCCACTTATTCACCCGCTTACACAACGGCTTTGCTCTAGTTATGAACACGCGAGTTTTTAGTCTTACATACCAGCGTATATCTCGTATGTGTAATTTATACCGTAGCACGTCAAGTATTGACCGCGTATCTTTGAGTGTAATTTAACTTTTAGGTCTTCATCAGAAACCGAACATCTTTGATAGTCGAACGGGTTGACTGAAGAGGCGGATTGATTGAACAGCGAATGTAAGTTGCAGGAAAATTCTGCAACCCGTTTAATGATGAAATCTGAAAGAATGCATCCTGACTTTCTTCGGGTTTTGCATTACGTTTTAAAATGGAGCGGTTGTTACGGCACTTTTGCCACTGGAGTGAGCGAACGACCCCGATATAACCAACGAAATGAATTGAATATGTCTTGAAGGCCAGCCGGCTCACTTTTCCTCCGTTCCCAGGTTCTTGTCTTCGTCGAACTCTGTCGTCAGTCTTTGGTTGTCCCATTCCCTCTTATCAATTCGTATCGAGTAACGTATTGCAGGTGAGTATATTCCGTTGTCGTAAAAACCAGTATACGGTTGTAGACGTATATACCTACCCACAATACCCATAAGAGTTTCTCTAGAATCGGTAAGACTAAAGCTGCTAAATCGAGTGTCTTTGAAACCGAGAACCGAACGAAAATATCGTGTCTGCATCATGTATTCACGAAGTTTTAAGATCCTCGTAACAGACGGTTAAGTATGATAAAATGGACAGCTAAACAACGCTATAAAAGATGAAAGAAAAAAACCAACCAATTTGTTAAAAACGTTAAAAGTTTCGGTTTTGATATTTTTTTTTTTTTCTGTATGTATAATATTCACACACGAATTACCGGCCATGTAATATGCTCAATAAACTACTACTTATACCAGCTACGGTATACCATTATATTTTAGAGAAAATATCTTATATAATATCTTATCAACGTCCGTTTGGCTATAGAGAGAATCGTTGATACAAGCTCACGTATTATTGGACAGACACGATTATTACGAAACGAGTTCTTATGCAGTAAAAAAAGAAAGAAAGAAAAAAAAATACAAAAAATCGGTTTAAAACATCAAATCGTACAAGTACGATGTACATACAAGTTACCGATTCCGAAGAAAAATCACCTCCTAATATCCAAAACGGATCACGCGTGTGCAATCATATCCATAACCTGAACGTGCGTATATCTATATATACCATATGGCACTTTTAACATACGATCGGTATAAAGGTATAAGCTGTTAACCGTACCTCGGCACGCTTACCTCTGATTCATTGGCTTCGATATCCTAAAACACCCGATAAGATCAGTGGCTATTGGTTATTGATTGTCATAGGTGGGGTATCCATTGTATGTAGGTATACACAAGGCTACCGATTTTCGGTGGTATTGTATACCCAGCGATCGGTTATGCTTCAGGCATTGCTTACCGCACCTACGCCCGCTATATCCAAAGGCTCGAATTGAACAGAAATGTTGAGCAAGAATTTTGGAATCGGATCTTTTCACTGGGGTTTAATTAATTAACCAATTCTATGTGGTCCAGAATTTAATTGCTCTGCCACGATAATCTTGTACGTAATTGATATATCGTACCAGGCCAATTTGTTCTGCGTAAGCAAAACTTATTAAGGAATAAAACCGCTTCGTATAACGAAAAGTAGAAAGGCTTGAAGGTAGGTGAATGAAATATGCATACGATTTTTTTTATAAAACACTATCGACGTATCTAACATACGTGTTTAATATCAAGCTCTCTGCGTGGGATCGAGTGAGGTAGGTCGCGCATGTACAATACGTATAATTATTACTGTCACACGTCAGAGCGATGTTGCTCTTGGTCGAATATACGTAATTATTAATAAGCGAGTTGTACACATGTATATATTTACCTATAACACACACACATATGAACGGTTATATTTATGCAAGAACAATCGACGTCGAGTGATGTAATCTTCCTTACTGCATATCAAAATCTGTCGATCGTTTTTACGCCTTCTTTTATACCTAATGTCGTAATTATATCTGTGCGAAAAAAAAGAAAAAACTTATCTCACAATTTCGTATTTCGATGTAAGAAGTGAACACTAACTCCGTTTACGTACGTGATCTGTCGCATGATGTGTCACAGACTAATTGACGGAGATGACTTTCGCTCGGTATATATGTATACATATAAAGATCTAATTTTTAATCTCTGTATTATACTGCAACAGTTACTACTCTCATAAATTCAAATAATTATTTCTAACTAGCTCATAACGGTTCAGAACTCGTTTCCTTTCTAATTTTTTCTCATCTTTCAAACAAGCAGCTTCCGTATGAATTAGTAAATATGGACAATTTCTAGATTCATGCATAGTCTCTGTTATTCAAATGTACTAAAAGCTGACGTTTCTAACGAAACGTCAAACGTCAAATGGGTACGAAACGAACCGGGCTTTCCGTGCTTTTTGTTTATTTCTTACCATAATTTGGCGGATAATGAAGATGGGCCGGAGTCAAGGATATGAATTTTTTTTTAAAAGACTTATAGGTGCGATATTTCGCCACCTACGTATTGCCTATATACCGCGTCCGGACGATTTGTCACGGAATTAGCTTGCCTTTTATTACGCAAAGCGTATCTCCTCACGGTTAATAATTCCTCAAGCTTTGTATACAATGAATTATCATTTCTTTTAACGCAATAACATAACATAACGCGAACTTATCTTGAAGTGAGGGATCGAGTTACGGTTCTACCGTATTGTGCAAGCCAATTTCTTACCGTGACCATATTATACACATCTCAACCTCGTATATACGTATGTATACCTATCATACGTCCTATAATTTTACTCAGCGAACTCAACACGACCTCATTTATCACACCAGTTAACACTTTTTCACATATTAATACCTCCGTATTAATTAACTACGATTACACCTTAACTCGGTTCAATTTCACGCGACATGCATGCGCGGTGTAATCCCAGTCTTCATTATACTTATAAAGTGTAAGTATAAAGAGATAATCTTAATTACGATTAACCAGTTTGTTAATTAGATTTGAAAAAAAAAGATATCATTTTAAAAAAAATTTTCTTTATATTGGTGGAAAACATCACGACCTGCCACCTAATGTATTGCCACCAAGTCCATCCACCCACAAATTCATGACGAATTTTCCACGCCCGATAAATCACAAGACTTTGAATAGTCTGCCATGTTTTCATGTTCCGAAAGACAAACTCCGATAATTCACGCCTAATCATGCATCGTGATTCGTGATGGTTTATTTCATTATTCTAAGAAGTCTCATTTCATGATCAATCGTTATCTCGAATTCAGATCGAAATTCGTAAGGTAATTTGCAGTTGAAATGTAGAGTCAGTAATTTTTGTCAGATCTCAAAGTTTTGGAAAACAATTGCATGCAAGTGGTATTTCACCTTAAACAAACAGACTATATATATTTCCCAAAATTATTCAAAGCGAGAAAAACATTGCAGACATCACGAATGACGTTGTACCATAAAAATAGTTCCGTTTTTTTTTTTTTTTTTTCTTTTTTATTTGAAACAAAGCAAGGGGTCAGCTTGGTGACCCTTATCAAACAGGACACGACTTATACCTGCCGACAATGTACAACCTTGACATATCCTTGATCAACATAATTGCAAAATATTTGAAATGAATTAATTTCGCTGACTCTGATCGTCTCGTTTCTAATTCTCCAATTTTCGAGGCATCGTTTAATCTGATGTTAAAATCGACGCTGATGATTAACGGTAATCAATGATCGGTTCAAAATGAGAGTGTTCAGCGCGATACTCATGGTTAAATCTCTCCAATCCCCACTGCCTAGCTGTACCAAGTAAAGTGTCTGATGTCTGGTGTTCACTGTCCACTACTGTCCACTGTCCACCACCAGTGTCTTTGGCTCACGATCAACAGCAGCTCTCGCATGCAAGCAGGCAAAGAGGCGGTAAGGAGGTAACCCAACGAACCATTCACTCTCACCACCACGAACCTTGCTTCAGCGACTTGACTTAGTCTTACAATTGCCTCCTCCCGGTGTGGCTGCGGCTGCCGACAGTGTTATCCGTGTGCGAGTAGGTACCTAACTTCGTGCTGATAATAAGAACGGCTAATTAAAACGAAAGTGGTTTTCTATTTATTTTACATTTTTTTTTTTCTTCCCAAAAATTTTTCTTCTTTTTTTTTGGGTTTTAAAAGTTAGAACAAGCCAAACAGATCGATGTGCTGATCTCATTCTATTATCTAGATCATCTTCTTATCATCGTTGTATACAAATTCTGTTTGTGATCGCGAGATATATGAATGTAAAATCAAGTGCTCGTTGATGGTATGCATTATATTTTATGAAAAAAGGGTGTTAAAAGGATCCCAAATCTGATCCGATTTATCGGTTATTTCGATATCGTTTAGAAATTTTTATAAAGAGATAATCAACGGTTCATTTTCACTATGAAATATTACTACAAAACACCCGGTACGTGAATCGCGTCCGAATTCTAAAAAGTGAAAAATAATAAAACAAACTAAGGAAAAAAGTTGATTATCCAAGACTATTCACGGAAGTTTTAGTCTGGAATAAAGGCTCATAGCAGGACGAAGAAGGAGAGAAAAAGGCACTGACGGTAAAAAAAAAAAGGAAAGAAAAAATAGAAGTTCAAAGTTCAAAGTCAAGAGACAGAATTAATCGATCGATAGTTGATGAGATAAAAACTGAGAAAGAAAAAAAAAAATCCACGTCAATTAATATAAAAATTTTGTTTTTTAACGTCATTTTAGCTGTTCTTAAAATTCTTTCCCAAACGAAGACTCAAAAGAAAAAAATCACCTGTAACAAACAAAGTGACGTACGTTACCACCTACACGATACGCATACGAAACGCGTACGGAACTGTCTGCCTTCAAATAAACCGTTAATCGTTTTATAATTGAACGTAAATCGCATGTATGTATGAAGTGAGAACTTCGAATAAACCGGGTGTAGATAAATCTAATTATTTTATCGAATAGAAATAGCAATTCTATATCAATACTAATTCTGCCCTGAAGGATAAACGGCGAAAGGTGTAGAAATGACATTCCGATTACCGTAAGACAAAATTGAAAAAAAATATATTGCCTAATATTTTCTATTTACTCTAAAGCAATAGCTGAAAGCGTTTTGGCAGCTCATCGAGTGTCCCAAGAGTTTATTGAAGAAGTGCTGGAGTAAATTAGACATCACAACGTGCAGAATCGTATATAGGAAATTCATCATTGATCGAGAAGTTAAATTATAATAAATTTATTAATTAACATTTCAGCGATAACTATAGTGACTTGAAATTTGGATTATAATATATTTGTGAATTATTGACGAAGTTATATCCGCTCAGACGAAAGGAATAATCATGTCTGAGTTCATGAGTATGATAATCGATAATCGGCAATCAATAATAATTAATAAACAATAACCCAAATTAGCTAAAAAAAAAAAAATAATAATAATCGTCGAAAAATTAGCCTATAAATTAATTGTAAACAGTTCAAATATCAGTGTAAGATAAATAAAAGATCGGATACAGATAAGAAAATCAATTTACATAGTAATAGAAAATCAGAAAACTATCCACACCTACGTCCAACAGACGACACAAGTAAAGGTTAAACTAACATAAGGTAAGTTTGCCACATTTTCTTTAGCGTTTAATAGGTTTAATTTACAACGATGACTTTGTCAGGTTGCGATAAGCTGATGTACATATCTAGACCCACGTGCCACAGACCTATATTTTTTTTTTTACACGTAGTTTAATACCTACGTTATACGTATATATGTATGTACACATACGTGATTTACCTGTCTATGCACTCGCATACCTGTCCGTTATGTAAGCGCGAGTCTTTGGTATCTGACTTGCACGTTTACTTTTGGCATTTCCCGTTACACAATGGCCACTGATTCAATCGTTTCAGACTTCGGTGGTCTAATTTCACACCTTAAGCTGTTCTCGGTGGTGTAGGGAAATTAAACGGCGCAATAATGATCCGGTTTTATGGATTTTAGAAAAGGAATATTGATCCCAAAATTACGTCTAACATATGGATCGATTAACAATTATGAATCATTAAACCCAGGGGCTTTACTTGTCACAAAATTAACAGTTTTAGGAGTATTATAATTATCGTCCTTCGTGAGTGAAGGGTGCCTATATATTTCCCGTATGTTTACCAGTATTATTATTTAGAGATTGTAGCACGAATAATTTCCTAGACTATAACGCTAGCAGCAGGAAGTAAGTATCGTAAATGCGTGATCCGATTCATGTTACCACCGTAAACAAACCAACACTTGCCGTTATAAAACGTATAGAAAAAATAGAAAACAGGAAAACTAGAACTTATTATTATACTTACCATCTTGGGAACGTTAATTGAATACCTATTTTCTAATTCCCTTAATCGTATATTAAAAGAACTTCTTATCCTTCTTTTATCAAAATTATTTCAAACTATATCCTCACCTCGATACGCCACTACGTATAAAAAATGAAGAAGACTGCAAGAATAACAACGTAATTACGTTGTCACGTACTGAATCATTAACTTCTGTATACAGCTTTGATATTTTAATATATAAAAATCTAAGCAATGAATACGGAAGATCGTGAAGGTGGTCAACTTTTTTTGCTCTAAAAAAATTATGTAAAGTTTATAGTCAACCCGTGTGTCAGACTTATTTGTCCAAAATGTTTTAGCAGTGTCAAAGTAACGTATTTTCATATATAGGTACTTACTAGACAGGAGACGCGCGAGTAATTTCTAGTCATACTGCAGCCATCGGGTTGCCGGTTATACGGGTAATCGAGGTGAAACGCGCTGTTCCGTATCGAAAATGAAAGCGAAGCGTAGGTATACTTATATACCTACTATACTTATACCTATGTATACACGCTCTGCAGTTCTTACCTTTTTGTAACGATCACCGATTCAAGAGACGTAGATCGACGTCGGTCAGCAATAGGTTAGATCGTCAACGAAAAGCAAAAGTAGAAGATAAAAAGCGAAAAGAGTAAGAAAAAAAAAAATGAAATAAAATTTCTTTAAAGATCAAAAAAAAAAAAAAAGTGACACAGTGATATTTATCAGTTAGGTAAAGTTCATCGTTCGTGATTAATGACAGACTCTGCAAACTCGATTCCTCACGTAACATTATTATACTGATCATATAATCATCGTTTCATTGACGGACAAAAGTACAATTTAAATTATACCGAGACGTGGACCTAAATCGACGGTAGCTTCGAGCTACTAAATTTCGCTACTCAGATCTGGTATATCATAATCTTTAAGTAGGTGTACCCTGTCAGGGTCGGCCGAATCGTGTGTATACAAATGATTTTCGCTCTCTTTTAATCTGGATCAGATAATATAATTAAGTCTGGCCTTTCGGCCCACGATTATTCAACCGATTTGTAAACAACATTCAGGTTATCAATTCTTGAATATTTCGAACTAGTAAACAACGTAGTCACGTACCTTGATACTAGACATACGAATAAAAAAAATTTCAGAAGATATTAGGAGTAATAATAAAACGAAGACGAGTCTTTCATATATCAGCTGGCTATGCCACAAGGGAAAGTCTCATCCGTATGCACACTGGTTACAAGACATGCATCGATGTAGCGTAGCAGTATCTGCGATCTTTGTTGCTTGAGAGTTGGTCCAGCGACTTGGTGCATCATCAAAGTCGGTTTTATTTTCTGTTGAAATCGTTTGGCGCCAGGCCCTTTAATTTCACTCTCTCTCTAGCGTTCGTTTCTCTCGGTTTATCTCTATTTTTTGTTTTTAATCCTGTGTCCAAAGCTATTTTACAAGTCTCGTAGATTACCGCTTATACATATTCTTGAGAGGCTGTACGGGCTGTTAGAGCGAGATGTTATCAGACAGGTTTTATGATTAGCTGTAATTATTGAATTTTATTAACTGCTGCAGGTCTAAGAAACTGGAATAGCGAATTGTTCGGAGCAGGAGATACACGAGTCGTATGTATAGTCGATGTTTGTCAACTAATGATAAGTATAGTTTCTGAATACGTATCGATCAAGTTGCATTCACTTTGTAACTGGTTGTATGTCCTCAACGTTCGTGTATTTCTTTTTCTTAATAAATCCGGTTTTTAAATACCACGAAACGGTCTTTAATGTTAAACTGTAAAATCTGACTGAAATGTATTATATTATCTTTTTAAACGATGTAATAGTCTGAAAAAGCTGACTTTTTTCTCTCTATATATTCTAACTCTTTTTTATTGAATTCTACTTGTCTCGATCGCAAAAAAAAAAAAAACAAAACAAAAAAAAAAGTTTGATAAGAGAAATTTTTACGGAGAAAACTTTAGCACCTTTTTATATCCTCATGGATGTGTAGGTGTGTAGACACGTATATATACATGGGTATCAATACATATATATTTATTTGCAACCTGTTGCCAACACGTTTTGTTACGGATTACGTGAATAATTATTTACATAATAATTATTTACTTTGTGCAACTTAAGAGTTAAGGATTTGTTTAATTAGCCATGAAATTTGTTGCGACAAATGACGAGCGAGTAAGTAAAAGAGATTTCTTATTAACCTGATCGTAATTCATTCTCAGTTCCTCATTTACTTGTAAATTGTACCTACCCTTTATTTTTGTCATTCGAATTACCATTGAGAAAATACAAGATAAGAAGAGGCGGTCGATGATAGAAACTCGGTTTACCTTAGCCCGCCAATATTAACTAGCTACCTTATACATAGGAATCATTTACATAACCCGATCGAGCGAGAGAGAAATCCGCCTACGATCATTGCTCACTTTTTTTCAAGTCAATATACCGAACTACTAGCTTCATAAAACTGTACGAATTTATACACGTTTCCGTAAATACATAATCCTCTGTTTTCCCTGATATTATCTTGAATTATAAATAGATAATAATTTGCATTTTGTAGAAAGAAAAAGACGTGATTTTAATCCACAACAAGTTTTTAGATTATTATTGAAGATATCGGGACTTTTTATACTACGGTTATACGTGCATATAAGTGTAATTGTTAAAATAACAGTATATGGTATAAGTCCCGGCTAGTTCAGAGCCTAAAAAGCAAAGAGAAGCATCTTAGAACCGCTACGCGACCTTGCTGCCAGTCTGTGGCAGCCTTGAAGCCACAACCATCTATGTAGTTAAATCTCTTAGTAAGGCGTTGTATTTCCAGATTGTAACCGAAGGCATAATTATTTTGCCTACGAGAAGATTAAGTATAGTTATATTATATTGAAATTCAGTCGGAATTGTTTTTGCGATCTTGATCTCGATCCCAGGCCATGTTTCACCTGTTTTATTACACCGGATTTTTCTACTTCTTCTTCTTATTTTTATTCTTATTCTTCTATTTGCACTTGAGATATTTTATCGCTTCCAAATATCAGATCACGGCTTCTCAATTTCCTATTTTGATCAACTTGTTAGTTGAATTAACATTGCTGTTTATTACTGACATTTACAATGACGAATGGGTATTAGTATTTGGATTCAAAACGACTTTATGAACATTTCAGTTATAGGTATCTATAACCTGCGCAACGCTTACGTCCTTAACTACTTACGATATGGCATATTATAGTCAGCTATGTAACATGCGGTGTGAATGTGCAGGCTGTATTCACTTTCTATTTACTAACTATTTTTGGCCATATTAACTTATCGGATTTGGTAAACTTCTATGAAAGATGTGTATGTGTAATGTATGCATGTTTTCAAATTAGGAGGGGGGAGATCCACGTATGTATGTATGTACATACATACTACGTACGTAATGTACCATACGCTGTTGGATCATGGCCACATTGCAATTCCGATGGTTGTATATGCATACCTACTAGGGAGTTAAAGTCAAGCATGCATAAAATAACCACCACCACCACCTCCTCCTCCTCCTCCTACGACGATCCTTTGAATACTTTAATGTCGCCATCTTGGAATACCTCGAAGGATATCGACTCTGCAAGTTATCATACAGCGTGCGTATCGCGTACACACGTATTTATATATATATATCTACATATTATCTGCGTAGGATGTAAGAATCAGTAAAGAGGAAGCAAGCAACCTTTGGAAAGGTTTAATCCGTCCCATTAGTTATACTATACCGATATTTGAAAGCCGATATTACGTAGCTATACGATCATTGGAAATGTTATGCAAAATTTTTTGTAAAATAAAATTTGATTCGAGGTAAATCGAGAATTAAAAATAATTGCAAATTGGTATTTTTTGTTATTTAAAGTGAAATTATTATACGCCTATATCAAAGTTGGTATATATATATACATACATATACACTTTCCGAACAGGGCAATGATCTTGGCGTTAATTCCAAACGATGTAATATAATATACCTATCAGTCGACGTCCTAGAAGCGCTTCGTATTTTGGTCTGGATCTTGATCGTTGGATTACTTTCGCCGTGTCCAAAGATCGCATCTGGGTCGTGCCCGAGGGCCATGACATCCCGGAGATTCTACGGGCGTTTTAATTCAACTAAAAAATAATTCTTATACATTTTTAGTTTTCTTCTTTTGTTTTGATTTTATTTTTTTTGATTGCAATTTTTATGAAGATTTGGAAAATTCAAACGTCTATTTGTCGATATATTTACGTTTCGTGGTAATTCAACTCTCGAATGATACACACTTACAGGGTGCATCATCGTTGCGTGAAAGTTGTTATAGATATAAGAATTAACGAGTGTAACAGCGTTAAAGTGTCCGAGGCACGTATAGTGGACGTGGATTAAACAAGTAACGATTATTGAGAATTCGAAAATCCCTTTTTGTCAGTACAGCGAGAAAGCTAGACGACTATAGGTGGGTAGGTATATATACGACGGTCATAAAAATCCGGAAATTGCATAACCGCGGGTATGATTTCTTATCATTTAGATTAAGCTACCGTATACTCCATTAACCGCATACCGAATCTGTAATTTATGTATAGAAAATAAATCTGGATATAGAAACAATAAATTTATCTATTCACACCTCAAACATTAGGTTATAAAAAAATACTACGCGTACGTGTAGACTTTGGATATAACACCGTATGGACTAGCCAGCCGACTCTTTTGGAGAAAGTAAAACTAAATTTCCTCGTTCATTTATTTCGTTCAAATAATCATAATTGCAATAGCTAATAATCTCGAGCAACCATCATCATCATTTAAAACTCTTAAGCACGCGAAAGAAAGTTTTTGGCAGTCATCAGTCCTACGGTTGGTTTCATCAGTCGGTTTTAAAATACTCGTATAGAATTATAAGTACACAGCTGTGACGCTTTGGTTAGAAATTAAGATCACTATTTCACGCGTTCATGATGTGTTGTTAGTATACAATTCGTATATAAATACGTCATAATTTTATTCCATATACTAATTGTAAATGGAAGTTAAATCCAGTGGGCGAGTACCGTCATCTTTGTATTTGCCTCTGGCTCTTGGCGGGTTAGCGTGGGGTTCATCTAAACTGTTCGGTCTTTGATATTCATGGGTTTGCTTTCTCGAGAATCACGCGCTGGACACGGCGAGATCGGCACTTGGCAATGACCTCTATCGTTGACCTCTGCCAGTCGAAAGCCTCACGAGAAAAGGAGGAGGCGGTGGGCACAAGGCACAAGGCATAAGGGGCCAACATTCTTATCGTCAGTGTCTACATGTAATATATTTTCACGCTAACCAGAAGAGCGCATGCACTGGGTATCCCTAGCTTTCTAAAACCTCCAATCGAAGAACACAGTCACCTGCCGCCTAACCCAACGCCTGCTTGTATTACTCCACCTGTTTAACATCCGTTAATAATCGAATGTATAGATCGGTAATGATGCGGATTAAATTTAAGTCAGACCAAAACCACGACATTTCACAGAAAAGACAAACTTCGACATTTTAATACCAGTTGGGAATTTCATGACAACTCGACCGACGCTGACCCTGACCATCTTGGATCTCATACAAGTTTTTTTATTTTGTTTTTATTAATTTTTTTTATAATCTTTTACCAACTCTCAAAGGTTCTAAAATTTGGTCACATTTTTTTCTCATACTTTTATTTACTCACGAATTTTTTTGTTTAGCTTAAAAAAATTTACGATCATTTTTATATTTATTTGATCAAAATTGTGAATAATCAAGTGAATCCAATTATGGCTATAGCAATTTTTTTTTCTCATAGTAGATTTGTAAAAAAAAAAAAATGGATAACCGGTTGAAGGTTAATATGGGATACCTTTAAAATAAACAGAACATAAATCAGTTTAAGTCCGCTTTTTAAAACAGGATTGGAAAGTTATCATTTCTTTGTTTAAACCGATGGCTATCAAACACGTCTTCCAAGTAATACAAATTTGAATCAATTACGATACCATTGACCAGACTAAAAGATTCCTATTTTTTAATTCTTTTCTTTTAAAACTAATAAAGTACATCTTTTCACTCCTGTAGTATTTATTTCCCACAAATTCTGTCCGCAGTGTGCTTTCACTCATCAATATTCACAAAATTTTAATGCATATCCTGAAGTTAGAACGAAATCAATAAAAAAAAACGCATGTGTATAAACTGCGAGGTGGTCAGGGTCAGACGTTGATCTAATTGGTATGAAATTTCCAATTATGCTAATAGTTACATGGGTGTAAATTTTCACTTAGGGATTTATGGAGATTTTTTTTTTTTTACACGATTAGTAGAAAATGTTTGAAAATATATTTGGGACTCAAAACCGCAGGAATTGTTTTTACAGAAATCTATAACTAGCTGTATGTGTAAATTGTAACGAACGCAGTACGATGTTTGTAGAACTGTTGATAAATACAGATCAGGGAAAGCCGTCTCAGGGAAACGTTATAGATACCGTGGATTTACGTAAAGGTAAAAAATGCGTTTACCAGCTTGTATCAACTCCAGATTTGTTTTTCAACCTTTTTTTTTTTTTTCAAGTACGATTTTTTACCACGTGAAACAAATTCTGCATCACTTCCCAAGCTAGAGTCGTCTGAAATTATCCAACAAGTAATTAATGAGAAAAACTCGATCCATAGAAGTCTTGAGTCTTCTTATTCTTGACTTCAGGCACCTTGATGATAGATTCGTACCTCTCTATCATGTCTGAATAAATAAAATATATATACGGTCTATTTTTAGTCATCATATATTCGACCTATTTCATAGAACAGCTTCAGGCACCAGAATCTACTCATGATGATAGTAATCACGGTTTAATAAGGGGATAATAATAATATTAGTAATGTCGCGGCCATGAGATTCGCACCTCTTTGTATTAAATACGCGAAAGTACATTTAGGTATGTATATATGTAGGTACATGAGAACTCATACCTACCATATCAATATGTGTGTTTCCTTCGAGCATCGAGGGTTCTATACGCTCGAACTCTCGGAGCTTGGTAGAAATGAAACTAAAACAAGTTAGGCAAATGTGAGAACAGACAGGTGTATAGCTACAGGTATTCATATGTGTAGCAATAACGTGAGGGTCAGACATGTATACGAGTATACCTTGTTGCTACCGCTCTGTACTTTAAATATTGACATCCTGGGACGTGACTCAAACACGAGGCCAATGCCCGAGGTTTTCTTGATCCTTTTCGTCGTGAGAGGTGTTTTTCCTTTCAGAACTGAAGCAATCTTTTATGCATATATTTATGTACACATTATACCTACATACAATGACTTTTAATAATCGTTAACCTCGTATATTTTCAGGCTGCGGAAGTGGCAGAGCGACGAAGAGGTGGGCTGGTGCCATCGACGCGTTAGCCATGAACCTGGTGCCGCACGGAATATTGTTGCAGGGTGAGTTACGCGTGATGAAATATACAGACGATTCAATGATCCTCAAAAATTCAAAGTTCCAAAATCAGTGCGAGGGGATTCCTAAAAAATAGGAATATCTGCACGTACAGTTTTACAATACCTCAGGAAAGAACAGACGAGAAAGGTCTTTCGGTAGATATAATGTACCCCGTACATACATCAGAAAGGTTTCTTTCTAAAGAACAACTTCATTACAGCAGATGGCTAAGATCTTTTCAAACATTCATGCATATACGATCGCGTAATAAACGTAGGATTTATTAGCGATCGTTAGTTGCAATAAAAGTGAAATCGTTTGTGGTAAGAACTCAGCTGAAACCTCTGCATATAAAATTTGTATATGTTGATCTCTTGTTTTGCAAAAAAAGAGACTTTTGATTACGATAATTTTCGTCCTTAAAATTTTGTCGATTTTATAATTTTGTAGTACCAAAAAATTGTCTGACTATATGCCAGAGGGTTCGTTACTAAACAATTTGAAACTAGGAAGATATAGAAACCCTCCAGAAAACTGCTTCCACTTTGATTGGATTTAATTTCGCTTTCGAAGCGAGAAGCGAGAAGTGCGAATGAATTGCCCGTGGGAATTTTTTCGCCGCCATCTAATCAGGTCATGATGTTTAATGTTATGTTGACACTGGAGAAGTTACTACTCGAGAGTTATAATATTGCAGTAGCATAACACGAGACAGATAGACGCTAGTGAGTAATTGAAAACATAATCTTCTCACCAAGTCGTATAAACGTAATATGATGCTGAATTTTTTTTTGACGTGACAGGTGTCAATGACTGTAACTCAGTTGGATTTACCGTACTAAACTAAGTCAACGTATATTTACGAGTATTGCAGTTAGCTTTCACTAGAAAACCAAACCTGAAAGAATTCTGGTTTTTACTTAAAAATTAAAAAAAAAAAAAAAAAAAAAGAAAAAAAAATCATTTGCATTAAATAATGAGAGAATCTTAATTTTGTTTCCGCATCTCAGACTCCAACATTTAATAGAAAAATTAGGCAAAATAGAATAGACACCGTATCTACATTGAAATGTGTAAGATGTGATAAACAGATGAACAGTACTAAACTAAGTCAACGTATATTTACGAGTATTGCAGTTAGCTTTCACTAGAAAACCAAACCTGAAAGAATTCTGGTTTTTACTTAAAAATTAAAAAAAAAAAAAAAAAAAAAGAAAAAAAAATCATTTGCATTAAATAATGAGAGAATCTTAATTTTGTTTCCGCATCTCAGACTCCAACATTTAATAGAAAAATTAGGCAAAATAGAATAGACACCGTATCTACATTGAAATGTGTAAGATGTGATAAACAGATGATGGCCCTGGAGGTGAATAGCCTCGTTTAAAAGATATAAAATTAAAAACAAAACCACAACGAGGAGTTCTTATCGGATCCTATCGACGTTGACGATCTAAATTCTAGCAGACACGACAAGGAAGTGCGAAGTGCGATATATGACGTCCCTCGTTAGGTTGGATTACGTAATTGGGCCGTTTCGACAAGGACTTTGCGGTGGACATGCGATTGGTGTGGAATGAAACCAGCTGGGAGTCAAATAAAACGTGGAATTTCTTAGCGAGATATGAATCTAAAAAGATCAAGTTAAGATATGAAAAAAAAAAAAAAAAAAAAAAAAACACTCCCGGTTCTCTACTCGCGAATTTATTAAATTTATTCCAGAATGTCTAATGAATGTCTCCTTGACTCCTTGAGTAATAATATTCGAAGACCGTTAAATATACGTCTTTCGAATCTCGTTTTAATACCAAAAAAGTATATATTTATTTCTCACATAAACATATCACACAGCCTATAAACGGGGATGTTTTATTATTAGAAATAGTCACTCATTCACGTGTAGTAGAACTTGTTCACATGAATGCTCAAACCCACGATTTAGGTATCTAATTAAAAAGACGAAAAAAAAATAAAAAGAAAAATTTGCCACGTGAGTACTAAGATTAGATTTGAAAGTAAATCTTATATTCCGAGTCGTGAATGGACTGCTACGACACACCGGTACCTATAACCTATACTGTTATGTGCGAAAGCTTGCGACAAGTCTTAATAGACCGAGATCTAAGTTCGTTAAAAAATAATTGACAGTAGTTCGTGTAGTTTCTGGATTTTAATCGGTATAAGAATTAATCGTAATAAAAAATCGTTGCGTTTATTGATCTTTATGAATCGCTGCATGTATCAGTGTTACTCTAATTCATCTAGTTATGCATCTATACATATACTTCCATCTCTGGTAATCTATTTACCCGAATAGACAGTTGGCGCTTGGTGAATGAGGGAACGTAATTAGCTCGGTGGAGCTTTCCTCATCTCACTTCCGGTCCGGTGCACCTCTAGACATAAGGCGGACTCATTATTATTCAAGCCCTTTCGCCGGAAACGGAAACCCTCCATTACTGGTCGTCTCGAAGATTGCAGGACATTCCTACGGTTTCTGGCCTCAGAGCTGCGCGTCTAATGTCTGATGGAGACAGTCAATTCTGGTTAAATTAGTTCAGGTTATTTTAGTCTACGTATAGTGAAATCAGCTGAATATTAAATGATGATAGATCAAATTTACTCAGTGTTAATAAAGCAGGACTGGGTTGAAGTTCCGAATTTTGAAAGTTCCGAATGACCAGACTAACGAATTCTTTTAAGATGATTTCGAATTTTCAGATATGTTAAATTTCAGGATATTAAATTTTCGGATTTTTTTTTTATAACTTTCGAAATTTTAAACCTTTGGTAGTTTTGGATTTGAAGTCTTTGAAATCAACTAGGTATAACTATAATTCTAATTCTAAGAATTGTGATTCGGTAATTTTAAAATTCAAATCTTCAAACCGGCTCTAAGACAGCAAATAATTGATTCAACTTCCATTGCCTTTGGACTTTATAAAGCCTGAGGCAAAATTTGTAAAATGTCTTTCTTTGTTTTTGGGAACCTTTTGAATAAACCCACGCGTTTCTTTCATACTCTTTCTTCTGTATTTCTATCTATATGTCTATCTATCTACCGTTACGTAATAAGGTTCCGCACAGTTTGATATTACGAAATAATTTGTGTATATATATTCTCTTTCAATTCTTTCTTTCCGATTGTTCAAACTTGCACGTGCATTTATTCACGAACACAAATATCCATAGTACTAAAATCTACATATTGAGTACTAAGGGTACCTATACCCACAGGTGTTCCACGATCAGACCATGAATGTCAAATAAAAACGGGACCGGAAGCGTTTCCTTACCTGGCATTGATTTTAAATAAATACAACTTAAGTTTGCGTAATTTTGCAAGTTGTAACGTTGCAGCTGTCTCATTATTGCACACTGCAATATTCTTAGAGCCAAAAAAATCTCGAGTACCTACATAAGTTACACATATAAATTTTCTCCTCGTTTGTCAAACTGTCAATGAACATAGTAACATGCTCATTGCTGAATCGTGTCAGACATAATCCAATGAGAGATTTGCTCGCTGTCTACCACTCGCGTGTTTGATGTCAATAAATATTCAATGATCACATCGTCAGGAAGAGAATCGCAAACCATCGAGAGATGAGAACTTCGCGTGTTTCAATTAGTGCTGTTTCTAGACACGTATATGTTATGCCCGTGTCAAATCATACACATACTATCTGATGTAGATGAAATTACTCGAAAGGGAATCAGTTTTTCGTGTCATTAGTATTTAACACTTTGATGAATGTCAAATACTTAAAATGCCAAGCTGAACTCGTACGTAATATCATTTGAAATGACTGTTCTCTGGTAGACTTATACATACATACATACATCCGACAAATGAGGTAGATTTAACGTTCGAACAGCAGCAGCTATAGCAGCATTCGTCGGTATTTCACAATATGACAAAAGCCGCAGGATATTTGCACAATGTCTGTTGGGGCTGACAGCCAAACGTGGAAGGTGGAACATTGCAGCTCTTAGTATGGATGGGTATTATTACATCACTGTTAGAATTCGTAGGCGACTTCGAAGGGATGGAGCAAATAGAAAGTGGCGAGTTGTAGGAGTTGGGATGAGGCAGTTTGAGGTCTAGAAGCACGTCATCATTGTCGATAATAATGATCGTTGGATTTTCAAATATTAAATTTTCGAATTATCTTATCTTATTCAAAATTTTAACGATCGATCTTTACAGTCGACTTTTCTCTTAGTCAATCATCCAACCAAAAGTACACGCATACAACGTAATTGTATAAGAAAAAGCCAAGGTTCAATCCACATCTATTATAGTTTTCGTATTTAGGCCCTAGATAAAAAGTTTGATAATTTCATTTTGTACGCATGTCATGTAGGTATTGGCTCATGGCCAGGCAAACTCTGCCCTGAAAATTATTCCGGCAATTCGTAACTACGTCCTTTGCATCTACATGTACCAATTTTATATAGTATGTTGAGCTTTAGTATTCTTATGGGATTCTCAGCCGTCGTTGGTGATGGTAACAGGTCGCCGTTGCTAACCCATTATAACTACAAGTATTGCACTCGCGTATGGAATACTAGTCTGATTGATCAGTACTTCGATGTACGAGTATAAAGCCATATGCAAATGTTCTGAGCGTATAACTTGAGTAACTCCTCGTTATGAATTCATGTATATTCGACATTTAGGGATATCCAAAGTCCAAGTAATTTGTAGATATGAAAAAAACTGAGTCAATAGAATTTCATTTAACATTATTATTACCTTTTTAGTTACATTTGTTATTCCAACACTCACAAGGAGAGAAATGCATGTATGAATTTCTCGTAGTGTAAATAAGCTGAGGTTTGAAGATGAATTGCTTGCTATGACTCGCGAAATGTATGCAGATATATGATAACCGGTTTTTTTTTAGCGACAACAAACACCGAATGGAATGATTTATATTTATTTTTATGTCGTTGCAATGTTGGTACACTTTTCAATTTAAGTTTCGAAATCTTATCGTTCTCAGGGGTGCACTACAGCATGGCGAACTAATTTACTACACAATAGCTACTGCTGCTGCTGCCGAGATACGTGGGTTAAAAAAATATCAATTCATCTCGCGTCTTGAGTTCTGGTAAAAATCCATCATGGCACTCCTTGCGGATAATTTTTAACAGTGGCAATCCGATGCGTCATTTTAAAAGACCTACACGCCTCTTTAAATATAAGTACGCGTTTTTAACGATGCAACAAAGGAACTATAAGTGCACTCATGTATCTATAGGAATAAATTCATAGTACAATACTTTATGCATATTTTCGACGGTGAATTTTTGGTATTGGAAAAAAAAATTCGTTCCACGTATAAAACCAAAAAAAAAAAAAAAAAAAAAAAGAAAAGAAAAGGAAGAAACAATAAAGAATAGCAAAACGAATTGTATATCCCTTTGTCTTATTTTTGTAGCTGGTATTTCGGCCTCGTCATTCTGTCGTACTTATACTTTCGTTGGAACCAATTCCTGCGGTTCCAAACTTCCTCATTAACTTAACTGAAGAACAATAACGTTAATTTTTGAATAGCGAAACTATAAGTCAAGGTTAAAGTATGTCTTACCTAGCTGCGTGAACGTCAGTGTAAATAAATTAATTGTCAGATGAACATACGATACTTTAGACACGGTCACGCCTCAGCTATAAGCAAACATCTTTCTACCTCATTATTTTTAAACAACCAACGATACTTATTTTCTGATTTAATTTTAGTCCCCATTTTTTTTTTTTTTTTTTTTTTTTTTTCAATTTTTTGCCCAAATTTATTCACAATTTTTAAAATTCTCTCCAATCCGAACATCCTGGCCTTGACAATTCTGAACCCGGAAGAAGATTTTGTAATAATTTTTGGGTACCAAGACAAGCTAAATAAAATTATCTTAAGCGTACGTATGTATGTATGTACGTATACGTCGAAGATCGACTCATAAAATATATAATAAAATTTTCTTCAACTTTTATTATCGCAACTTTCGTTCGCAAATTTCCAAGCATTATATTATTAAGAAATATTACAGTCATTATAAACATTACACCCGTTGGTTCTAGCGTTAAGGAATGTGCACTGAAGCAAACAAAATTATGTCTAAACTTCGAAGAAACGTATAAATATGAGCGTAAAATATCCATATACCTATAATAATATATACGTATACATGCCTTAGGGAAGTTTGAGCAATTCTTAAATTCCCTCTTTTTTTTTTTAATTTATATTTTATTTTTTAATTTTTCGCTCAGTTTATCTTTCTCCGCATCTCTTTAACCCGAGTCCGATCGTCTCATAATATGCATCAAATAATCGGGTCGAATGATTCGTTTTCGTTTTCGTTTTTTTTTTTTTTTCTCTTGCTTCGTTTACTCAGGGTGCGCCATAATTTTATACGTGTTAACCGAAACCGAGATGACCCGTAGATAATCTCGATCTTCTTTTTTCGTCATTTCGAAATTTCAATCCGTATATAAATAGGTATATACGTATAGATATCCTATGTAAAAGCGATAGCGCTTAGTGATGAAAGTTGTTTGATTGTAAGTTCCGGAGTATATAAGTTGCTTGAATTTATTTAATTAACATGTCAATGCCATCGTGCGTCCCTGTCATTTCGTTTAGAAACGAAAAAAAGTTGCAATATTTTTAGACCTAAAATATTGAAATTTTCTAAAATTTCTTACTGTGGTTTAAGCTTCGATTTCAAGCGAAGACGTATGAACATCAATTCCTCAACGAAATACCGAGAAATTGACCTATCGAGGAAAAACGAAACTGAAAGAATCACCGCGACAATATATAACCATACAGGAAATTAAGTCGATTTCCTTGATGAATCGACAATACGTTAATGGGCGGAATTTCGCCTGATTTTACGACATTGACAAATCGGTTAAACCATGGAGTGTATGTCTATTTCGTAATCGATTTCTCGGTTGAAATTTCTGATTTAACTAACAAACTGTGTTAATAAATGCAATTAATTTTAACGGCTATATATACGATCGTTCTGTATACGAAATCGGTGTGACTGTAATTCAATTTACTTACGAAATTAAACATTTCTGTCAAATTTCGTATATAGGATTTAAAAATAATTCGTCCCTTAACCCGAAATCGTGAATTAAGCTGGACACATTTTCTACGTTCGTCTCCTCTTCTCTGCTGGTTCGCCCTTTTGCCAATGTTATTTCTATTCCGGTATGATCCTGATAATTGCTGGACGCCCACTTTCGGAGCAGAGGTCGATTCGATCAGACCGTAACAGTCGGGTCGCGGACGGCACGTGCTTCGAGGTATATTTTATAAGATAACTGATATATCTTAGATCTCACACACTATATTTAAACGCGTCTACTTCTCGATGAGAGGAAATTTCGCTTTGCATTCATCTCGAGATAAAAAAATTTCAACCTCGAAAAATATCCGCGCTTTACATTCTCCATTTACATGGAGATCGATAAATACTTCATTTAATTTATCCCGCATTATCATATAGTGCGAAATAGCCAAAGAGTAAAAAAAAAGACGTGGATTTGAAATAACGGATTAAGAATTATGCAATTCTTGACCAAAAAAAAAAAATGGAGACAACAACCGCGAGAAGAAATTTGAGAATTCGTTGACTCGTTTAGTCCAGTTTAATTTCTGGCTAGTATATAGCGGGAGACAGGGGCGCGGGCGCTAATTGCCTCGACGAAGACGTCGTGGGCCGTTGTCACGTCCCGTCCCGTCCGTCGTCGGCGCCCGTTGTAATCCGTCAGCATCCGCTCGACCGCGCGTAATCCTAAGGTCTCTTTACCCCGTAAAGTTAGTTGGCGAGACGGAGAGCCAAGTCTGTATTTACTTAATACATAAGTATACATATATATACTAACGGATTACAACTGGGCATACTAGTGATTGGGAGAAGTGAATAACTGCCTTTGTCTAGGACGCCCGCGCGTCAATTCCGGATTCCTCCGATTCAACTGAACCTATCCTGGACATGTATCGTCACTTCAGTGGAATAACGTTGCATCTCGCGAGTGACTCTGAAATCGCTCTGTAGTTGTATGGAAAGTCTATAGCGATATAGAGCGATTTCGAAGTGACTCGCGAGATGCAACGTCATTCCATTATACTCGGTCGTGTCCTGCCCAACAGATTTATGCGAGGTTCATGCTCATCTTATAACCCGGACTTTTTTTTTCGTTTAAAAAGATAAAAATACACGCACGTGTTATAGCCATACGTGATTCGAACGTTGAGATGATGTCGGTCTTTGCGTGGGTGTAGAGAGTTTATTTTATTTTATTTTTAGTATTATAAGAAAAGCGAAAGCGGACTGCGGATGACGTTGCGGGGATTCCATTCCGTAAAGAATCTTTTTTTTTCTTTCATTTTTTTCTTCTTCGTTTTTTTTTTTCTATAACTTTATATTTATACACGTATACGTCTTTGACCTTTGCTAAGACACGTAAACCGATTGTCTTTTGATGTTCTTTGATGCGTATGATTATTAGTATAGTAATACAATGAATAACCGATCATGAACTATACATATAGTCATGTATAACGATCACTTTGTATAAATTACGATTGTTCCTCGACGTTTACTTCGGAGTTTAGGGTTACCGCAAAACTCCTTTATGATTCTTCCCTGATATCCGATAGTTTTTAAGGTGTCCAATGACCGATACGCGACCCTCGTGGATATAAACTCGAGCTCAATCACCTGCGAGGAATTTAATGAATTTTTATTTTTATGGAGAAACATGAAATCGGCACAGAGATTCTTTTTCTGCGGTATTGAATAAAACTCTCAAATACATACATACCTGTATGTATGTACCTAACTCAAAAAAAAAAAAAAAAAAAAGAAGAAAAAAGAAAACGCCAGTCGCGTACGCGGATTCGAGAATTCAATGACGTAAGGTCCGCCGCGAGTTGCGCTCTGTACATTTTCGCACGCCACTCTTTGGCTGCACTAGCAAATGTAATTACCTCGAGTTACCTGAGCGAGGAAGAAAACCAACGAGGATGGTACTTCTTGAGACCAGGAGAAAGGTGTAACGTACCTATAATATCCCCTCTTTTCGCCCTGGTGCCCTTTGAACTTTGATAAACGTCTTAACAGACTTCCTCATCCTCCTTGAACGGCTCTATCAAGTCCATTAATTCATCGACTGTAAAACTGGTATGGGAATTTTTACTCGGTAATTATTACCGTAGTTAAAACTTATTCCAACACTGTTATTACAAACAGGTATGATAGGTATCGCATTTCATGAATTTCATGAATGAAACTACGATCTATGATCCAATCAATTTGTCACAAAACTTGATAAAAAATTCAATGAAAAATCGATGCTATTGAAAAAAATTATTCAGCTTCTACTTCACACATGATTAGTCCCTCTAATCCAAATTAAATCCACATGCAGAGTATTTCGGGAATTTTTATAATTATCTCGAAAGAAATAAAGTCTTTTACAAGTCCGATTGATCAGTTTAATTACGGTTGAACAGCATATTTCTTTCATGTACCAACACTGCCATTATTTTTCTTCGTTTAAGAAATAGGAGACCATTTATTGCACGAAAATCTGTAACCACTCTGTGTAGCTATCGCACGTGATATAGAATTGCGTACGGAAAGCGAAATCAGAAACGAAATTGATTCGCTTTCCTCAAACCGAAAGAAGTGGTTGCTTAACGTCAGCTAGACTGAGGATTGCGAACGCTTCAATTACGATCGTCTTTCTCCATTCCTCAGACATGTTATTCCCATTCTATAAATCTCTTCATCTTTCTCTTTCTTTAAGGTACATATAACTATAGCCACGCCTTGGTACTTTCTTCGGGACTTTGCGTCTTGCACGTTTATGAATTTGCATGCGAACTAGCGATCAGTGAATTTATTTAAAGTATTAAACTTTTTGTTACTTCAACTGAGTAAATTCATTCGACACTATAAACTTCGTTTTACTCATAAGTCAGACTCGAAAATGTTGCCGTAAAATAATCTTCATTATGATCTCAGTCATGTTACATAATTTTACCTTCTCAAGCTGATCATACGTCTAAGAAATACTGTGAATTAATTTATTGGTAAAAGTGAATGAAGCAGATGCGTTTTGACTCCCACATTTTCGTAAACTTTATAATCATAAAGACAACTTCAACTCTTAGAGTATAAAGTGAAATGTTATACGGAAATAATTCAAGAGAATATAACTGAATAGTCAGTAACCACCTTTCCGTGTGAATTGAGTTGCCGTACATCAGAGAGTAGAACATAATTTTACAGGTTGACGGTTAAGGAATTAATGGTACCTTTATAAATCATTTAGACGTTACAGTTTCGAGACAAGCTCACATCCAGATTAAATATCGGATAAAAAAAGATGCATTATAGTCTAGTATATGCGATCTTATCGCGTCTATATACCAATAGAATGTAATCCGTTTAAAAGATGCGAGGATGCGCAACAAGTGGGTATAGCTATGTGTACTAGAGGACTGCGCTCTAACCAGAAGTAACATTCACTTGAAGTCACGTCTAATTCAGGTAGTCAACTACTACGGATACTAGCCTATGTAAGATACTCACTGAGCTTTAGACTATGTCTATAGTTTAGGTGGAGTAAAAAGTAGCGCATAAAAAAGTAAGTAAACCACCGCGCAGCATCTCTACGCGGTCCCTCTTTGTGGGAAGGTATTTCACGACGAGCCTCTTCTTCTCGATGTTTAGCAATCTCATCTGAATCGATACGCTGATGCTGCTTTGGCCCTCGCAAAAGGATGTTTCCTAACTTTAGTATATATCGCTGTACTATATATCTGGATCTCAGTTCTGCTAATGGTTTGGATTTATGTGTATCGACTAGACGTGTAATTAATGAAATTTTTTTTTTTAAACTGGACTTCGAGAGAAAAGCAACAGCACTCGTGCACATCGCTTGTAACAAATATAAGTATAAAACACGCGAGAATAGATTTGCGCACAGATTTGATTACGCCATGTATTTAATACTCTGCAGTCATTAATTACGATTTAAATTATGAACCAATTAAATATGCATTCGTCATTCAAACTTTTTCAAGTGGAACATCCCGGATATACATTCAAGTCAAATAATGACGTTGTTGTACCAACAAAAATCCCGATAATTTATAGAAACTAAAGGCATTCACGTGCTGCGTCAAATTTGATCAATAGATTTAAGGTGACGTAAATTGTTTGGGTCATGGGGATCGCCCCTTGACACACCATCTTCTTTGTCCATATTATCCGCCTCTCATTATGGATCTTTTCGGTCTGCTTTGTCTTATGCAACGATCCCTGATCTCTACCACTAAAAATTTTTAGGATCATTATATTACGGCGTGTTAAACCATGTGGAGGATTTCGTGAGATAGGTAGGTACCTGGATCTTTTAGCCTTAGTAGTTTTATATTCATATTCATATTTGGTCCCGGTTAAAGGTGTTATTTCGCAGTTGGGTGAACCATATTATCCATTCGACGATTTGTTTGTCCACTCGATGGCCTCGCCCCACAATTAACTAAGTGATTTATTACCTAATCCGAGGTAATCTGACCTACTTCGATCAATATGAGATGTTACAGATCCGCTGGCTCATCATATGCAGAGTCTCACGAGTTTGAAGAGAACTTGGTCCATTGTTTTCAATAAAAATTTTTATTCATTAATGAGAACCTAAACTTTGAAGCCGATTTTTATCCATATAGTGAGAAGATTGGTGCATAGAATCGGCGTCTTCTTCATTAATTAAATTTAAATATTTAGTCGTAAATCATCTGAATTAGAAAAGGAGTAATAATTGTTGCACAAAGAATCCTGAGAGATTTTTAGTGAGAAATTTTTGGTTTTCAATTCTAAAATATTTTGATTTATTATCGAAGGGAGTTATAATAAGGCATAAGTGTTATACCTCGTATAAAAATCTGACTTTTTATTATACCATACATACCGCAGAGCTTGATATTTATTGCATAAGGATCAGCCCCACGTCTTTAGGTTTAGTTTCACCATTATAAATATAATATTGAACCGGAACGTGCAGTTGTTACATGGGAAAAGAAATCGTGAAATAATTCCCTCGCGATTACATGTCATCATATATGTATACATATAAAACAAGTAATAATAATGAATAAAAAGAAAAATTAACAAATGAATAAAGAAATTGAAAAAAATCTATACATACTGTACTGTACCTAATCAAATATTTTGAAATTTCTCTCGTTAGAAAGGTTTGTACATACTATCTTACATACTTCTACCTATACTAGTGTCCGATTGTTAACTGATTAGATAACGCCGTTATAGTCGACCGTTCGAATCAGCCTCGACTCGACTAATTGCCGCTAATGACCTTCTCGACTAGATCGACTCATGGGTCAAAGGACGTGCCTTAATCATCTTGCAGCCGTATGCTCGCGGTAAAATTACTTCTAATATAATAATGAGAATCATGAAAGTCACGTACATCGTGCTTAATTAAACTGACAATTCACTTTCGATTTTAGTTTTGGCCTGTCAACCGCCTAGACATTTTCAACGAGTCTCAAGATGCGGCTATAGGGATATTATTCACGGTTTTCGGGTTGTTTAGGTCCTCTTGTTCGTGGCCACAGGTTAATCATCAGTCGACGTTCTCTATCAAGTTCTCCACCGCAGTCTATCAACTCAAACCACAACTCGTATGATTAGATTTTATGATTGGTATATAAAGTTCGGGAATATTTAGCTTATAGACAAAAGTCTTTCTCAATAAAATATTCCTACAATATTATCCTTTGACCGATTTTTATAACTATAGAAAAAAATAAAAAATAAAAAAAAAGAAACATAACACATACAGCAGTCAATATAAAGAGTTGGATCGAAAGATAAGCATCGAATTATTGTGTTCCGATTTTGTAAACGATTATCGTAGACCGTAATCAATACTAAATAAAAATAAGTGTTACAAAATGACCATCATCAAAGATCATTTACTGTTAATTTTTAGATAGAATAATATTCAGTTTTTATTTCGTGGTTGTACTATTTTGTACAAAGTTTATGTACCTGTACAAGCTACGTATCTAATTTACATCTTTCCTTAGTATATTATACCTATATGTATAATAAGGTAGACTACAGGATCCTCATTATAACTATACAGATGGACATAGGTAACAGACACATGTCTATTTATTACACTTTCGTGTACCTATCTACCTACCTTTTTCGCTCATATCCGTAGGCACGGTCGCGATGAGCGGTGATATAACGTCCCTGCCGTATAAACAGCTCTGTGTGAATTCCGTGACATTTAGGTAGGCAGAGGTAGGTACTCGGTATATTATAAACTAGCATCTTCGTCGTGTTGACCATTTCTCCTATGATAGGTAGTATAGGTATAATATGGTTGGTTATTTAGCCGTCGACCTCGAGATCAAACCGAGTGAAGACTATGTTGCATTAATATATATATATATATAGAAGATGATCGGTATAACATACATAAATCATAAAATACTATTAAATCTGTCTTAAGACATCGAGTTATTTGATTTGTCGTTTTTTTTATTTGTTAACAAATTGGCATATAATAAGCGTAAAGTTTGGTAATAACAAATGAATAAATAAATATGTAGGTTAACAACGTCGTAAAGGAAAATTCAACTTCGTATATACCTACCTACCTACCTACCACATATCGAGGTTGTATAATATTGGAAATAGATCGTTGCACTTATAACTGGTAATAATTGATAATGATCGAGTTGGTTGGCTAAATCCGTTTCAAATTCTTTGAAATTATTTATCGTAGGTATTAGATGAGCGTTGAGCCTACTTAGGATCTAACAACTTATACGTATGTTGGTGTTCCTTAATTACCAAGCTACTAATCGGCAGGATGTTTCGACATATAATAGACACATATATGGTACTGCGTATACTTAGGTACTATTTGACTTAATAACTTTGAAATAAGGAGCTATGCTCAAGTTGAACGGAATTACTTTACACGAGAAACCAGCCCTCGGGCATTTACTACTAGGTACACACTTATAACTAATTACGCAGGCATCTATGCATTCATGCATACCATAAGGTTCATTAAAAAATCAAAAAAAAAAAAAAAAAACTAGAGCAAGAACAAAAAATGGAAGAAAAAAAAAAATTACAAATATCACAATTTTTAATTAGTTTTCAATCAATGCCAATTAGATATTCGAAACCGAATTTATACGGTGTGAAAAATTTGATTATATTTCTGTCAAGGCTTGCGCTTTTTTTTTTTTTTTTCGTTTTTATATCCACTGAAAATATTTTTCGAAACTTGAATTATACGAATATTCGTTTAATGGCAATAACTTATGAGATTAAAGCAGAATTGACATCGGATTAAAAAAATTTTTTTTTTCTATAAAGATGAAAACGTATCAGTATCCGGGTTTATAAGGAAATTTTAGATTTCGTTATAATCTTAATATTCTTACCTCGATATATTAATGCGCGTCAAGAATTTCGCCTAGTTCTAGAATATATATATCCAAGTATAGGTAAAGCAATTCGCATAATTTATGTGAATTCTAAAATAGGACACTTTGCGTATATATACATACATACATATATACCTAGCAACATTAATTTTATAATATTCTAGCCGAGTTATAACGCTAAGGTGCACAATCCACTGTAAATTACAGATATATTCCATTACGTATTATTGTCGACTGCAGTCCCATTGCAATGGTAAGTTCGTGATACTCGTAATTACCAACACACATATATTTATATCCATTCTTATATACATGCGAACAACCACGCGGTAAGGTACAGGTGCAACGAATTGAGGTCGCGTTGTCTCTTATAGTAGCCGATGGTTGCCTAGTTTTATCTCCACGAATCATAGCCTCGAGTCTTTCGAGTCATCTTAAGAGTTTCGTCAGACATTTAAACAGACGAATAACCTTGGCGTGGGGTCATGGGGGTAAGATATCTAACAGCTGGACCAACTTCGTCGGTAATGAAACAATAATTAACGTTTACAGAGAGATCACAGGGAGAGGAAAACCTCAAACTCCAAAACCTTTGCTAAATTCTTGTCTAAGAACTAAAATTTCATCTAGGTATTATTATTCGACTTTCAAACTTGCTGGGAATACGTCGCTTGCTCATTAAAACACTTCAGCATTTGGTTATAATTAATGACGCGTGTTTTATTGGCTGGGATTTTCAAGATCGATTAAATATTCGGTGGTTTGATCCTCCGAAACCTCAATTCCTTTGTTCTTTGGTTTTGCCCACGGAAATATAATTCTGTTTCAGTTGAATTGTGTATTACGTGAAGAATCGGAGATGTGACTCAGAATCATTGCGAAAAATCATCTCGATGATAAATTTGCATTTTCAAGTTGGAATTCATTCGCCAATCAGTTCATAAATCGTTCTATGTATTAAAGATCGAGGAGCTGATAGATCGAAACCGCAGAAGTACCAAGTCTCTTTGAATTCTAGGATCTACTAGATCCAAATTAAAATTTCAAATCTAGTTTCTGCGTAAACTTGACTGAAATCGACATGATTCTAACTTTAAGATGCAAATCAGAATTTCATTACACGGGCTGTAAGTCTTACCGTCAAATCCTGGCTTGTACCTAAAATTTTCCAGTGAAAACTTTTAGAATGAAACTAAAATTCCGTCTGTCCATCCCCTAAGACGTGCTATTAGCAATTCTTTTTTTTTTTTTTTTTCTGGAGCCTGAGAATATGGGGTTGTCAAAACTTTGGCAATCGGTAGTACAAAATCGTGTATGTATACGGTATTACTAATTCTCGTATACACAATGACCATCACACAGCGAGTAACGTTACGAAAATTATTTAATCTGTCAGAACTGAGAAATAATTAACACCAGCGACGCCTGTTGAGTTAGATAAGCGTGGTGAAAGTTATAATAGCTTCTTCGGTAAGAATTATGTGAATGTAATAACCGTATGATGTTCCCTGAGTTTGTATGTATGTACGTTCTTTAAAATTCCCGATATACGTATAGAAATATATATCAAACCGCACTGCACTAAATCGTGATTTAGGTAAATAAATTTCCATGAAAAAAAATTCAAAAAAAAAACAAAATGCCTATACGATTGTAGCTACACATGTGTCTAAAGCGTGATATATTTTTTTTTGTGTTCCAGTTACCGTGTGGCTCATTAATTTCCAGCATGGCTTCAGATTGTGTAGCGGAGGTGAACCCGGGGTGAGTGAAAGTCGGTTTAAATAAATCCGATCGGTATATATATGCTACGTAATAATTAGTTATTTAGTTTTAAAATTATAATCAGAATTTGGAATTTGAAGTTTAGAGTGATACTCGTAGGTATGTAGATTGACGTGTTTACAAAAGCTAACCAACCGCGCCGTGCCACCCGCAACTGGAAATACCGACGTATATATTCATTAGAGTGAAAGTAAAATTTCGATTTTTATTTATATTCATATTTTTATTTTTCGACTATTTTTTTAGTTTCATTTTTATTTTATATATCACTGCTTTCGGAGTAGGTAAAAGAAAAAAAAAAAAAACAAATGTTTGATGTATAAAAGATCAGAATTTAATCATTGCACAAAATTAAATTGGTCAAGAAAATATCACTAGTTACGTAGTTACATGTATGTTGTGTAATATGACCATACCGCTACTCTTATAAAAAATTATAATGATAGGTATATGAACTATTTGTTAAAGTTGTAAAATTAAAATTATTGACAATTACCTAAAAGTGCCGATTCGTTAGGATGTACGCATATAGATATGTATGTATGTACATATGAACTATTAAATACTTTATGAGTACTCAAAATGTACTTATATTAATTACAAGTACGTACATACATACTTAGATAAATATGTATGTGTTAAGCGTATTTAAAGAATTATAAACTCATTACTAGAAATTCGATTCTGAATAAAATTGGGGGACAAAAAAAAAAAACAAAAAAAAAAAAAAAAATATTTCGTATAATTCACGGCCTTCGAATGTAATTTCTTTACACGATCTCAAGGAAGAATAAAAAAGATCTATAAACAGTTTGCGTGATTCTAAAAATATGAAAAAATAAAAAAATAAAAAAAAAAAAAACAATATTAAAGGTAAAACTTGTTTCGTAAATATTTTCGATATATGTTATAATCGATAGCCTAGTCATAAATCAATTGAATATAAATCGTACGTGTAATTACGGTAGAAAATAATAGTAATTGACATGACTATATAAAACTATAGGACAGTGTTAAATCGGTAATGGAAAATTAAGCAATAATTCGAATCCAATTATCGAAGGGGCATTGGAGTTCATTCTGTGTATAAGCATACTGAAAATATACATTAGAAAATAATTTGTAAATCAGATATATTAATTACTCAGAATGTGATTAATACTCAATGTGTTGAATACCTCCTGACATATACAATACCTTTACACGTTCTGACATCTAAGTACCGAATAACCGGAAAAATTCTTAAAAATTCCTAGACAGAATCAATTAAGAAAATTCTTTAGCGATATTAAGTATTCAAAAAGGTCATCCATTCGTCAAGTTAAAAATAATATTTTTCATTTACAGTATTTGGACTTTGACAATCTACCGGAGACGAACTTTTCATGTCTGGGTAAAGTCATCGGTGGTTATTACGCCGACGTGGAGACTGGTTGCCAGATGTTCCACGTATGTACCATTGGACAGAAAGGTAAATCACCGTTGGTCAACTTTACTTCATCGGAGTATAATTCTTCCTGAATTTTGTTTTTTTTTCAACCTTTTACACTCTTGCACCAGTAATTTATAAAATCTTTATCCAAACCGTTTGGCAATCGAGATTTTTTAAATTCCGTCTGCGTTTTAAACAACGTACGACGTGTTCTAGTGACATTTATTCCCATTGTACAGAATTCAAATTTCTTAACTTTTACTTCAACTTTCGTTTGATATTACGTTTCGCATTACCTCAAAGTCACATCAAGTCAATCAATTGAAAATCACTGTATGTAGATATTGTCAGCAGCTTGTCTCAAGTTTTACAACAGACTTATAAGCGTTTACTTAGCCAAGACATATTTTTTTTTTCTTTCTTTTTTTTTTTAAATTATCGTCACTGCTGCAGCACAGCTCAGATGCGGGGGTTTCGAATTTTTTAAACGCATGAAACTCGGCCACGATCAGTGAACTGAAACGACTGGGCTGTAAACTCGTATTGAAACCAGTGGAAATACGTAACAAACGGGTCTTATTGCTTTTTAACAATATATTTTTATTTATTTTTTTGTTTCATTCTCTTCATTTTTCGGTCTACAATTTCGCACAGCGTAATGACTAGCATTTCTCGAAACGACCATTTCTCTAAAATCTAAGCTAATCTTATCCAAAATTGTATAACGTCATTAATAATATTCGAAAATAAATCGTCTCTAAGTTAGGAAATTTCAGTTTTAGTCTTCAGGCATCTTGAATCTAATGTATGCGGATATTGGAAGTTATTTTGAAAGCATAGGTCAGTAACACTCGTCACGATGTTGAAGACCATGAAATTTGGGATTTGATCGATCGGATATACAAAAAAATAAGAAAAAAATTAACATAAAATCTTAATTATCCAGATAGTCTTCAGGCAATTTAGTTATCTTTGTGTACACCTACTATAAGCGTTATTAGGGTGATTAAGTGTCTTGAACATTCGATTAAACGCCTTTTAAGATTACCTCGATAACCGAGAAGATCCATAGCGTTGAATATCTGGATGATAAAAAATAAAGAAAAAAATAGAAAAAAAGAAAAAAACGAAATGAATACTAGACAGATATCCATATTGAATACAAATTTTATCGTAGCTTAGGCGCCGCGTCGACGTCAGGAAGCCCGGGATGCCGAGACTACGGTGACATATAAACGCCTTGCATAACGTAACGGTTACATAAAACGTGCTCGCCATATTGCACCGCGTAGTATTACTTTTTATAATGTGCACGTATGCACGTCATGCTTTCATCATGGTATCTGTACCTATGATGTAGGTACTCTTTAAGTCGTATAGGTATATAATACGTACTCACATGTATGGATTTGAATAGGTATTGTAAACCTACGCGGAATCTAGCCCATGTGGTTTCTGCGGCGTTGACGATGTCAGATTTAATCTATAGTACTTCCAGCTAATTTACATTTTGTTAAGATTGTTCCGTGCTGGATACTGTTTCCGCTCAATATGCAACGTAAACGGGGGGGGGGGGGTAAAGAGAGTAACAGTTGATACCGTTGCTGCATCCATCGTGTGATCCAAACTTACGGTTTTATTGGAGACAAATATTTTTTCAAAAATCTAAACAAATGTACAAAAATTTAACCCAGTAATGACAAACCAAAAAAATTAAAACACCGCGGTGATTATACGTATTGAAATATTTAAAAATTTTTTATTCAAACCCGCGTTGTATAAGGACAATGAAAATCTTTGAATACACAGTCCAACTGTCAATAGACAATTTTTATGCCTAACTATAAAGTTTCTTCTGATAGTCATTATGTTTTGCTTATGGTCCATTTATCCGTCAGCTATAGAGTTGATTTTAGTTTTTAAGAGTAAAAAATTTAACTGACAAGATCGAGTATGCTGTTCAAAGTATTTTGATAGAACCGGTCTAAAACGATTGACGTCTAAAAACCGTCAATTCAATTGGTGACGTAAATTGGTACGATGCGTGACTGTGGTGAAAAACGTGGAATCGTTTCACTCTTCGTTACGGTCCTTTTACTCCGAGTATTAGATCTTTGTCATGTGTATCACAGTTTCCACTTATTTAAACGCGGATAAATTTGTCCAGGTTCGTCGAAGAGACGAAAAATAAATCGGCACTTTTGAACTTTCGTCTGTTTTGCATAAATTTCGTTAATCGCAACTGGTTATTCGAACACTCTCATACAGACCTATAGATTTCCAGGCTAAAATAGAAATTTTTAGATATGGAAAAGAAAAAGAAATTTTACAAAATTTAAAAAAGAAGAATTTTTTAAATATCAGAAATTTATTATGCCGTTAGTTTTCAGTACCTCTTGTAATCACAGCTGACTTAAATGTGATGGTTGAAAAATTTCTACACGACCCTGAGCGATCCCCCCAAATTAATGATTGATTTTTACTCTGAGACTTGCTTTCAGACGAGATAATGGACATAAAGTTCTTATGCTTGAATGGGACGGTGTTCGACCAGGAGACTCGAGTTTGTGAGCGAGTCGATGAGGTCGATTGCAGCAAGAGCGAACGCTTCTACAATCTGAATCTGGAGCTCTATGGAAATAACGCCGTCACTCTTAGGTGAGCTAACATTTCCTACCATCAAGATAAGATACCTCCCATTCGTTTAATATCCGCGAAGTTGTACGAACATGTAATGGGCGTGTATATTATCGAGTAAAATAACTCGTACTCACATATGTATCTATATTGCTGGCCACAAAGAACGATTAAAAAATCATGTTCAAGTAGCATTTGATGACTGGTAGCTCGCAATTATATTTATTCGGCTTTTTATGAAGTAGGGATCGTGCCCCGGGGTGAAATTTAACTTGTTTGCAGTAGCCGTACAAAAGTTAGAGCCAAACTAAGCATTCTCTTATCCAAGTAACACATCATTTGTAAATGATGCTTTCTCACTGATTATCGGTTGATTAACTCGTCGATTCATTTATGTATATCCACTGCAGACAACTGTAGAAAATTATTGAGCATATCACTACGATGAAATGTAACTTTCAGTTCTTCCTGCTGTGATATTTGTCGGTTCATTCTTCAGCTTTCAATGGATCTATTATGTGTATCTGCTTATCGTCTGCAGACACTATTTACGCGGCATCAAATCTTATGATTGGACCGTGGGTGCGGCACGACAACAAAATCGGATACTCAAAACAAACAACGCGTTTTTTATTTTTTATTTATTTGTTTATATAACGAAAGGAATTTGATAGTAGCCTTCAATCAGATTGTTAGAATTAATATGTTTATGGGAAAGTGGAGGGTGTTTCTTCGGAACTCAGTCTTGACCTAACCAAACTTATATCGAGCTAGTGAAAGTACCGAAAGTTTCTATACTATAGTTTAAGAACTACGTAAAACTATGACCCGTTTATTACGTAACGATGTGCTTGGCTTGTCGCTTTCCAGCCTCAACGAGGTACCTGAGGATGAAGGTGATCCTACGGAATCCATAGACGATCAACATTCGACAACAGCGCGTCCGACCACAAGTACAACAACCACAACGACTCAACGTCCAACAAATCCTCCAGCAACTGCTACAACGACTGTATACCATCAACAAAACACCGGGTATTCTCAGCATTATCAAAACCAGCCTTTGTACTCAACGCCGCAGACTAGCCAATCTAAATCGCTATATGATGACAAAAATTCCGGCTATCATCATCAATACATATTTCACAATGGTGAACAGGCCAACAACCAGGCCACGTCATTCCAACTCTTCAGCAATCAGGGAGTCAGCTCGACGACGAATCAGCCTCAGATACACCAAGCGAGATATGGAACGACGTCAAGTCCTCAGATAATTTTAAACGGTCCTTCGACAGTGGAGCCACTTTTCCACGGGGTTTCATCGACGATACAAACTTTGTTGAACAGCAACGGGAACAATCCTTCTTACATAAATCCGCTCTACCATAACCACGGTACTCCTAGTACTACTGAACACTTCACAGTCCATAGCAGTAACCCTCGCGAAACTCAGGAATACCATGTAGATGGTGAACAATCCGAAGATCGTGGCCGCAGGCCACTACAGGCTATCCAATCGACGAACCAAGGCAAGATTTCCAAGCTTTCTATTTCTCCGATACCCACGGAATCTATCGACGATGAAGAATCAGATGAATCTGTTGAAGAGCCCACGCAGTCTTCTCAAAATTCGAAATTATCGACGAATTTTCTTCCTACGCAAACCACCCCTGAGCCTACAGCCAGGTCGTTCTATCCCACACCCAGGACTTCCCCGAAGCCGGATTCTGGTTCGACGCAAATCGTTCGGCACATTCACCTCTCACCATCATCACCCATTCCGCAGCTGAAACCACAGCAAATAACAATCAATCTTCCGCCACCAGACATCCAACGAATCGTTCAGAACCCTTCGCCTCTTCTTCCATCACAGTCACGGGTTATCGTCACCGCGAAGGCTAGCGTTAGCGACGAGTCAGGACGACCGTTGAACACCTCGGAGCTGGTAGTCCTTCCTTTGCCAACGATACCGGCTAGTTATGATGATTACAAGGAGGGCGATGAGTCCTTTGACCCGTTTTATAGAGACGTACCGAAGATCAGGCGTTCACGAACTGCACCTGCGAAATTGGTTGAGGAAACGAACAGAGTTCATGTGATCAATAAACGCAGACAGGCCTTGCGAAGACTGAAGAGGGCAGTTTTGGAGGATCACACTGACTACGAAGACGATGAAGAGCTGGCTGGAGACTATGAATATCCTGAAAATAATGATTCGTTGGAAGATGAAGATACTCGTCCGTTATTCACTGATTCTGAGGAGACAATGGACATCGCAACGATCAAAGCTAATTTCAAAAAATTTAAAGCACTGTTGCTTGGACGTCGAATGTCCGCGGAAACTTCAAACGAGAGGAAGACTTCCAAAGAACACTTTAACGGCGTGAAGTCAAAGTCTGCCTACGAAGGGGTCGAACTTAGTGACGATCTTGCTGATGAAGATGGCGACTCTACCCATCACGAGGAGAAAGAACATATGCAGACTGAGCCAGAAGGTATTGAAGATATTGATGATCGGAATTCTCACGATGATGGGAATTCCGGAAAATTAAACATCGACGATAATATACACGGTGAATTAATGCCGATTATTAAGACTTTGGAAATCGATGAAAAAGACGATGTTAAGCCTACGAAAGTTGCGAAAGAAACGGAAGCAGTTGAAAAAAGTGAAATAGAAGCTCTGTCAGAAATTCAAAAGATAGATGACCAGCCCGATCCAAGTGCCGTAGAGTCGGATGCAAAACAATCATATGGATCGAAATCTGAATCTGTTCCGGATGACGAAAAATCTGTTGATAAGCCTGCGATGAACATGAGGGTTTCCGAGGATATGGCTAACGTGAAAGCTACAGAATCTTCGAGGAATGCTAAGGCATTAGATGTTGAGGAAGAGGCCATATCCAGGAAACCATCAGATGAAGAGATCGCTGAAGCACCTAAATCTGCTGCAACTACCAGAGAATCTGATGAAGAGGAATACATCGAGCCTAAAAGTGTACCGAATACAAAGGAATCAGACCTTGAAGAGTACATCGAATCTAAATCTGCTCCGACTACCAAAGAAGCTGATGTCGAGGAATCTGTTGATCCTAAAATAAACGCCAAAGAATCAGACTCCAAAGAATATGCTAGAACCAAGTCTCCAGGTAACACCGAGGAGCTGGATGTTCCTGAAGCTGTTGTGGCCCCTGGGGAACCTGCTCCTGCTCTTACTGCTCAAAAATCTCTTGATCGCGAAGTTTCCAAAGACTCGGACACTGAGGAACACGACGAAGATAAGGCCGAGCCAATCCCCAGCGATGAAGCAGTCGCTGAAATCATTTTAGAAACAAAACCCAAAAGTGACGATGAAAGACCAAATTCTGAGGTGAAGATAACAACTGAAACTACTACTGCTGAGACAGTGGAACTCGAGCCCGAGGCAAAGATAAATGAAAACCAGCAAGAGGCACACCAAGAATCGATAAATACGTCAAACAACGAAGAAGATAATATTGATCTCGGAATGACGTCAGACGTTGGGGAGATGGCAGAAAAGAAAATCACAGAGCTCAAGGCGGAGAAGACCGATGTTTTGACTGATGTCGAAGAAGTGGAGAAACCTGAGCCGTCGACGAAACCGCAAGTATCAAAAGCTGATGAGAACGATCAGCTCGAAGCTATCGATCGTGAACCCAATGAGAATCCCAAAAGTAACGCTGAGGACATTTCCAAGGATTCTGATGTCAAAGAACGCGATGAAACCCAACCTGAACGATCCGGAGTTATTTCAAAAGTACCGCAAGTCACTAAGGAATCTGTTATGCCTGGCGATCTGAAATTGCATCAAGCAGTAGTAGTCGAGAAGCCCGAAGAAGTAAAAGAAAAGTTGACGGATCATTCAATGGGCAAAAAACCAGACTCTCTAGTTGAGAAAGTTGAATCTGTAACAGAGCTGCAAGATTCTACGCTCGAAGAAAAGTCGGATACATTGATAAAACCTAAAGAACCGAAGGGACCAAGGTTACCGCAATTACATTCGCAGCAATCAACACCCATCGCCTCTTCAGGCTGGAGACCAAGTAAGGCAAGAACTTCTATCTCGCGTTTTCCTAAAACGGATAATAGGGGGCCAGTCAACGGCAATGCCTGCACTGAATCACCATTTCAGTTACCGGCCACGAAATTCATTCCCAAGACCAGGGTCGAGCCAGAGAATGTCTCAAGATTATCAAAAATTTCTTTAAAAAATAAATCAGGAGATACTGAAGATAAACCAAAACTTTTAGTTGAGAAAGAACGTACAAAATCTTCGAAAGAAAGTACTACTGTGGAGGAGTACTCGAACGACGCCCAACTCCCTGAGTCTAAGGATAAAAAACAAGATAAACATACGGTGAAAAATGAATTTATCCCCAGCAGCGACGCAGATAATTCCGCATCGGATCAAGTAGCGGATAATGTTTCCGTAGAAAAGTCATCAGAATCTCCAAACAAGATACCATCCGGCTTGTTGGACTGCAGCGACTCTTCAGAACAGCATAAAAAATCAAGTTATGAGAATTCGAGGGATGAGTACGACGACTATGCATCCGAAGAGTACATTTCTGAATCCAGAGAATCTGAGCCCTATGACAGAAGGAGTGACGAAATTGGATCACAGGAAACGACGTCGGAGTATAACGATTCTGGCTACACTTCCGGAGACGAGTATTCAACCTCAGGAGAAGATTACGTGGCAGCTAGCGGTGAGCCGTATATTTCGACGGAAGATTCCAAGTTGACGATGTCAAACGAAGACTATAGCACAGAGGGCTACAATTCCGGAGACGAATACTCCACCTCAGGAGAAGATTATGTATCGTCAAGTGGCGAGCCGTATTCAACTGAAGATTCTAGGGCGACGATGTCATACGAAGACTACAGTACGGAGGGTGTCTTAAAATTTACTGACGAGATACCGGAGCCGATGAAAAAACACTTGAAGCAAAAGAACCGGGCTGCTACTAAGGCGAAAGTCAGCTCCGAAGACTACGTTGATGATAATTACGAGCCTGAACATTACAAGGAAAATTCTTCAGAAAAAAATCAAACCCCGATTGAATCCAGCGACGAAAAGGAAGGCAAAGTCAGTCACGAGTCATCTGGTGAAGGGAAACTCAATGATGAAGCTGCCGACGATAATTCAACGACAACTACGACGACTACCACGACTACGACGACTACGACTGCTCGACCCACTCCGCCAAGTCTTTTTAGACCATTTTCTGTCAGAAAAAACTACAAATACATTCCCCCAACGACCACGCCAAATCCGGTGGTAATAAAGCACAGATTTGGGCTTTTGAACCCGCGACCTGCCAAGCCGATAAAAAGTTACAACGACCTCGCTCCAAGGCCGGTGATTCGGAAGACACCGTTGACATTGAGAAGACCTTACGGTACTGAAACAACAACGGAAAAAATGACGTTGCCACAGCGAAGAATCGATGACTTTGAAGATTCGTCGGAAGTTATCTGGACCTCAACGGAGTACATTGACGAGGACGAAAAACCTCGAGAGAATAAATTGACTAGATCAGCAAACGACGTTTCTTTCAACGAGACAAACGAATATTCAGGAAGCGATGAGAAGAAAGATGAACCCGTTATTGATAAGAAACTTATTTCGAAGGATTCAACGACCCAAAACAGCAACGTTACGAGCTCGGACCTAAGCTCTAGCACTGAAAAAACCCTCAGTATAACTTCTGCGTATTTATCAACGCCCTATCCTTTGCTCAGAGCAACTACGAGCGGAAGTTTAGTCGTGGAAGAGGCTGAGGCTGAGGACAAAAAACTTGAAGATACGAAAGTGGGTAAAGCTGACGAGCCTACAACGGAAACACCAAATGCAACTCAGGTCGAAAATTCGTCAGAATTTTCGAAGAGTTTGAGTTCAACGACCGAAGGACCTACCGCGGATTTTATAACCGATGAAAATCCACGAAAAGTAGATAAAAACCACGAAGTAAAAGGTACTGGAATTTCCAAGGCCCAATTTAGCTGCATTGATAAAGAGCCGTATCGTTTTTACGGTGATCCAAGGGACTGCCGATTGTTCCATTACTGTTCGCCAGGATTTACAGCAAGACAAATGCTCGACTTCAGGTTTGTCTGCGAAGATACTACCACGTTTGACGAGGAGTCACAAAGCTGTCGATACGATCTCGAAAATTTGAAATGTGCCAATAGACAATGGTGAGCAAGGTTTATACCGTTTTGTTCACCGGGTGCACTAAATCCACGAATAAAATCCTCGCAAGGATGATTTCTTCAGATAAATTGAGTCCTCATTTTAATTTGTAAATTCGAACCTGTTTTTTCTTTTTTTTTTCTTTTTAACTACCAAACGACTCGTTTGGTGTTTATATCTTCGGTCTCGCGTTTAAAAGCAAAGATTCTTTGAATATTTTTCGAATCTGTTATATTATGGTGACGTTTTTCAGCACTCGTCTGATTTAATCGAGTATAGGGTATAGGGACGTTGAAATGTTCCGTAATAAATAATTTCCATCGTTTATTAGATGCGAATAACTATTTAGTATTTAATAATATTTTCAATTAAACTTTTACCGTCCGTATATTGATTTTGGTGATTCGTGAATCCTCAAAGTTTTTAGAATATTTATATAAGAGATTTAGAAGACTATAATTCTCAATTAATTGCCATAATTACACTTTGTATCTGCGATGTATGTATGTAGTACGTATAGGATTCACACTTATTAAAATTAATTTAAACGTTTCGATTTTGACAAAGATATATGTATGTAGGTATATGAGGTAATATGTAATTATATAAGAGTATAGGTACGATAAGATATATCTTTTTTGAAATCGAAAATTTTTGGGAAGGGTTATTTAATTTTGATATAGAAAAAGCTCTCTCGTAATAAGTTATAGATTTGTAAAAATAAACTATAACATAATTATAATATAATGCTATATGCAGTTTTGTCGCAACGATCTTTTGCGGATTCTAATTCGCTGTGTAATTATTTACGTTGCATAAATTTTTATTCAATATTAATTATAACGAAAGTAACTTTCGACTATACGGAAGAAAGAATAAAACTTTACCTAATAATCGAAACATCGAATGTTACTCTAAACAATAATGTAAGGAATTAATTAATACTTTCTCATGATTGTTAATTCAGAGAAGGTATAGTTATTCACTCCGTGTAGGATAAATTGTGTAAAATTGTTATAAAAATGTTAAAAAAATTATACTAAATACAATAGCATTTGAAGTAATGTTATAATTGGTCAATAGGTTAATTAGATAAAATTAGCTAATTAAATAACGTAAAAAGAAGTCGCTTCTATGTATATTGCTCAACTGAAAGATCAACTAAAATGCTGCACTTAGGCAAGAGATGTACAGAGATTTTCTTTCCACTAACAAGCTTGATAATCATATGTTTATTTTAATGGTAAATAAATTAGGTAATTTTTCATCAAATATATTGTGAAATATAATATTACCTATATTTACTGTACCGTATATAATTAGGTATAAACTGTGCAGTTATTCACATATAAGGAAAAAAAGAAAAAATAAGTAAAATGAAATAAAGTATAATAAAATTAAAATACTCATATCTCTCTGTATATAGATTTTAAGTATATAAACACGCTAAATCGCGGTATACATATAATAATGCGCGAATATTTTTCTATTGTATGTATAAATAGTAAATATTGTTTGTTTTTTTTTTTTTTTAACGGCATGAATTTATAGTTTTACGCCAGAGAATATTAATTTTAAATGGTCAATTTCGAAGTTAATTTTAAGTTTGGTAGTTAAGTTTTTAATCCATAAAAATATAACAATCGACCGGGAATCCGTTTGAGAAGACGTATAGGTATACTTACGTATCCACGTTGCGACAAAACATGTAAATGCAAATTTAGTTTATTACGCATATGTTGTATGTACGTGTGTAGACTTGTAAGCGTCTTGATTTTACACCATTGTATAATAATTCAAATCCCAAGACGCTATATATAGGTATGTGTATGTATCAATATAGGTACAAGATATATTTAACGATGCAGAAGATGAACTATGTATTTTCTAAGAAATTATATCACGTTAATAGCAACGAAATATCTTTCCCGAATTTATTTACCTGCACTGATCCTTCATAAACTATTCATTATGAATCTCAAAGAGCAAGAAAAACGAGACGAAAATCAGAATTTTTCAAAGCACAAACTTGTCTAATTACTGGAAATAATATTAAATATGTGATCAGAATTTAGTTTGTTAGTAACCAATTAAAAATCGAGTCTCATCTCTCTCGCTGAAGGAAACGTTTTAATCGATAAAGTTGTGGCAATTCTTCATGCCTATAATCTGCATGTAAAACCGTGTGAATTGTAGATTTTTTTGATCCAGAAAATTTGAATCAATGAATTTCAAAAATCGATGAAAAAGAATTCTACTGTTATTGAAAAGAGGAAAAATATGGGTCTCTAGTCGAAAATTGAAAATCGAACTATTTTTCGGTTGAAGCGATCCTTAATTAAACGAGATAAGGTAATTTTTCCATGTCCATCATTCGAATCTAAAATCCCGATTATTTCAAATTCGTTCATCTACATATTTCTTTCGATCTATTTTTCAGAACCTAGATGCCAGAAACGGAAGAGATTCATTAAAGTGATTGAAAGTCATTTTATTATCACCAAAGTAATGAAAAGTAAAGAAAAAAAAACAAACAAAAGCAAAAATTCTATTCAAATTCTCGCTCCATTTACCTCAAAATAACCTCTCGATGGTATCAGAGACTCCCATCAAAGCCCATACCCATCGAGGAAACGCGTAGTCGATACCTGTATTATCCAGAGTCGCATATATTCGCGATTCACATGGCTCTCGCGGCCCGGTGTTTCTAGCGGCGTCCATAGTAGGTAGAATGGTTAGCAGTAAGTTAGTTATACGATCATAAGATGTCGCTAGCGTTGTTAATCAGTGGAATACGATAACGTGGTAGCCGCTGACAATCTCGTGTACGGCGACGTCGTCGTGTCGGTGTCTTAAAATATCGTTAAATAAAAGATTAACCGTGCGTTTTAAAGTGTTAATTAAAACACTTGTTAGTAATATAGTCGGATAGTGATAACCTGGTTCTGTTTATCGTACCGTGTGACGTTTATATACCCTTATTTTATTAAATTTAATTCTTGGTTTGACGGATTCGGGAGAGAATTTTTTCGCGTGGCAGCCATATTTTCGTCACATGCAACCTGTTGTTTTGAAAGCGTGGCGGAGTGAGTGCGAGAGTGCCTGATTACCGGACCTCAAAGGAGAACCGGATTTCAATCAACATCCCCCAGGATGAACGGGTAAGTTTATTATAAAATACGAAATATACATAACCTATCTAATACCAGAGAGATGAATACCCTGTCCACGTGTAGCTAATAGTTTTTCTACTACTGCTTCTGCGTACAAACGCCAATTCCTTTAACCCCGCATCATATAATACCGTGTTGCGCCATGCGAACAAATACATCTATACGTATATTCACATCTGTCGTCGCTGATTTTATTACACCGTTATTATACCTATTATAAAATCTTTTTTCGATAAAGGGAAATACCGCGAGTATGACTCGATAATGCAAATAAAAATATGTAATAATATTTTGACGGTATACCATGCGAAATAACTAAACATTCATCGTTGTTATTTTACCGTTTGAAAAAAAAAAACAAAAACTCGTCTTGTTTAGCATATTATCGAAGAAAATAATAATAATAATGCTACTTTTGTTCTTTATTCAATTCTTTTATTTTTATTAACACGTATATATTTTCATTAATTTTAATCCATGAGAATTTCACAGCCAATGCGAGTAGCTGCAATCAGTCAGTCAGGTAGGTATGTGGTATAACTGTCGACCTTTTCCTATACCATACGTGGGAAATAATATTTATAGAATAACACAGCTACAACTCTCGTGGGAATATTTATTTATTTGAAATAAATTGTTGTTTCCCTTGGGTTTACCTCTCCAAAGTTTAAACGAGATGATATTATCGAGATATATGTATATCTATAAATAAAGAGAAATATCTTACAATATATTTATTGTTTTCACTACATAAACGTTTATAGTGTATCATGTTTATACTCAGCGTTGCTGTTCAACATACTTTCGAACTGTTCGACATCGAGGCAGGTGACAATGGTATTACAATATCGATCGAAACCTGAAGTTATACGATACTACTACGATTGTAAAATTGAGTCGTTTTTTTTTTTTTTTATTCTGAAAATATTTCTATTCAAAAGTTTGATTATTTGAATGTGAAAATGTGAAAATATTTCTTAACTTGAAGAGAATAATGGTTCTGATTACATATTCACTTGAGCGAATTATAATTTTGGCTTCGGTAATAATGTTCAACGGTTCGTCGCCTGAAAAGATTGCGATATATATCAAAAGTGTCGGCGTAAATGTAACGGGCAATAATAACACACCGTGTTTCGTATCGTATAAAATCTAAACAAACTGTAGAGAATTACACGATGCCACGAATGTTTTTAAAAATAAATCTATAATAAGGATATATCCTAGATCGAGGATGAGATAATGACAATGCCTACTACGTTATGTATAAAGAGTTTAACGATCTATATACCTACATAGTACGAATATCACGAACTAAATAAAATAAAATTCCTCGATTACGTATACTCGTTGGGTAACTGCCATTATAATAACGAATTCGAAGCCGGAAGTTGGTATTGACTATTGTTACTCCAAAGTAGCAGTTCGTTCGTGTTTCATAACTATATACCTACCTAATACGAGGTTTTAAACTTGAATATTAATTGAGTCGATCGATTAGTCAGTCATTCAACCTCGAAGCTAATTATATGAATAAAATGAAAGAATTTATTGCCCTGTACGCATAACAATCATTCATGTCATATAATATCGTCAGCGTGGTTTAAACACTTTCGTAAAAGCTCACCGCGTAGCGCTGTCCGCACACATATAGTCGTTTCTACTTACGTATATTATCATTGACGGTAAGGCATACGCAGCGAGGCGAGGCGTGGCTTTTACAATTAGCTTCCAGCCACTCGCAACTTGCTTCTAACTAGCCATTGGCTAGTTTAATTCTTAGCGATAAGAAGTCAGGGTAAAAATAAAAAAAAAAACAATTCCTGCTTATTATCTCACTGAAAGTTCTGGTAAACTATTGGACGGTTCTTATCTGGTCGAGAGTTACGTTTATTGTAAATGTGAGGCCGCCTGCTATCGCTATACTTATACTACTCCGCTTCGTATATGAGATAGAATTATTATTTATTTGATTATTTATTTATTTATTATTTTTTTTTTTTTTTTTTTAAGAATTTCTTTTGCTGTACAAAATATTTCAAGGAGAACAACGGATTGCCAATTAGTTTGGAACGCGTCTTTCGAGACGAGTTTTACCTCTGTAATTTGAATAGTAATTTACAATTAGACAATTTGTTATATATATATATATATATATATATTTATAGATGGTCGTATATACGAGCGTGAGATATGTATATTAATATCGTCTTGTACCGTTGTGGTTGATGTACAATTGCAGATAGATTTTCCTTGTGAAGTTAATTAGCGAAACCAGTGATAATAATTGTCCATTACATTCCATAAAGACATTGTTTTCAATGTTCTAAAATTGTGTTCTTGTATTTATATATATGCGATGTCGTTTTGACGATAATAGACACTGTGGCAATGTGCCATGGGTTCCTCCTTGAAACTAGATCTAAGCTTATGATCATACTGCAACGATGTATTTCTCAAAGTCTAAGATCTCGTTTATCTAAACATCGTTATGGACATACTTACTTATACATAAAATCATTGTCATACAAACTTCATTCTTTTTATTTTTATTTTTAAGTTTTTTTTTCACACGAATTTTCAAGGTTTATAAATGACGAAAAATTTCAATAAACTAAAGAATGGCCGTTGAAATATAATACATAATGGTCGGGTAATAATAATTGTAATGTATCATTGACTATATGGAATTTGATGAAGCGGTGTAAATGCTTTTTGCACACACCGACACACATACACGCAAAGAGATAACATGCAGGTATTCCAGTATCGAGTACCTGAACTGCACGGTGAACACGCTATGAATATAATTTCGGGATTGCGCGCGCGTACCTGGTTGCACCCTCGGGATGGATTTGACGGTAGAGTACGGGGCGGACACCGTCCGTTGCATGAATACCCGGTGATTGCCGACGGTGTAGGCAGGGCATGACGAGTACGACAGGATATAGAGGCCAGAGGCTAGGGTAGTGACCGGTGCAAACGGTTGCCGGTTCAAATTACCCTTCGTGCTCGGAGTATTACCGATCCCGGACCAACGCCGAGCCAGCTCGCGCCCAGCTAGATTATTAAACTTTTTCACGTTACCTACGTATGTACCAACCCTGCACCACCCCGTAACGATTACATTCGTGAATTATGTCGATTCAATCATAACAAATATAGATTATTTTTATATTTTCTTCATGTAAACAGACAGGCATCGGAAATTTGTGTTCAGAATTTTTGAAGGGCCTATGACTTCATTTTCTTTTTTTTTTTTTTTTCTATTTTAGACCTTTTCAGGGAATGGTCAAGGCTGGAATCAATCTGGCTTTGAATGATGCTTTTCATTGATTATATATTCGTCTATTTACCGCCAATCAGGTGTATTGAAATTATTTAATCAGTCAGCTTTTACAGCTTTCATAGACAAACCCATAGTCAATAATTTCGAGCAATATTACTCTGGCACCGATCGTCTGAAATTGACTAAATTTTACAGGAATATTTTAGGCAAGTATGTTTATCGTGTGAACTACGAAAATTGCATTAAGTTCATGGAAAGTATTTTTTTTTTTTGCAAGGTTTGTTGTGAAATGTTAAGAACAAAAAAGGCTGTACGAAAAGTAATTTACCCGGTAGAATTTGAATGGTGAAAATTGCGAATTCATTTGGGACGATTTCGAATTTTCAGAAACGATAAAAGTTCAGGATATTGAAATTCGAAAAGATCGGAATGCTGACTGCTGAAAACTCCGAAAGTTCAAGAATCCAAAAATTTAAAGAAGGGGCACGACGCTTCATGCGTGAATTTCAAATTCCGGAGTCTCGGTCTTTCGGATCTTGAACTTTCGAAATTTTAAATCCTCAGTGGTTTTCAAATTGAAATTTTTTAAATTGATTATGCAGACAGTCGGGAAAATACTTTTTCTAAAAACTATAATCTGGTACTATATTAAAATTAGAAACCTTATCCGTTCAGGACTTTTAAAATTCGGAACTTCACTCCGGTCCCGTGTGCGTAAGTTCTTTTTGTGTCAGGAAATTAATTTCGTTAATTACTAGGCATACGTAATGCAAAGATAAAAAAGCAAGTATTACTCTATATACACGAATGTGTGTGTATGTATTCAGGTAGAATTCAAAGACGTTGTAAACTTTATCATCGCACTTGTCGCGTCGTCGCGCGGTTACGAGAAAGTGGTGTTGTATTTTATGACTGGTAGGTAGGCAGGTATATTCCTTCGGGACAAAAAGACATACTACCTAAAAACATAGCTATGTATACCTACATATGTACGTAAACATGTACGTTGGTAATTTACGCGATTTTCATCTACATGCTTTTAGCGTCACTCAGTTTGTCGCTATCTAATATCACAATTTACAAAGTATGTTTAATGAATCCTAAATCCAACGTGAACCTGACTTTAGTCGTAGCTATATAACCACACACCATGCATCTCGCCATTATCATTAATCAGCAAATGTGTAATATTACATATGCACACATATACGATCAGTTCATATATATATACAAACTAGAACAGAAACTGAATCATATAGGTAAGAATCGGTATAGGTATATATAATATGTATAGTTATGTACACAACATAACTCTTAATGCAAATACAAGTGTTCTCGTACAGGCCGTTTCGCAAAGATATTTTATGCATTCCATATGATTAACGTAACAAGCTTTTCTATATCGCTTAATACATGTAATTAATTAATAATGACACGACATGGCCTTCGCGATATTATCCACGCGACGAAGTTTTATCATATCAATGTCAAAGTATGGTGTATAACAATCCTCAGCTGTAGTCATAGTCCTATGTACAGAGATGAAAAGAGTCCTGGGATTTTTTTTTCTCCTTTTTTTTATTTTTCAATTTTTTTTTTTCATCTTTTTTTTTTTTTCTTTCATAAAAGCTGAGTCCTCTCGGTTTAATTGGGTGGTTTTTGCGCTTAATTGCCTTTTTTCAACTTGTAGAATAATTAATTGAGACTCCAACGTTCGTTCAATGATGCGATGTTTTGTTATATATATATATATATATATATATTTTTTTATCCATTAATTAGGTTATTAATTAATTGCGTGAATCATCGAGTTATATATACATATATGTATGGTATATACGAAAAATAGTTTCTCTCCCACGTTTTATTTCCACTAAATCAGGAACTATATACGTACACAAATGTACGTATATATATATATATATATATATATATATATATATATATATATATATATATATATATATATATATATATCAGACCGCTTCAAAAAAATCGAATATTTTTCATTTTCAAAGAGTAAGTTAAAAATATTGTTCCAAATGATAAAAAATAAATGCTGTCAAAGTTTCAGCTCTTAATATTAATATTAAGAGGCGCCTCATCGCGACTTTCTATTTCTCATCTAAATAACATGGGAAATGGTATTGTGGAACTTTTCGATTTTTATATCTTGAAAATTAATCTACTTAGAAAGATTCTGCATAAGTACTGTTGTTCAAAATTGTACGCTCTACAAAAAAGGTCTCTTGGTCTTTTTCGATGAATCCAACTGTTTCCAAGTTAGTCATGATTAATTATCATTAATAACCAATACACTAACTTAGAAATAGCTAGTTTTATCGAAAATGAACAAGAGACATTTTTTATAGATCGTTCAATTCACTACAAAAATATGTTCTGGTCTTATCAGTACACTGATGCGTTGACGAGTTATAAAATTCCAAAGTTCGAAAAAAAAAAACATTTTCCCATGTTATTCTCCGATTATTTTTAGGAATAAAGAAATTCTTTCGTATACATTTTACACCTAAAATATAAAAAACAAAACGTGTCTATGTATGATAATATATCTTGATTAGAATATAATTATCACTCTGAACCTGCCATACATTCTTCTAGTAGCTAAGAGATTCTGCAGTCTTTATATACACCTAACAGGTATATGTATACAACGTACACTTATTATACCTCTGTTTTTGTTGCTCTCTTGAGATACTTTATCCTGCGTAATTTCTGCTCTAAGTATACTTAACCACAGTACTTAACCGTCTATTTTACCCAGTTTAGCTTTACGAACCAATTGTGAACAGTATATCAGAATTATATGTTCAAAGAGTGTTTAAACATGTGAATAAAAAACCACATGGTTATCCCTCATCCCTTGTGCAGCTATTCATTTCTTGGGGAAAAAAATGCCCCACGAAATTTAAAAATTTAATAAAAAAAATTGTGTTTTTTTATATATGGTTAGTTTTCTTTTTTCGTTTTCCTATAATAATGTGTTCCTGCCGAGGTTTCTGCGATATTATAGGTATAAATATATACTTACCTATGTGTATTAGACCGCTTCAAAAAAATCGACTATTTTTCATTTTCAAAGACTAAGTCAAGAATATTGTTCCAAATGACTAAAAAAAAAATGCTGTCAATGTCTGAGCTCTTAATATTAATATTAAGAGGTGCCTCATCGCGATTTTCTATTTCCCATCTAAATAACATGGGAAATTTTTTTTAAATTTTGGAATTTTATAACTCGTCAACGCATCAGTGTACTGATAAGACCAGAACATATTTTTGTAGTGAATTGAACGATCTACGAAAAAGGTCTCTTGTTCTTTTTCGATAAATCTAGCTATTTCCAAGTTAGTGTATTTGTTATTAATGATAATTAATCATGACTAACTTGGAAACAGTTGGATTCATCGAAAAAGACCAAGAGACCTTTTTTGTAGAGCGTACAATTTTGAACGACAGTACTCATGCAGAATCTTTCTAAGTAGATTAATTTTCAAGATCTAAAAATCGAAAAGTTCCACAATACCATTTCCCATGCTATTTAGATGAGAAATAGAAAGTCGCGATGATGCACCTCTTAATATTAATATTAAAAACTCAAACTTTGACAGCATTTTTTTTCCGTCATTTGGAACAATATTTTTGACTTAAGTACTCTTTGAAAATGAGAAATAGTCGATTTTTTTGAAGCGATCCAATGTGTATACATATTTGGATGTTTATATACTGTTATTATTATAGACCCACTTGTTATAGGGTGTCAATTTCGTTAAAGCAATTACTGATAAGGAGAGTATCGAACGTTGTCTACAGGGTACATTGACAAGGAGGTGCGGCTATGCCCATGCCGGGTTAAACATGGTTGCGAACATTGGAGACAGCTATGAAGGTTTCCGTCATATAGATGCTTATTATAATCATTACGCGGGGTACGGGGTATGGGATACGGGGGTGTAGGTATATGTCTAACAGATACGCGATGATGACAACGACGGTGACGCCAGGCGTTATTTGACGACGGTGTAACATCGATGCCCTAATTAAAACCGACACGGCCCGTTTATTTCTCACCCCTTCCGAACTACTCCTGACCCCCATAGCCTCGAATGTCTCTGTCAGACGACGTAATCAGCTATATCTACATGCTATGTGTTATATAGGGTAAAGTGGTTAGTGTTGCGGACTAGGTACTAAATTTCCAAAATATATATCCTGCAGGATACAAAATAGAAGAATTTCGGAAAAGAAAATGGTATTTTACATAATCAAAAAGTTGTTTAATTAAACTTTTGAAGTGTAAAAATGTGTCGAAATTTTTTTGATATTTTTTTTTTAGATTTTTGGTTATAATATGTATATGTCAGAGATGGACTGAGAATTTTCTTTCGGTTTTTAGATGCTAACAAATGTAGGTATTTACATAATGTGGTAAAGTTCAGAATTTCAAAAGTTTTAAACGGTAAGCACTTCCGATTTTTAATACATATCACCGAATTGCAGTTTTTGGAAAGGGTATTTCTTTCAAAGTCTGCATATAGTCGATATAAAAAACTTCAAATCGAAAAACACCGTGGGTTAGAAAATTTCAAAAGTTAAATATTGGAAAGTCCAAAATTCCGGATCTTGAAATTCGCGCATGGAGCCTCGTGGTCATCTATTAAATTTTCGAACTCTTGAACTTTTGGAATTTTGGATTTTCAGAGTTCTTAACTGTTCGCGCTCCGATCTTTCCGAATTTTGATAATCCGAAGTTTAATGTTTCTGGAAATTCAAAATCGTCTCAAATGAATTCGCAATTTTGATCATTCGGATCTTTTAAAATTCGGAATTACATTCTGGCCCTATTTTATTAATTATGTTTCAACAAATCGGACACAACTTTCAGAGCTGGTCAATTTTCATCGAATTTCCATCATCATTTGATATTCGATAAAAATTTATTTTATAACTATAATCTTTTGCTTTCGCATATGAAATTGGTATTTTTAATTACGTTACGTTATATTACAATGTTCGATTTAGTTGCTATATACCTGTCTACTTATTCACATATGTACATGGCAGTACATACATATCCATATATGTATACCTACTTGGTGAATAATTTATTTTTCATTATTGGTGAACAGTCGATTGGTCTCTAATTGGTTAATTTGTTTAATCGTTTATTTCACTGGGTATATACTATATATATATATATGTATTAATACGTATATATATATCTACACCTATACGTATTATACATACAGCTATAGTGATTTTATCCTGTAGATATCGTGTAATGCCTGCTGCTTCACTCGGTTTACGATCAGTAGGCTGTATAAGTACTTAATACAACGCACAAAAGCTGTGTGTCAATGGTAGTGATAGTGGCAGTGGTGGTGGTGGTGGTGGTGGTGGTGGTGGTTCTGATCGGTATACAGATATATACAGTTATGTATATTATAGATATTATATGTATACACCTTATAGTGGGTGGTACTGCAGATACACCTACGTGTTCAACGAATGGGTCAACAACTTCCAATCAATTGATTATTATTTGTTATCGATCTCTAATCCAGCCTGTACATCGTAACTAAGCCCATTGTAGTCGAAACCAGTATTTGCGCGCTGCCCCGTAAACACTAAAACACTGCTTTACCTTTAGCTGCGAGTGAATATACATATAAATATATATATATATATATATATATATATATATATATATATATATATATATATATATATATATATATATATATATACATATATATATATATATATATATATATATATGTATATATATATGTATATATATGTACACGAATACTGTTATGTACCGCAAGTCAAGTGGATTCCAGAAATTTTTTTTATCTTTGCGAATTTTTATTTTTTATTTTATTTTCAAATATCTCACGGTTTGTTCCCTAACATAACATCCATTTTTTTTTCGTTTTTTTTCTTTCTTTTTTTGGGCTGCTTTATTTTCATATGTAAATAAATTTTTTTTTCAACCTCGGAAGAATTTAACTCTGTGTACCAAAATAGATATATGTTTTTGGTTTTTTTTTTTTTTTTTTTTATAAAAATTCTTCCGCAAAAAATCACTACAGAATTAGGCAGGTACGTCAAAATAATCAAGTCGTCCTTCTAATTATGCCGAATCTGAAGTCTAAAATATCAAGTTCCAAATAATTATGCAATTTTCTTCGAAAATTCTTAGATCAGATATCCGCCATTTTGAATTTGGAATTTTAAACCTCAAACTCTGAATCAGCAAGTCAAAAAAATCCTGCAGAGTACTGAGGACAGACTTTGGCGCTACTTGATTCAGTCAACTTGTATGAAGACTGATTAGTAACGCGATGTAACAAGTTTAACCTGTTAATCCAAATGGGAAACCTTAATCATCGATTGAGTCATCGCTTAGACTTTAATACCAACGTTGATATCTTAAGAAAAGGGCTGATTATTCGATATTATTGGAGAGATTTTTGCGGTGTAAGAGCCCGATACAGAAAAAAACAAAAAAAAAAAAAAAAAATGAAAAATGAAAAATGTAGTCTTGTAGTTTTTAATTTTTAATTTTTTATTTTTATCTTCAATTATTTATGCAATAAACAATATTCCATAGTATATAAGTCGAGATATAAGTATATATAGGATAGTTTACGAGCTTGTATATGTATAGTTATACATGGATACCATATTCAGAAGGTACTTTCCTTTGATATTCAAACATGCGACAAAAGATTGTGCGACGAATTGAAACAAAAGAGTCGGTCAACGAAGCGTAACGGAAAAAAAATTCCCCTGGCGTCTGCCTTCGTCTGCCTGCCTGCCTTCACCTGCCTGCCTGGTTCTGCCCTCAGGGTGATGCCTGCTGATTCGAGGCCAGCCCCCGGCTCGTCTGTCGTCGAAATGGTGAAACAAAACTCGAAACTGCTTTTTAATCTGGTTTACCCTGGCTTGGTGGTGACGCGCGGGGCTTGGCTACGCGAAGCCTCGAGCGAAAGAGTCGCGCGCGTATAACATGACGACGCGCTTGTGTATAAGCTTTGGGTATGTATGTGTATAACGTCGCTGCGACAAGGGTGTGGGGAGGGGGGCTGTATATATACATATAAATATGTATATACATATATTCACCTGTATTTTATCTACTCTTGTATGATACTGTGCGCGTACATATAAACCTTTATACATGTTATGCTTATACGATGTATTTATTGTATGTATGAGGTGTTCTCATGTTATACAGTTGAAGTATATACGGGTAAAGCGCTTCTGTATCCCGTATAGGTATAATAATGTATAGCGAGGTACTCGCTTTGTCCCGTTCGCGGTGCTGCAGGTTTTAATTTAAGAAAACTATTATAAAACAATGTTATCGTTTCATTTAATTTTAAACCTCGTATATATAATATCTACTATATATAACTACGTTAGAGATGAAATTTTAACCCTTAGGGGAGATGGTATATATATGTCGCAAAATAATAATTGTAATTATACATTTATATTCGGATGTATATGTGTATGTATATATAGTAACAGTATAGAAAACTATGCTCTTTGTAAAGGTAAAGTATACTTAAAGTATACTCCAAAGATCTTTGAAACTATGAAAATATATTGAGAAAACATAATTAAGTAATTAGAAAATTGATAAATACATATATAAGTATAAATTATTCCAAGATATTATATTATAAATTTATATTGATTTAGTTTAGTTATTTGGATTTTGAGACATGATTTAAAATTATTACAGATTTTATAGATCTTTGCTTTGCATAAATTTATCGCATCGGTAAAGTCCATATCGAATCTTCAAATAATTTCCAAATATGTTTCAAAATGTAAATAATCAGTTGTAAAAAAAATTAAGTCGATAGAATATTTTTCAAAAGCGTGTAGACAGTGACGTGAACAAAAAAAAAAAAAAAAAAACCAAAAACTAAAAAAACAAAAAATGATAATAATTATTCCTGTATCAATTATACTGCACTTTCAAGTCATTAAAAGTTTAGTAGGTTATATACATGTATATTATAACTCCACGTCATTATAGCTAAGCAATTATCGTTCTTGCGGATATACGTTGTTTGTTAGGCAGTTAATTCCTTTGTTTTTTTTTTAATTTTTGTTCATTTATGTACTCCACACACATAGATATAACCATCCAGTCATCGATGTCCTCTTTGTTCGCCGCATTGCGAAGTAAGAAGGTGAAAAAAGGGAGAACTGTAAAGACTGTAACGACGTACGATATATTGGAATTACGACGTAATACCTTATACGTATCAAGTTTTCTTTCGTGGGTCAATATATATATATAACAGTCGTCATTAGGCGGTACCTATATATACGTAAGACGAGAGAATTGGAACATTGAATGTAAGAAACAGAAAGACGAAACAAAAAAAAAAAAAAACCCCAAGAAACATTAAACCCCCAAAATTACTTCATATTTTTTTTTTACACTCCTTTTTTTTGGATCAGGCTCCGAGCCGACCCTTCAGTAGAACGATTTGCAAACGACTTAATAATCCACCTTCGTACTCATACCTTTTTGTGTCACTTTGACTTACGGATATAAGCTGTAATTATTTCACCTACGAAAAGAACGAAGGAGGGAAGGAAAACCAGCTTTGATCTTGGCATTATTATATATACACATAATTTTATCCACTCTGACTACCCCTGTTCTACGTACGTGCGTATCACAGCGTCATAACGACCCCACCGACGACGTCTATGTAGACCAAAATGAAAGGACTACTGCCCGACTTTTTTTGCATCTTTATATAGGTATATGTAGGCTGCTCTGCGGATCTAAAAGCATTATAGAGGATTAACCGCAAAATTATTTATCAAATTTGAAAATACGAGGATATATTATATATTTTTCGTATACTATAGGTACGTGGGATTTTATATTAGGTATACAATTTTTTACAATTGTATGTCCATTTTTCAAATTTTAATTAAAAGTTCATAATTTTGTTTTGTTAGAAAAATTCATTTTTACGCTGTAGGTATGGTAAATACCTACAATCAAAAAAAAAAAAACAAAAAAGAAAAATAAAGCGAAAGAGGATGGTGAATTATAAGTTTGATTGTATTTTCGAAATTGTATGTAGGTATATTTAGGTATGTATAGGTATATGATATTATAAATTTAACAAGAGAGAGAGAGAGAGAAATGAAAATGATAATGTTGTTTCAACTAGAATCCCGCTAAATACAAAGTTCCAATTTGTCAGCTGCATTCAAGAAATTTAAAAGTCTTTTAACTTTAGCTACATCTGAATTATCTTGAACTTTAATTACACCGTAATATAAAAAGAAGAGAAGATAGAGAAGGAGGGAGATCGTCTGGAGCGAGAAATGAGAAAAGTATGTAATATTATGATAAAAATACTGTTTACCTACCTACTTTTCTTCAAATGATCCAGCCTGCAGCAACAACTTATCTTGATATACTGACTATATATACTTTTTAGCGGTTAAAAGTTATAATCTCTTTTTGTCTTCGGAGAGTGAGAGTTTTTTTTTTTTTATTCTTCTCTCAAGCGAATTAGGAATAAAATTAATAATCTTCAGATTTTTTTTGTTTGTTTTAACTCTGACAGTAAATATCATTTCTATATACATATATAGTAAAACGTGAAGAGTGAAAAACAAAAAGGATTTTGTATAAAATATAAAATTTTTTTGAAGGTGTCTATAAGACCCGATTTAATATAGTTTTGATTTTTACACCTTGACATAGGTATACGTATATTAGGGGAGCCAAAAGAACTAACCTATCGCAGTTATGGCTTCAAATGAGCCTATATACTGAGAAAAAAATTCTCCTGTTAGGAAAAATTTTTAGCTCAATTTTAAAAGGTGTCGCTGGCCATTTGAAATTTCTCATTTAAATAACACGTAAAACAAATTCTTTTCACTAAAAATATTATAACTTTTGAACCGTTTGAGATAAAAAATTTGTGCTAGCATATTCTTGTAGGGCATTGAATTTACTTAAAAAAAAGTCCCCGGAGTCGAATTTCTAAACTCAATAATTCGTATAGGTACTTACGGGCCATGAAAGTCTAAAATAAATAGAATTTTATGAATTTAGGGCTTTTTTTTAATCAAAGATATCAAATAAAATTAGATGAAGTGAGTAAAAAATGTAATTTACATACTAAGTTCATAAATTAAATAGAGTTTTAATTTTTTTATTTGTAATTTATTGCATTTTTAGTCATTAATTTTTTTTTTTTAATCACTAATAAAAATTTCTTTATTAGAATTTATTTTAGACTTTCATGACCCGTAAGTATACGAATCATTGAGTTTAGAATTTCGACTTCCAGGACTTTTTGTTTGGAAATTTAATGCCCTGCAAGAATATGCTAGCGCAAATTTTTTATCTCAAACGGTTCGAAAGTTATAATATTTTTAGTGAAAGAAACATTTTTTACGTGTTATTTAAATGGGAAATTTCAAATGGCCAGCGACACCTTTTAAAATTGAGCTAAAAATTTTTCCTGATGAAAGAATTTTTTTCTCAGTATATAGGCTCATTTGAAGTCATAACTGCGATAGGTTAGTTTTTTTGGCTCACCCTAACGTATATATACGTAAAGCTATATATTTATATGCGGTTAAAGAAAGATACGAAGACTGGGAGACCGGATAATCTGGTTGCGATTGATATGCAGTCATTTTGCGGTTGTGGAAGATAGAGACGGGCGCCGACCGCGCTGCTACTAATTTGTAATGTAAATATTCAGCTACCGACTGAATTTAAAAAAAATCACCAAGTCTGCGTTATCTCACGTCGTTCTGCAACGTGCGCGCGGCCACTGCGGCCGTCCGCGAGCTTTGTGGAGTACAGTCAGCTTTTATTTCTACCGTTTTGTATATATACACAATAAAATATTTCGTTTACATTAAGAAAATTGACAAGATTTTTTTCCGCTACAAATTTTCATTTGGAAGATAAAATTTCAAGTTCTGATTACTTTTGAATGGCAAATATGATAATTCTTGTTCGCATTTTTATTGTTTTCAAAAAAAATAATAAGACGTTTTATAAATCTTGAAATACGATAAAAAAAAAAAAAAAAAAAGAAAAGAAAATATACTTTTTGTCGTACCTATTGCAGATTTTGGAGGAAAAAAGAATTTTTAGATTCACTTTCGAGGACGACTGTACGTGTAGGAACACGGCCATGGCTAAAACCAAGTTGAGTCTCTCTGGAATATTGTTGATTCAACATATTCCAGAGCGGATTTTTTTTATTTTTTTTTGGTTTTTTTTTCTATATTTTATTTTATTTTATTTTTTTATTTTATTTTAACAATTTTATTCTCGTTTGCCGCCGTTGTGCTCCGTAATGCCATTTAATAGGAACGAAGAATATTAAACGCTTGAGAATACATACATACATACATCTGTATATATGGGAAAAAGTTCATTTTTGTGGACATTCCTTATTATATATTTTTGTACATTTTTTTTGTTTTTTTTAAGTTTTGTTTTCTGAAGAAACAATGAAATTTTTACGATCAATTCAAATTTTATTACGATAAAAGAAGAAGAGAAAAATGAAAACTGGGAAATAAAAAAATAATTAAATAATAATAGAAAACAGATTAAATAAAATAAAATAACGTTTCATGACTGGCTCAAGTCAAAAGTTTTTTTTTTTTTTTTTTTTTTTTTTACCTGCACAGAGGATATAATTCTCGAGTGTTTCCGACTATATGGAACATATAAAGCTTCGCACTGGCATCACATGGTCATTAGCAACGTAAAAATGCTTGCCTCAAATTTCCAGTATTTGATGAGTCTAATTATTTGAAAAATTTTTCCGTTACTGCGCAGAACGCAAAGGTATGAAATATTTTTTCAAATTAATGAATTGTAAAACAAAATTTTTTGTAAGTAAAAAGAAAAATTTTTTTTAATTACTACAAACTACTGCGTGCAGCGGCATGTAGTGCGCGGTGCATATATTCACTAAAAGAATCGTGATACAAAAAAATTTCAACAAAAATAGAAAAAGTAAAAATAAAAAGAAATAAATAAATTCAAAAATTGCGATGTGTGGAAAACTCTAACAGCTTTATAATTCTCATCTCAAATAGTTATTACACGAAGGTTAACACGTCGATCTCTAGGGTTTTCGATTAAATCTCCGTTCGTAGCTTGACCGGCGACTGGTTATACTTGACGTTTAACGCGATATGAGAAGATAGAGAAATGAGAGGATTTCTTCAGGGAATCCACACCTGACTCAAAACGCTAGAGATCGGAGTTTCGCTAATGCATACTAAACGCCGAGTAGGTATACGAATCTCACCACTGTATCTAATCCGCAGATTTTATTTACGGAATAAGAATATCCTTTCGCTTAATCCTCTTAAAAAAAAAAATTGTTTTTTAAATATAATTTTAATAAATGAAATAAAAAAGAAAAAAAAAAAAATAACATACTGGTATTTAATTTTGAAATTCTACAGATATTGTATATATACAAAATTTATACCTGAAGTTATATTATGGGTATATATATATATATATATGTCGGCTTATTTAAATTAACGACAATTAATATCGAAAATTCCTTAATTTTTTTTTCTTCTAAATCGAACGTCGAATACTAAAGTTTCGTTCAAAAATCGATAAAAATCGTTCGATTTTTACAGAATCTACCTTTCAAATTAATCTCATTTTTATTGCTAATCAGTTTTCCTATACCGTGAGTAAAAAATTCTTCCGAATCTCCTCTCATTCCCCTTTCGTTCACGTGTATAGGTACGTACATACATATATACGCATATACATACATGCATATATATATATATATCTATTTATCGTCTGCTGCATAGGCAAAGATCGAGTCGAGGGTTGGCATGGCCAGCGACGTTAGGGTAGCAGGGGGTGAATTTTACCGACAAAATTAGCATTTTAATCGTTTATTCTCCACGAGACGGTACAGACGACGAGTCTCACGCTAGTGCCTCCTCTTCTACGGCTCGTACAGATCTACCCTCTGGCGCCTTTATCTACTAGGTATACACATATACCTAGACACCGTGATCTCAATCCATATTTTGGATGTATATAATAGAAAGGTAAAAAAAGTCTGCTACCATGGGCTAAATTAATTCATTAATTACACAGACGGTAGGTATATGTATAAAAATTGTGAATTTGTTCGAAACTTTATAACAGACAGATGTGAAATTGACATAGAGAACAAAAAAATGAACAAAAAAATAGATAAGAAGGAAAAAATGTAAAAATACTTTAGGTTTGCAGGGCTGTAAAAATTTTTTATACTTAGACGTTGAATAATCGATATAACTATGAGAATAAATAGTTGGTGGAGTTTGGTACTCTAGGATCTAGATGGAGTCGAGGTACGGCAACAAGTGAAATTTAAATCGAAATCATATAGCCGTGGCTTAGCGCGCGATGTTTCGGGACGACCTATAACCCTGGGAACGGGAATTCTCTAAACTGGATGGAAACGGGCACGGGCACGGGCACAGGCACGGGCGAAGTCGATCGCGCGCGAAATTGCAGTCGGATCAACAGTTTGCCAGTTAGAACCTCGGCGACTCGCTGTTTCTACTCTGCGCTGTGACATCTGGACCCACCAAAACCCTAGTCAAAGACAAAGAAATCTATTTTGGGAATTTGGTGACGATTTAGGTACATCAACAGGCGAATTCCTTCATTGCGATTTTTATAAATTATAATTTATATAAATAAAGGCGAAGGAAAAAGATGAAGAGAAAATTCCAGTTTTTATGGTGTTTTTTGTTTTTAGGATTTTCTATGAAGATATAGAAACAGTCTTTTTTTTTTGAATTTGGTAGAAAATTTCGCCTTAATATTTCTAGCTTTTCGGTATATTCAGATTTTTGGATATTCTACTAACGAAATCCCTTCGACCGAAAAAAGAAACAGTAAAAACGTGTCGAAAAACAGATTTTTTTTTTATATTTATGATGAAGCAATTATGTTCGAATTTTGAAAGTTCCGAACGGTCCAAATTGCGGATTCAGTTAAGATGATTTCGAATTTTCAGAAACGTTTTAAGTTCAGAATGATAAAATTTGGAAGGATCTAAATTCTGACAGCTAAAAACTCAGAAAGTCCAAGAATCCAAAAATTTAATGAAAGATCACGACGTTGTCCATGCGTGAATTTCAAGTTCCGGAATTTCGGCCTTCCCGCGATCTTAAACTTTTGGAATTTGGAACTCTTCTAAAAACTGGGACTCGGTGATATCAAAATTCAAAATTTTGACCGTTCGCTACTCGACGCGACCTGAGTGCAGCGCCAAATACCGTTTTTGATTTTTTCATCGTGGTTATAAACGATTAAAAATTCGTTCTATCAATTCGTCTCTCCCTAAACCTAGGTCCGTAAATCTTCGTTGGTATAATTGAATGCGCGAGAGACCGACGGACGAGGATCCTCGCTCGAATGCCGACCCCTCGGCTAGTCCTTAAACCAAATGTCCATTCCCATCGTATTTCCGTAGCTTCCTGTAGCGGAGGACCTTTACAATAATCGGATTTCCATTCCGATTGCAATAACATAATAATAATAATAATAATAATAATAATAATAATAACAATAATAATTCGTCTATACACAGTGATCATCGTCTTTGCCCTTAGGCTGATGACGACTGCTGCTGCAGAGGGTGTCGCAAAATAGGGGGATGGTTGAATAATTAGGAAACGTCCTACTCGGAATTGTTAATTAAGTTATACTACGGATCAACTAATCTTATCGATCATATATACAAATATGTATATACATATATATATATATATATATATTTCTGTCGTTGGTTTTACCGAGAAATGAAAATCCATCGAGGCTGATCGTTTAATATCGGTCATGATTTCCTTCGAATTGAACACAAATTCCCACGCGATTTCTCATCAGTTTCTCATCAGATTGAAAATTTTCCTTTAATTAATAGCCCTAAAACGTTTCGAAAGAATTTAAGCTATATACTACATTAGGCAGGTATACAAAATTTGTTATTTTGTTAGAATAATTTTTTCAAAATATATTCAAATATGATCGTTTGGTTATTTTTTTTTCTAAATCGCTAAGATTCTTCTTCGAACTTTTAAGGTCTCTTAAAATTTGAAGGCGATCATTTTTAACTGAAAAATTTTTGGTATATGAACGTCGACGCGATAATGTCCGGTTGGTTTTACGGGCAACTATATATATATAACGCTTCGTTTTTATTAATTGCTTTATTAATTAAAAGATTCTCGAAATTAATGTAAAGCGTAAAAAAAAAAAAAAATCGAAAAATTAAAAAAACAAAAATACTTTTCCATGATATATAAATTTGATTAAATAGATTTTGGAGGATTTAAAAAAATCGTTAGCTTTATATATTACCTAAAATGAGTAAAATATCGACGAGAATTAGCCCACAAAAGTATCTAAGTTCGTTATCATTCGATTCTGCACTTAAAGGTATGAATTGATATCGTTTTTAGGATCGCGACCACCGGTGCCACTTCCATTCCGTCAATAAGATACGAAATATGAATAAAACAGGGCTACGTCCATCCCATATGCAGATAACTGTACTTGTAAATGCATGACTTTACCTATATCGTATACACCCCAACGTCAGATTATCCGAGGGTAAGTCTGCGGATAGTTGCGACTAGTGTGACCATAGCTAAACCCCAGAGTCCGAAAAGACAGCATTATTTCTGTCTCTCTGCACGAATCTCGACTTTATTATCCAAAAAGAAAAATAAAAAAACATCCTTTTGTCTAATCTAAATAATACCTACACGTAAAATAGTGACAAAATTTCTATAAATTTTTTTATAGTCAGTTTTTAGATTTTATAAACCTTTACAGGAAACTAGAACGGAAATTTTTGATCAATATTATTTTTTAGATATATTCAAATTATATTGTCAAATTGGGTATATATTAGACCGCTTAAAAAAAATCGACAATTTTTCATTTTCAAAGAGTTAGTCAAAAATATTGTTCCAAATGACGAAAAAAAAAATGCTGTCAAAGTTTGAGCTCTTAATATCAATATTAAGAGGTGCATCATCCCGATTTTCTATTTGCCATCTAAATAACATGGGAAATGGTATTGTGGAACTTTTCGATTTTTATATCTTGAAAATTAATCTACTTAGAAAGATTCTGCATGAGTACTGTTGTTCAAAATTGTACGCTCTATAAAAAAGGTCTCTTGGTCTTTTTCGACGAATCCAACTGTTTCCAAGTTAGTCATGATTAATTATCATCAATAACCAATACACTAACTTGGAAATAGCTAGATTTATCGAAAAAGAACAAGAGACCTTTTTTGTAGAGCGTTCAATTAACTACAAAAATATGTTCTGGTCTTATCAGTACACTGATGCGTTGACGAGTTATAAAATTCCAAAGTTTAAAAAATAATTTTCCCATGTTATTTAGATGGGAAATAGAAAATCGCGACGAGGCAACTCTTAATATTAATATTAGAAGTTCAAACTTTGACAGCATTTTTTTTTCGTCATTTGGAACAATATTTTTGACTAACTCTTTGAAAATGAAAAATAGTCGACTTTTTTGTAGCGGTCTAGTATATATAGGTATTGGTATATTAAAATCGCGAGAAAAGTATATATACTTAATTGAAAATACGTATATTGTGAATAAATAATCCGATATAGCAATCAGTGTGTATATATATATATATATATATATATATATATATATACATATATAGGAAGGATATAATATTTGGACAAGTAGGTAATGAACGGTGACAATTAGTTAACAATATTGCATTCAGTAATTAATTTACATCGTGGGTCCACCAGGGAGAGAGGTATAGGCAGGCAGTCAGAGGCCACTCTAGTTGTAATTGAATATTTCATGATATATAAACGATGAACAACGCATTGCACCGGTGCGGTATGGTAATCTTGCAACAAGTAGTTCCATTAATTTTTCTAAATTTCATCATAATTATTTTTACCATTTATTCTTGTTTTTTTACCTTTGGGTAATCGGCGTAGATCGTACAGTTGATCCTTAGATCTCTCGGTGCAGTTATATGGATTATAGATACAAAGGAAAACGTATGTGCATTTTCAAAATGTATAAATTATTGTTTAGAGATAGTTGAGAGAGGGATGTAAAATTTCGTGTTTTTACCTTCATATATAGTTCGTATATCCGACTGTTGAATTTGAATTGTATATATGTGTAGGTTATTTCTATGGGAAAATAAATGGAAATTGAAGAATCTATTTCGTAGTGATCAGCCGGCGGTTTGCAATCAACCGATCGAAAATCACTTCGATTGAAATTCCTCCACGCCGATTCACACAACCGCGGAAATCCAACCCTACTCAAATATTTATTCCCAATTTGGTAATGCCTCCTATATATACTCGTTTGCACGTCTACTACCTATGCACCTCACGTGTTTACGGAATAAAACAACCCACAAAATTTCCTATCGTTTTTTTTTTTTTTTATTTTTTATTTTTTTTTTTTACCTTTCGTGTAATTCGAGTGGCTGAAATTATTTTCACTTTATTATAATATATATATATATTTTCTTTCGATCTATTTCGTACACATATATATCTAAAATAAGGGAATTTATTTCTCGTCTATAAAATAAAACGCGTGTTAAATTAAATTTCGAAAAATAAAAAAAAAAAAAAAAATAAAAAAAAAATAATCAGTCGTTCATATTTTTTATATACCTACCTACCAAAAGATATTTCATCGTAATATAGAATATGAGAACGTTTTATGTATTATAAGCCAACTTATGATCCCTGATTGGCGTCGAGTGGATAATCGTTACGAAACAACGATAATCGCTAATTATCATTATCTCGAGGATAATTGGTTTAAATTATCTATGGGATAACGAAATTATATTCCACTAATCCATTAGGATCGAGACTATAAGGGATATGCTTGCAGAGGACACGCGACGCGACGCGACGTAGCGCTTTATGGATCGTGGAAATACGGTCCTTAGACCCCTTGACCCGTTTCAAGTTTTTTATATTATATACATATGTATTACACGAATAGTTTTATATATAAACGAATATATATAAAAAGAAAAAAAAATTACATGTATATATTAGGGTGCTTCGTTTTAGACGAGTTTTTTTTTTTTTTGGTCCATTCACGGAATAATCTTCTAAACATATATAAACAAATTCTCATCGCATATGAGCTCTTAATTTTAATTCTAAGAACTCGCGAAATGAATTTGAAATTTTCCCATTTGATTGACACGTGAATTTTAATTCGTTTTTTTTCGATTATCTATATCTTCGCAGCATTTCATGATATTTAATCGGCAATAGGTGGAAATGACAGAGGAATCTTTTCTCTTCAAAAGTGTTTGTAGCCAATTTATGTTTTGTAACCGGCCTCGCCCGGTAAAACATCATGAAGCTAATTTTTTCTCAAATTTCATGTTTTTTTAAAATTTTTCTCGTAAACCACTGTTGTTACAACACAATTGTATAAGACGTTTTTATAGGAAATTCGATATACTACAAAAAAAGTCATGTAAGCCATAACCGTAGAGCTAGTAGTTTTCGAGATAAATCCAATTAAGCATTTAAAAATTTGAAATATCGCTGTTCTATCCGAGATTTTAGTACTTTTTAATGGTTACAAGACATAAATTGGCTACGTACACTTTTAAAGAGGAAATATCCCTCTGTCATTTCCACCTATCACCGATTAAATATCATGAAATGCCACGAAGTTATAGATAATTGAAAAAAAAAATTTTTAATTTACGTGTTAATCACATGGGAAAATTTCAAATTCATTTCGCGAGTTCTTAGAATTAAAACTAAGAACTCATATTTGGTGAGAATTTGTTTTTTATATGTTTAGAACATTATTCCGTGAATGGACTGAAAAAAAAAAAAAAAAACTCGTCTGAAACGAAGCACCCTAGTATATATTTGTGGAAAAAGTCTCGCGGTTTCGAATATCGAATGAACTAATTAGGTTAGTAAATAAAAAATGAAACTTGAAAATCCGTTAATAAGCTTAAGGGTGAAAATTTCTAAGAGAATTTTTAAAACGCTCTTTTATATTTATATATTTATATGTATATATATAATATACATATAATAGCCAGTTTTTTCATTGTCCTGCTCTTTGTGAATGTATAAATGGTATTCTGGATGGAAATATGGACAATAAATATACCCGTTAGTTGGTACCGTTCGTCCTGCCGCTCGTCGTCCTGTACTGTCCCGTACCGCCTTGCCCCCCTTAGCCTCCCCCCACCTCCCTAACCATTCCTAATTAACCTTGTAATGAGAGAGACAACGGCTTTGATATTTAATCGCGTTTAACGCAAGCAACCGACCGACAGAACGACAGACAGACAGAGAGACCAACCGCTGGCGCTCAATTTTAATTCTGTTTGTCTCGTAAAGAGCGGCGACGCAACGCGGCCCGCCGCCGAGGGATTATAATATTACGCGTTCTTCTTTCATCCCTATCTATCTTCTTCTTTATCCCTCTTTTCATTCGTTCGTTCGTTCGTTCGTTCGTTCGTGCGGATCTGAGTGGATGATTCGAGCTTCGGCTTCATTGCGAAATATTCGTGTAGTGTAGGTATAGGTACGGATCGTGGAAAAAGGCCTTCGGACTTTCTAGTGCGCTCTGCTTATATCTAGTACGTAGTCAAAAATCAGAAAATTTATTTATTATTTAAAAAAAAAAAAAAAGAAATTCATGAATTAATTTTGTTTAAAATAATACGAAAAACAAAAAATGAAAATAAAATAAAAAAGTTTGTTTATATTGACCAAATACGGTGAATTGTAAAATTATAGGGCGTTATATTAAGGACTGCAGGACAGTCCAGTTGGGAAATAATAATCCATCCCGCACAGCTCTGTTATTTACGTTGACAATTTTGGAGAAACTCTGTCCGCAGTTTAGATCGAATGACATTCACCCCCGTTAATATAATGCGATTTTTCTCCCTCCCAATTATTATAGGGATTGTTTTGTTATTTTTTGTTAATTTTTTTATTTTCTTTCAATTTTTTTTTTAACGTAATGAAATACCAATTTTATTATATGCATGAACCGATATGAAGAGGGAGAAAGGGCGAATTTTTATTTTTCATTTTTGAAAAATTCCTACAATACTTTGATCGTGCGTGTAAAACATCTGTCCGGATAATTGATTTATGGAAATTGTTTATTTTTTTTTTTTCGAGAGCATTGAAGATTCCAAATTTTTCGTTTTATCATACGTAGATTGTGAAATGATTTTCTTTTTTATTTTCTTCGTTTTAAGAATCAAATTTTATACAAATTAGGGTAATTAACTAGTTTTATTTATTTTATTTTTTTGAGTTTTCAATTTATTTTTTAACGTCAAATGGTTTGAGAACTTATTCTGTGACGCATGCCAAGGAAAGAGCATCTGAAAGTCTATTATCAAATATTTACAGTGTATTTTAGGAGGTAAAAATTTGAAAGTGTTTTTTCATTTCATTTTATTTTTTTTATATTGTTTTTATCAAATACCTACTCTGCACGTATTTTATATCGACGTATAAAATAAATTGAGCATTAAAATGGCAATTTCAAACAGTTTTTTTTTTTTTCTTTTTTTATTCGTCTTTTTTCGAGATAAACTCGATTACACAGAAGCTGAATCGAATATTGCTACACAGCTGATGTAAAAAAAATTACAGAAAATTCACCGTAGTAGAGATATGACAAGTTTCTGTTCTTTATTTTATTTTTTATTTATTTATTTATTTATTTTTATTTTATAATATATAATTTTTCGATACAAGCTTCTTTACGTAAGAAACAATTTTACATAAGAAACACGGTTGGTGTAAGGGAACGATCTATACTGGAACTGATTTCTGTCACCAAATCCTGGAAAGCTGAATAATTATCTGAAAAATTATCTGGATCAGTCAAAGAATTTCGTCTGCATTGTCAGAGATTTCATTTTAGAAACCTCAATTTCTTTGGATCTTCTGAATTTAATATCTAATTTAATTTACAAATCAAAATCCTACAAAAAAAAACAAAATAAAAAAATTGATCAAAGTATATTTTTTTCCTAATTAAAGCTGGTTTGCTTGACCACTCTGATTCCTGTTGGGATATTCTTAATTTTGACTACAGAATTTGGGTAATTTTTTCCATGATTTTCAAAAAACGACGAAAGTTCTATTTTCGAGAATATCATCAATTAAGAAATTTGGGAGAGTCAAAGAGAAAATGTAAAAAAATCTGTAAAAATTCAGGGTGCTCATTTGAACGCGGAAAATACTTCCTGTAACTAAGACCCAAATTGTAGGGGGTGAGAGTCAGACCCGGAATGCTTCATCTATAAAACCGTTTATAATATGTAAAAATGTGTAAAACCATATACTTTTAGCTTCTCTACCTATAGAAAATTTCTAAAAATTCAAAGTATCTTTCAAAAATGAATTTCTACCATAAAAATATCCGTCAAAACCTCCGCTTTCTATCATTCTAGCGATTTACGATCCTTCAAAATAATAATATTCGCCTTTAAATTTTCAATGACGAATCTGCCAAAAGAGTCCACGACATTTCTAGCCATTGCATTACATTGCATTGCTTTGATTCGCCCGCAGGGTCAATTCGTACTACGTACCAGTAACTACAACAGCGTACGTACCTCTACCTACTACCTACTACCTACCAACCTAGCTACCTGTCACTCGTTGATAGCGATGGAACTGGTAACCCGTTCTCGTGTGCAACATCTGCGATCCGTTGTTTGGGGGGGTTTAGGATAGAGAGAGGAGGGATTACGCGCGGATTGCAACCACCGTTTCAAACCACCGCCCTCCTATGCATCATCTGCACATGTATATATTATATAGGTATATATGTATGTCGTACATACGTATGTACATACCTATCTACGTATATATAGATACATATAGATAGATAGAAATACACCCACGTTAACAGATGTATTCTTGTACCTAGAGCGGAGTACGTTACACGTAGGTACATTACATACATGCTAGTCTACGTGTTGGAGGGAATAGTATGTGCACCTGCCGTTTTCCTGTCCCTGACGACCAGTCGTTGATTATATATTATATGTATATAAATTTTTATTTTTTTTTTAACTCTGTTTCCTTTCTTTTTGTTGCAATAAATCAGAGCTCTGCTCTGGTTCAAAAATGGTACAAAAAATGTACAAAAAAAAAAAAAAATTAACCAACTCGATTAATGGCTTGTGATTTTAGAACCGTTTAATAATCGTTGTTGAATTCAATAGGAAAAGAGATCGAAGATTTTCAGTGAGGTTTAAGGAAGGAGAAGCAGGTGGTCTTCTAATGTGGTTCTTTCGATTAGGACCGTATTACGTGGGTGATTAGAAAGGGCGCCAGTATAAAGTTTTTATTTTAATGGTACCGAAATCTTCCTCAGACTGTTAATTGATACTTGATAAACTTAATTATTTGTATGAATAACAACTTGTTTTAAAAATTCTCTAACCTCAATTAGTTTTAAATTTCAACACTGTAACCTCTTCAAAATAAATTATAATTGCTCTCTTAATATTAAATATCTCTATACTGAATTCGATGATCTATACTATTTCTTTACAATATTTAAAATTTTTGACAACTATACTATACATATGTAGTTAATTCTATATGCGTTAGCTATATTGAGGGATAAATATATTCGAAATGTGAGGCACAAGGGAAATAATTATAATGAAAAATTTTCGATAAAAATCGATTCAATATTCATTATAAATGAATTAAATTTGTTTCAATATATAGCTACTCTATTTTTTTATTTTTTTTTTCATCAATTTTTATAAAATTGCAAATTTTTTTTTAAAAGGGATTTGTTGGGTCCCATCTCTCCCCTATATATACATGTATTTAATTAGACCCTTAGAGCCTGTACGGAGTGAATATATTAATGTAAAATTCCCGAAGTATCCGCTTTGAAGATTGTTATAGTCAATTATATGAAGCAAATATTGTATGGATACCTAATTTTTTATTTCTTTTTTACTTCGTTATGAAAATTCAGAACCTAAAATTAGCACTTTTCGCGGTTGTGGACCTAATTATATCCTGCTAAAGCATTAACACCGCGAGGATTTGAAAAGACTGCGTTATGAGACTTACACTGGGAATCTACACGATGCAATAAGCGTTAAATTTCATTAAACAAAAAAAGAAACAACAAAAAAAAAAAAAAAAAAGAAAACTATATAGTCATTTTTGAATAATAATGATAATTATATTTTTGGGATGGTATTCGTCGATAATCGATTTATATTTATCATACAGGGTGTTCATTCGAAAAATTTTTACCTCGACATCTCAAGGAAGTTGCAGAAATAATTTTCAAATTAAGATTTCCAAAGGTACATTAAAAAAAACGTAAAGATTTCCGTTTAAAAAAAATCAAAGTTGACCTTTCCCCGGCCTTGACGTCTCTACTTTCTGAAAATGATGTTGCATCATGTTTTTTCTTCTTCGATACTTTTTAACCTCCCGCAAATCGCGTTCTCAAATCTTTTCTGGTTCCCGAGATAAATTTGGGTGAAAAGTTTTCAAATGAACACCCTGTATATTCATTATATACACGAAATTATAATTGATTTAAAAATGAATCTCATCGTATGTCAAACGATTAATTATTACGGTAAGTATTGTTATTATTATTTGAGTGAAAAACACTGTTTTGCTTTTCAGTGATATATAATGCGGGGCGTGAACCTTTAATGGTTATTACGGTCAATGCGAGGAGGGTGTTCTCACGAAAAATCAACGCGATTCAGGGCGTATTACACCATATTGAACGTTAAAAATGACACGACCCTTATGGCCTTAAAACTATACGGTCGATCCTTTGGCCGATGAATTATTTTCATATATCGTATCGTCAATCCGAACTCGGTCAACGATTAAAACAGATCAAATATGAATTTATGTTATAATCCCTTAATATCAGTTAAAAGGTGTCGATTAAATTTTGACGTGCCATTTAACGGAGTATATGGTATATGTATATGTGTAGGTATACTAAAGCTATAAAATACTTCCACAGTTATATAAAATGATAATTAAGAACTGAAATAAAATAGAATAAATAAAAATATGTGGTATAGGGTATACCGAGATGTTCTCTTGAAATTAAACAGTCGACAGCGCAAGCGCGAGTTTCGACGTCTGCTAATGCAGGCTGGCCATCCCGAGTTTTAGCTGTCAAATTCTATTCTTGGTGGCCAAGCGGTTGACTCGGATTTTAGTGGTTAGAATCGAGGTTAGAATTTCGTGAAAGTTGGCTCTCCTGTCTCACAGGTTTTAATATCGTTGCAAGACGGACTCGCCGACCAATGAAATTAAATTATTTGACGCATGCGCTGTCGACTGTTTAGTTTCAGGAGAACGTCTCGGTTTTACATTATTCAATTCTCCGAGGGGTTTATTAATTATTAATTAACTGTTGAATTTTTACTGTGTGATGTATAGAAGTTCAATTTGCGAAATAATTGAGTACAATACATATTGTTATAAAATATTCCGAACTAGAGTTATAATGGACTGAACGTAGACTATATGGTTCGAAAAAACCAAATGTTTTGAAAAAGAAGAAAGAAAAAAATAAAATAAAATGTAAAAAAAAATTTGAAGCCAATTTCAATTTTGCTGTGAGTTCCCATGTATACATATATGTATATGTATGTATGTATGTACCAGCATCAAACATCAATGTAAAAATTTCTTTCTTTTTTGTTTTTGTTTTTCATTTTTTTTTTTTTTTTTTTTTTGTTTTTTGTGTTTTTCTAAATTTTAACGTTCTCTTTATACATGGGCGTTGTGTCGTACATTCTCGACGTTTGAAATTTATGAAAATGCTTTCGAAACGTACGGGTATTACAGGTATACGTATACTTATACTTGTGTACATATAGTATAGTGGGGACCGAGTATATACAAGGTAATTCTCGTGGGAGAACGAAAAAATTTCAATATTTATCGAGATCCCTTTTTTATTTATTTATTAAAAGAAAAAAAAAAATCAAAAAAAAAAAAACACAAAAACAGTTTTTTTTTCCCCTTTGGCTGTCTCCAGCTATTTCCCATTTTCTCTACTCTCTACTCTCTCCCTCTCTCTCTTTGTTAGTCGCTTACGATTGACACTGCTTTGATACTTCGATCAAAAACGAGTTAATCTGCACGGTACACGATTAACAAAAAAAAAAAAATAAATAAATAAATAAAAATAATAAAAAACTGTAGGTACAACAAACAAAGTTTCATTTTTCATTGCTATTTGCGAATCGTTTGACAGAAGACACGTCTATAAAGGTGGAAAAAAAGTTGTTGCAGTAAAAATAAATTGTTTTGAAAAAAAAAAAAAAAGAAAAAATGTAAAAATATTGTAATTTTCTCTTCACGCGGTTTTTTTTTTTTTTTTTTAAAATAAATTTTCAAAATCTCTGTTCATTTTGTATACATGTATATGTATGTATATATCCATTTATCTATAAATGTACGCGTACCTACCGATCTAAATATACATATACATATATACTGTAACGAAATTTATATACATATACATAGATACATACACATGTATGTGTATAAACGCGCGCCAACAGTCGGCAAAGTGGGACGCGCGATGCTCCCATCCTTCCCTTTTCCGCTTCCTTCTTTCCTCCCCAGTCAAGTCACACACATCTTACCATCCATAGGGAATATACAAGCTTGGGGAACGACAGCAATCAGAAGATGGCGAATCGCCCGTGACCCTCCGGGCTTAAGGGCTACAGCTGAGGGGTAGTGTGAAGAAAAAAAAATAAAAAAATAGCTAAAGATAAAAAAAAGGGGGTGAAAAAAAAAAAAAAAGAAACAGGGGAGAGAAAAACTTATTCTACATCCGCGAATATATTCGTTACACATATATAGCGCATCACGTACGGCATTGAATATTTTTCCATGGATTTTGCGAGGGTGCGTGTATATGTATATGTACATATATATACATATGTATATATATGTATATTTATAGGTATTTTAGATCTATTCTTATTTTTATATTTATTTTTCTTTACTACCCTGTTGTGAGAAAAAAAAAAGAACAAATATAATAATAAATAAAATTTTATAAAATGGGGTGCTGCCGCAACTGACTACAGGCATATAAGCGTGCCAGGGTAATAGAGAGATCGAGCGAGAGTGCTACAGCATAGAAGTAAGGTCGGTTATTCGAGGGAACTGTCTATTCTTCACAAATTGTCGATGATTTCCGTTCGAACCGTCCCCCATTGAAATACGCATCTTTTTTTTTTTTCTTTTTCTTTTTTATTTTATATTACTTTATTTTTTGATTCAGACTAGTATACTATAGACTGTGCAGGCTTTTTCTACTATTGTAAAAATGTAAAACGCGTTGATTCATCGATTTTTATTTCCAGTTTTTATTTTTTAAATTTTATTTATTTTTTTACTTTCCACCTTTTTTTTTTCATTATTTTTATCTTTATTTTTTTGCACCGTACATATTTCTTTTTTATTTCATTCGTCTGTACATACATATATACATACCTACATATATTGCTGTACAACCGGAGAAGTTTTACCGTTCGTTTTCCATCAAATTTTTCACACACTTTCTCTCTTTTTATACCTAGGTTCTCTATCAGACAGGCTAACGCGTTTTACGAATACATACATACCTATATATACGAATGTTATGTATAGGTAACTAGGTATGTACGTATATATATATACGCGGATTTGCGAACAATGATCGAGTCTATTTTTTCGTCGACCGACACACTTTGCCAATACATTTGCACCGCGAATTTCGAGAATAATCTCTCCAAAAAATTTGGAGTAATTGATGAAACAAAAAATGAAGCAAAAACAAAAATAAAATAAAATAAAAGCTATATATATATATATATATATATATATATATATATATATATATATATATATATATACGCTGCACGAAAAGAATGACGCAGAATATCTGTACCCTGCGCCTATATATACCAAAGAACGAAAAAAAATGGATGAAAGAATTGAGGTAGGTATATACATACATACGTAAAAAATAAAGAAAAGAAATGAATAAAAAAAAACTTTCGAAAAAAAAAAAAGTTTTGAATCCCCTCGAATTAGACGGTCAAGTCTTAATTCGAGTGGATACCCTTGCCTTACCAGCTCTTAACTCTCAGCCTTCGGACTCGACCTCGAAACGTTTTGACCACAACGCGAACGAGCACCAGTGAAAAAGCAAATAAGAGAGCAAAAAGAAAAAAAAAAAAAAATACAAATAAAAAAGAGCGAGAAACAGAGAGAGAGAGAGAGAGAGAGAGAGAGAGAGAGAGAGAGAGAGAAGGAGAAAAAAAAGAAAAGATCAGAAGAGAGCAATTAAAAAATTTTTCCTGTTTTTCACGTTTCATCTAATTATTATCATTATTATTATTATTTTTATTCACTTATTTTTTCATTTTTGTTAACTACCTCTATACTTGAGCCTAAAAATTATCTACGTCAGATGCGTGTCTAACTTTTTTTTTTTTGATAATCTTTATAGGTTATTCCTATATTAAAGGATGAAAATTCAAAATTCAAAAATTCAAAAATTCAAAATAGGTATATAGGTAACTTTAGGTTAGAAAAGTAAACATACATAACTTATGTACTGTTATTTACGTTATAATCCTAACGCGAACTGGTACACATATTACTATGGGTATATAACGTTATATATACAGATTTCCTAGAGCTAGAGGAAACTAACTTTTTAATGAGCGATATATTATGACGTTACCGCGAATCCTACTCGTCGTTCTCGGTACCTACCTATACCTGCTGTCACTTCTTCCCCAAGCTTCCATCCCTTGTATTTTCACTTCGTACGGGTGTACGTTTACCTTATATTATCTACTTTCGTACATCCATGATACACTCTACATATAGTGTTTTAACATATTTCTTGCTATACATATATACATATATATATTTACGTATAACGGTGGGAAAATCTAAAATGACGCTAGCCTCGGGCACCACGCGGGTTGCGCTTGACGGATGCTTCAAAACCTCTGACTGTAGGTATATATGTATATATATATATATATCTATGCTAACGAGTATATATTACATATCTTGTACATGTGTACGTAACGTACACGTAACACGCACAATATGTAAGTGCGTTTTTTTTTTATATTTTAATTTTTTTTTCTTTTTTTTCGGGGGGAAAAAAGCGGCTGTTCGCTCATACCTACTCCGGCAAATTAATATATCGTCCATATACATATATATATATGTACATACATATTATAGGTAGACATATGAATTGATTTTTAAATTTTAAATTTCCAATTTTTATTTCACGTCGTAAGACATACAGGTAGTTAGATATAAGCATGTAGGTACTTGTAGGTATATATGATTCGGGTAGTTAGATAGAGGTTATATAATAAGGTCGCGTTTTTTTTCAAATTTAAATTATAAACTTCCTTAGGGCATTTTTTTTTTTTTTTTTCTTACTATATCGTCGAAATAAGAAATCACGTGCTGGGAATTGTTTCGGGCTGGTAAAAATTGATAAGATAAAAACAAGAAGAACAAAAAAAAAAATTAATAATATAAATAAGAAGAAAAAAATTTTTGGATAAAGAGAACCCGAGTATCTTCCTCCTCTTCTTCTTCTTCTTCTTCTTCTTTTTCTTCTTTTTCTTTTCCTTCTTTTTTTGTCTTCTTATTCTTATTTTGGAAAACTCCCTAGGGCTACGGGGCGACTCTTTTTACAAAGAGCTACGTCAAACGTACCTATACGGAGTTTGCCGGTACGACGCGCTTACGTGTACCTACCTCGTCTCCGTTACGCAGAAATACACTGAGGTATGATAATGTGGAGTTAATATACTATAGATCTTTTGCCAACGCGTATATGCTTTGACGTCATTTACTTATTGTATAAAAGAAGTAAGTACATATACGTGTATGCAGCTCGAGAGATAATCTATACATATACATATAGTATATAACGATAGACAGCTATATTACGGCCAGGGGGTTTTTATGATTTTTGATTTTCTTTCTTTCTTTCTTTTTCCTTTTTATTTTATTTTTTTTTTTTTTCTTTCTGTTTCTTACCCGGAATTGAAAATGAAGAAAAAATAAATGGAATTCAACTGTTTCTCCTGCACGTATGATGACGACAGCTGTGTGTCGCGGACAGAAATGTAATTGAAAAAAATATACCTTTAGGGTGCAGCTAGCAGAAAAACGAAACGCAGACTTCACTGTTTCTTATCAAATTTCCACTTCTTCGCTTACTCAACTATGAACATTTTTACTTTTAAAATTTTTTCAATCTCTCTGTCTTTTTTAACCTCCCTTTTTATTCTATAGAGTTACACAGTCAATCGGGGAGAACAGAAAACGCGGTTTTTGATATCAGTGCGATCGAAAGAATGATCGTTGAAAAAATTTTCTCTATAAACCGTCCATTATTATGTGAGCAAAGTATGGTACATATGTATGCACGTTATTCCTACGTATCGCGATTTTATTGCAAAGAAAACGATCAGCAAAGTTGTATTACCTACGTTTATATATTAATACGTATGTATGTATATATGTATGTATAGGGGATTTCGAGCGAGAAGAGATGCGGGTACATTATACATCGCAGCGCAATTATAACTTTATTAAATGTAATTCGATTTGTCAATTTTTAAGTTATAAATTGAATGGCCCGGCTCTTTGCAGGTATGGTAGGTACAAGCTGGAGTAAAGAGGGGGCAGGTAGTAGATTGAATGGTTACGACATTAACGAGTTGGATAAAAGTTTTCTATTACCAATGCAAATGTATTGTAAACCCGGGGGTCTCTCCTCTTATATATATATATATATATATATATATATATTGTATAACTCGCTGGCTCGCGGGCAATGTGTCGCATGGAATCGTTCCTTCCATTTCCTTCCCTTTCTCACCCTACATCTTTTTCTTTTTTGTCCCTTTTTTTTTTTTTTTTTTTATTTAATTTTTTTTCGAGCCATTTATACCATATTTTTATCCCTCCCCCGCCCTTTTTTTTCACTTTCCGTTACTTGCTTTTTCCCTATCCCTGTACTCCATCCTACCCTCTCGTAATGTAGAACGTATAATTTAAGAAAAAAGTTGAAAAAATATAAAGAAAATTAAACAAAAAAATAAAAAAAATTTGAAAATGCCGCAGCTACTCTCCTTTTTATGACCATATGTATTATACGTGTAGGTAAAACGCTTATATCAATTTGGCGAAGCTTTTCGCCGTCGATTTGTAAATTTTAATTTTTTTTTTATTACTTTTTGGCAATATTATTTGTCAGGTAAAAATGCGGTTAACAGTTATATTTTGTAATCGAAATAGATGAAAGAATAAAAATATTTTTATCCGTGGCCATAAGGGATCTCTCCCCTATTTTTTATTTTACCGAATAGCGAGTTGTCAACGGGGTCTTCTATTTGCATAGAAACCATAGGGATCAGTTCGGTTCGAATGGATTGACGACTTACGGAAATTAAAAGGGCTTTTATACGTATATATTTTCAAAGGGATTTTTACGGGGTATTCGACCATAATTCCTGTCCCCTTTACTCCTTTGCCTCTCTTTTTCTCTCGCGTCCTCGTTTTCCTGCTTTCTACTTTTTCATTTAACTTTTTTTATTTTTTCACTCTTTTGCTGCCTTTTCTATCCACGGGATTTAATACTACGAATTTTTATGTTTGCTACTCGGTTAACTCGCTATTCTATTATATATGGTATGTATATAACTATATATATCTTTTACTATATAGAAGAAACTCCGTATGTATCTCGGAATTCTAGATAAGGAAAGAAATGCAATTATAATAATTTCAAACAAGTTTTAATCGTGCTTTTATTTTTAATCGCGATTCAAACTAATATCAATTTTATATTTCACTTCAGTATTGAATCATTTTTATAAATTATCTTTATATTATATCATTCGAACGGATATCAATCAATAATTCAATTAATTTCAATTAAATTTTAACTTAAAAATAAAAAGCCACTAGGATTTTTTAAAGGAGGTGGGATCGAGGCCTGTTTTTGGCCAAAAAAACACAAAAATTTGACGATTTTAATGTTTTTCTATATACGTTCCAAGCTAAAATCGAGAGATTTCCTTTCGTGATTTCCTACAAAAATATAAAATAAGATATATGATAAATTTTTTAGAATTAGTATCTCCGTTTAATCATGATCAGATGATTTTTTTACAGAGAAATGTTTTTGTATTCATTGAAATTATAGATGAAAAATAAAATTCTCAACTAATTTTCTCATAAATCTTGACATATTTCTGATTTTTCAAAATTTTTTTAGATTCTTAGAAAAGTGTTTACGGGTAGAAAAAAAAAGAAAGAAAAAAAAAAGGGAAGTTATTGGTTTCGGTCCGATTTTCGAAAATCGAGTTTTCATCAGATCTCGACGTTTTGGGGTCCTACGAAGCTATTCTGACTATTTTTGGATGGACGTCCGTATGTGTGTGTGTGTAAACAAATTTTTGTCGTACGATATATTTAGAACGAATCGACCGATCGGAATGGTTCTTATGGCGATCGAAAGGCTTTATCAAGACTTAGATCTGATTAGATTTTGGAGTCGATCGGTCGAGTAGTTTCAAAGTTATTTGAGGAATAAGAATTAGAAAACAATTTTTTTTCATGTTTTTAGCGCATAACTCCTAAACTGTTCGTGCGATTAGTTTTAAAACTTGATCAGACTCAGCTCTTGGATAGTCCTTACGATCGCTGTAAGATTCATCAAAATCGAACGATTGGTTTAAAAGATATTGCACGACAAAAATTTCTCTTTTTGTCGTACGATACCTTTGGAACGAATTACCCGATTTGAATGATTCTTCCGGCGATCGAAAGGGATTATCAAGATGTAGATCTGATTAGATTTTGGAATCGATCGGTCGAGTAGTTTCAAAGTTATTCGCAGAATAGAAATTGAAGACAAAAAGATTTGTATACGGAAAACCAATTATACTTATAACCTTTAATTTACTATAAACACAATAGTATCAATCAATTGTAATGTATTTAATACAGCGGGAAGTTTTCGGGTTGGCCCACAGGTCAACCGGTTTCCTGATTTTTTTTTTTAATAATAATATTAATAATAATAATAATAATAATAATAACAATTTCCAAGGCTTATGTATCTCCTCAATCAATCTGTTACTATCTGTCGATTAGATTTTATTTTTCCTCTCTTCTGCAGCCATGAAATTTTTATTTTTTCAGAGCTATTTTGTTCAAATATTGAGTGTTTCAGAGATCGTAGACAATAATTGATGATCCTGAGCTTTGATGCATAACTGCAATAGTAGAATATTGTAATATTGTAGTTATTTGACGCTTACGTTTCGAATGTGGTTGTCAATGAACACCAATGCGTGTCCATTTAACAGGGATGAACACTGCAGCATTGTTCCCGAGCCCAATATCTCGGGCAGTTCAATTAGATGGTTATTAAGCACCGGCACGGTACGTACAGGTAGACTGATTATGACGTGTGCCACACGTATGTATGTACGTGTACATGTATATACCTACATACGCGGACGTGGATTATTCCACAGGCTGATAAACGATTTATTATTACAACAATTAATCGATTTAATATATCTATCACATCGTGGAAATTCATGGCTTGACTATAATAACCCTGTAGGTATAAGGTAATTCAAAGCTGTTTAACATTACGTATACCTATATGAGCACGAGAGCAGCAGCTGTTAAACTTGTAGCGATATCGTTTATTAATTTTGAAAAAATAAAAACAAAAATGATAAAAAAATAAATAAAAAATGTGAAAAAAAAAAAATTAAACAAGAAATATTAACGAACGATTAATCATGATTTTAATCGCCTCAGGATGATAATAACACGAACCTAATTACAATCGATCTGTAAAAAAGTTAATTCACACTAATTACTTTCACGGCTTTAAACTCGCCCATGTGTAGGTATGTAATACATGTATACACGTATATAGCTACCAAACATATTTCTCGTTTGTCTCTTATCTCGGTACTAATGGACATCAGCAGGTTAAATTAAGTCGTATAGAATATATACCTATAACATGTATATACATATACGTCTAGATATGGTGAGGTGAGCAGTCACGGAGCAGTCCATCAATCACCTAAAACTGCCGTCAAAACTTATACGATATTCTTGGAAATACTCAGCTAATTGAATTTCATCGTTATTGAATTATTTTAATAATAAATATAGCCTGACCATAAAAATATCACGATCGAATATCGAACCAATTATTAATACCCTCGTATTACATATTGCCACCTTGAATATCATGCTCTATCCATATCGTACTGAAAAAGTCATCGTTGAGATTGACGGTGTAAATTTTAGCAAAAAAAAATCAGGAAACCGGTTGACCTGTGGGCCAACCCGAAAACTTCCCGCTTTGTTAAATACGTTACAATTAATTGATACTATTGGGTTTATAATAAATTAAAGAAGGTTATAAGTATAATTAGTTTTCCCTATACAAATCTTTTTCTCTTCAATTTCTATTCTTCGAATAACTTTGAAACTACTCGACCGATCGACTCCAAAATCTAATCAGATCTAAGTCTTGATAAACCCTTTCGATCGCCGCAAGAATCATTCAAATCGGTTAATTCGTTCCAAAGGTATCGTACGAGAAAAAGAGAAATTTTTGTCGTGCGATATCTTTTAAACCAATCGTTCGATTTTGATGAATCTTACGGTGATCGAAAGGGCTATCCAAGAGCTAAGTCTGATCGAGTTTTGAGACTAATCGCACAAACAGTTTAGGAGTTATGCGCTAAAAACATGAAAAAAAATTGTTTTTTAATTTTTATTTCTCAAATAACTTTGAAACTACTCGACCGATCGACTCCAAAATCTAATCAGATCTAAGTCTTGATAAACCCTTTCGATCGCCATAAGAACCATGCCAATCGGTCGATTCGTTCTAAAGATATCGTACGACAAAAATTTGTTTACACACGCACACACATACGGACGTCCATCCAAAAATAGTCAGAATAACTTTCTAGGACCCTAAAACATCGAGATCTGACGAAAACTTGATTTTCGAAAATCGGACCGCTACCAATAACTTCCCTTTTTTATGAAAATTTTCAATTTTCATTGCGGGAGGTTGATAATCAACGTCAATATTATATCGTACAGTTTCAGGATCGTAGTGGCGCGTTGATTATAGTTTGACGAAGGGTGCATCAGTATCGCATCGCATATACATATGTACATATATGTATGTAGAATCGAACGTAGGGTTACCAACGTTGTACGTAGGACGTAGAATGGAGAATGTAGGTATATTGCTTGGTAGGTATAGGAACTAGCCGATAGGACTGGGCGATTACACACCCCTGTGCTTACCATTCAATCAACCCCTAATTACATTTACCTGTAGCTGTTTCCCTCTGTGCCTTGCCCGTCACAGGGCACGTGTGTGCGCTACTATATTCCCATTCGTAACCAACCCATCCCATACTCTGCAGGGTATACTCTCCCTATTTTCAACCCCCTCGTACCTACTCTGGGCAAGAGCCCTTCGAGTGCCAATCCTGCTCAATGTCGTAGCTCCGGACCAGGACATACTTGACAATGTTATCCTAGCATGGGTTGCCTGCCTCTGTATAGTAAGTATACCTACTCTGTAGCACTGCATACACTTTGGCATACCACAACGTCTGTGATTATCTATGTCCTCTACGTTTGAGTGTTTGCTTCTATGTACATACTTACCCTACTAGGAATGAACCGAGTCGAGCCTATGAACATATACTAGGTACAATGTGTTTTGTATATATATATATATACTTACCCTATTGGGTAACAGGTTTACGTTATATAAAAAAAAGTTAAATTATCGTTTATTAGGGGAGAGTAAATTAGACCGTTTAAATTTGGGATAGTAATTCCTGAATTGTAAAGATTTTAAGAATCACTATTTTTAACGATCTTAGATCAAATGATTCCCATGAAATCGTGTTGACTATCAATTTGTTAAAAAAGATGTGGATTCAAAAAATAAATCCAAAAATCGATAAAGATTACTTTTTCAGACTAACATGCTTTCTGAATTCAAAACGTATATATGGTTTTGGTTTAAAAAAATATAATAACGTCAAATTTCATCGTCAAAAAATATTCCAAAGACGTTTGTGAAGTGGTGAGACTCAATTCGTCAAAATGTTACAGTATTGTACGGTGGTAAAAAAAAATAAAAAAATAAAAAAAAATTATTGAAGAGCTTCATCGTCGGTTATTTTGCATATCTATTCATTCAATGTATTCGTTTAGTATATGTATGTACATACGTGTGTGAAGGTATGTCGGAATGTGTAACGTATGCTATTAGTGGTCACGTCACAACAGCAGTCGGGCAAAAGTGAGTTAGTTATCTCTGTTCTACTCGGCGCCTCTCGTCTCTCGTCATTCGTCAACACGGTAACCACACTGGTGCGTCAACGACATCGTCATGGTATTAGTATCTGTGCTGGTAACCATACATACATAGGTATATGGATTTACTTGCGAGAGAGAGAGAGAGAGAGAGAGAGAGAGAGAGAGAGAGATATTCGTGTACAGATACACACGTGTACACCGAGAGATGTAGACGAGTATGAGTTTATCAGTGTTGTGCGCATAAACTAGCGAGTGGAGTAGCTGAGGAGGTACATTTTGAATTAATTGGCTTAATACCTTCAGAACTCTACAGGGTTCGAATCCATCCGTATATCTGAGATACCGAAGCCTGTTCGGGACGTCTGGTTAATTCCGTTTGCATTAAACTTGGATTATAATGGAATAGCGAGGAATAACGTGTGACATACTTCTCTCTCTCTCTGTGGGTAGTATGTACATACAGGTACACCACACCGCACAATGGCATTCCCCAGTTAGAAATTACTGTCCCAAAAATATTCCGTCCAACTTACGTATTGACTATTTTCAATTAAGAGTGGAAAATCTGTGATTTAATAACCTATACACATCACACAGTGTGAGGTAAGGTTGGAGTTCTAAATTTTCAAACTTCTGAACGGTGAAAATTTCGCATTTTAATATTACCAATTCACAGTGTCAGATTTTTCGAAATTGTTTGAAATAAATTCGCAACTTTGACCGTTCGGGACTTTTAAAATTCGGAACTTTAACCCAGTCCCGTCTACACTATACACGTCAACTAAGATTTTATTATGGGTTAAAATGAAATTATGTTTCTTCAAATCCTTGTGTGAAAATTACTTGGTAAGTTCAGCTTGAGGCTCTAGCTGCATCCTCAGGGTCTATTGATTGTCTTGTCAAAGCCTTAAGTAAACTAGAAACTGTATCAGCACTGCTACGAAATGACAAATCCACTCAACCTTTGACAAACATCCCTCAGCTCGCAATCAGGAACCGACAAATCGCCTTGTATAAGGTTTGAACTAACAAAATATATATTTGTATCCACGTGTCCGTCTATTGTCGATATACCTTTCTCACGATTTAGTTGTTAATTTTTGAAAATTTTTTTGGAAACAAAAAGATATCCTAAAAAAATAAAACTAAAAATTAAAACAAGAATTTTTCTAGATAAGAAGAGAATAGGCTTGTCCACAAAAAAAAAGAATGGATGAATAAATAAAATAGGTATATATGTGTTCACTTGACATAAGCCATCTTTTCTATACAGGATAAAAAAAATTCTTTCTCATAATGGAACTTATGAATATTTCACGAGCACAGGTTATAGTGGCCGGAACTAGTTGAACCTCGTTATCGATGCCAGTTCTGTTAAAGTTCTTTTTCAGGTATATGGTGTGTATGTATATCGCGGGGGTAAATTACAGCGAGGAAAAAGAAAAATAAGGAAAGCAAGAAGCGATTTTTCAAGCACTTTGGAAATATTGTTATAGTTGAAATAGTATATTGTACAACAAGGGGGGAAAATGGGCCATTTCTAGCGAGCGTCTGATGATGTTGCACGAAAACGAGTGCAACGTCATTCATCATCGGAGCCACGGATTGCCCCCCCCCCCCCCCCCCCCCCCTCCCCCTTTTTGTGCCACTGTACTTTTTTTTTAACAAGTGCATTTATAGGCCCTTTTTTGTGCATGTTGAATGGAAATTGTTCAAATCTTTTAAAATTTAAAAACTTTTGAAATAGTTCCTTCATTCAAAGAGTTCCCTCACTTTGGTAAGAAATGGACTCATTATCTCCCATTGGGAGGTGATATCCATTACCTCCCTAGGTAAATGGGATGAATCGATTATCTCCCTAGGGAGGTAATGAAGTCGATGCTCGAAATGAGAAATTTTCCATCCACTTTACATGCAAGTAAAGGGTCTATTACATCCACGTGTTGAGAAAAAATATATTACCTATACTCAATTTTCTACTATTAGTGTTATTACCTTCGATAGTAATTTTATGTCAGTAATACTTTTATGGTTTTTGGTATCACATACCTGAGGTACAGTATACATATAATATATATTTGGTAAAGAGTTACACATCGCTCATTTTCTTATACAATAACACGCCACTTAGTCATTAAGGAAAAATTTTTCAAAACTTTTTTCAATAGATACCTTACTTCTGTGTCCGTTTCTATATTCAAGACACAACGAAGATTGCAGGTAAACCGAGGACTAGGTTTACCTAAAAGAAGAAGAAACAAAAAAAAAATCTAACGGAACGACTCTGACTCTGGCGAAAAGTTTTTCATGAATTTTTATTGTGTTTTAATCTGAGTAGGTACTTGGCGGATTTTTTAACATTTCAGATGCTTTTGGAGCCAATCATATTCCAGAATTTGTACATTGATAGCCTATATTTTTGTGATTGTGTATGATCGCCGTCCGTTTTGAACTAATCGTACTATTTCCGATGATAATTTACCATATATGGCCGAATCACGAAACCGGGGTAGAAAATTTCATGTCCACTTTGCGACTATATATAAATATATATCCATCAAATTGTTGGAATGAATGATTTGTACCGATTTGTGAATCAATAAACTACCCCAAAACGAGGTCAAGTCAATATTATAACTCTATTAGAGTAATTTTTATGCCTTGTTTTAACAGGAGTGATTTCACCCGGGTTGGGGATTTTTATAACCATAGTTTACACGGGTACACATAATCATGAAAATCTAATGGTAATCGATAAATTATACGCCACTAACTTGACACTATTAAATTATTACTATCGAATTGTGTTTGGAGTAACTTGTGTAGACTTAAGTAGGTATATGTGTTGAAAAAAAAAGACAAAAAAAAGTAATAAAAAAAAAAAAAAAAAAACAAAAAAAGAACAGGAACAAAAGTTCTTCTTTTTTGAATTTCATATCTCTCTTCTTCTAATTGTCTACCCCCTTTCGCACGACAATCAATATACTACGTGTGTATCTCTATACTATTACCCCCTTGCTCTGTATACTTATGATATTAAATTATAATTTCGTAATTCTTTTGTTTGTTTAATTCGTTAATTAATTAAATATTTTATCTTTTATATCTCGTTACCTGTTACGTGTTCAGCATTTTTCTAACTCTTCTCTTTTCTGTTTACTTTACAGAGATACTCTGCACAGTGGGCATAAGGTACGACCTCCTTTTTAAACTTTCTTTTATTTTTACGTAATCCTTCATTTTTTTTTTCAAATTTTTTTCTTCTTCTCTTTCTCTTTTTCTTTTTCTTTTACTATTTCTCTTTCTCTTTCCGTGTGCTTTAACCCCCCGCGGTAAACTCTATCATTTTAACGGTGACGGTAGCTGTTTCGAGTTACCTCGTTGTTCACATCCGCATCTAAACTTTTACATATGTCCAACATGTGTTTATAACACGTCGTTCTGTGTCCGACCAAACTTTTCTATATTATCGTAAACTCGAAAATCGTCAAACAAAATAAGAGCTTATCGCTTTCGAGTTCGTTGGTGCAGTTTGTGTAAATCCAAAAAATAAAAAAAAAAAATAAAAAAAAAATAAAAAAACAGTACTCAAAACACCTACACATAGTACAGTTTTTGTAAAGTAAATGCAAAAAATTAAATGAAAATAATATATAATGATTTTTAGTGAATTTTATTTTGAGAAAATTTGAGTGGCACGAAACGGGGTAAATATAGTTGAAAATGGTTGTCGGACATTGGTAGGCAGCGGAAGGTAATATCTATTGCGTGTGTAAATATGGCTTAATAGTAGCATAGAGGTAAAATTTGTTCGCGGAATCACTTAGCTTGTCTTGTCCGAGTTTAATAATTCAGTGAAACCGTCACCTATCTTTACGATATGCTTGTTCGGCGATAGTTGCGTTGATAAAGGCGTGTTTAGATATTGATTTTATAATTTGCCTCTGACATGTTTTACCTAAAATTTTCTTTTCTCCTAACCTACATTATGTGTATATAGTTGGTTTATATATATATACACCTAACCAACTTTATCGTAATTTTCGATCATATTTCCTGAAACCTTTTATGCATATGCATATATCTGCGTCTGCATCTGCACTTGCACCTACACCTTATAAATCTACATCTGCATGATTGTATCTACCATGGCTGAAAAGCTGCCTTATATCAGCCCTTCGACACCTCTTCTCTTATCTTCAGATCTCTTGACAAATAAGTAAGTATATTAAATAATCTATATGTATAATATTAATTTAATATTTATTATATGGAATGTAAGTTGGATGAGTGTTTAGTTTTTTTCAATTTTTGTTTTCTACGTTTTTTTTTTTGTTTTCTCAAAGAAAATTACATTTTGTGAGTCAATTGGATATCAAAAGATTACACTAACTAGGAGATGATCGGAACTCCGGATCATGGATCAAGCCCAAACTCACAGAGGTGTTCGCTTGTACCAAAATATAAAGTACCTGCTATAAAATTCTCCGGATTGTGCCTTTATCCCATCAATTCACTGAAATATACAATACGAATCGGTGTTACATGGATTTTTCAAATTATACTGAAATAATCTGTTTTTGCTTGGCGTCATGAGATTCTACGTTGGAGTATTTTTTGAATACATATTAAAAAAATTTCAAGTGGGAAAAATTCTTCAAATTCATGTCAAATGCAATGTCGAATCTCATGATATGCCAAGCAGAAACAGATTATTTCAGGGCAAAATGCAAAACCCATGCAGAAACGATTTGTATTGTAAATTTTAGTAAATTGATGGGATAAAAGCACAATCCGGAGAGTTGTGTAGCAGGTAATTTTTATTTTGGTACAAGTAAACGTTCCTATAAGTTTGAGCTTGATCCATGACTCGGAGTTCCGAACATCTCCTAGTAAGTGAAATCTTTATTTGGGTTTTTGATTATCTTGCGTCATCTCTCGCCATTAGATTTTCGGATTGAACATGGACTCTTAGAGTTTTAGACTTTCCGAATTTTGAGTCATCTGCATTCCGATCATACCGATTTTTGATATTCTGAATTTCAATTATTCTGAAAATACCAAATCGTCTTAAATAAATTTTATGATTTTTATCGAACTTCAACCTGCAGGTCTCTCGTTTTTCACTATATTATGCAAAATCGCGACGTTCAACACTTTCGAAACTGCATTAGTCTATCTCTTTCTTAACTTTACCCTATATCTGATATATATTATAAGAAAAAAAGAATAAAAGAGAGAAAAATAAAAAGAAGAATGTTGGACTCAGAATCAGATTGATTTCCTGACACCACGATGATCTACTTGGGATAGTGAAAAAGCCTCGCGACTCGCGACTCGCACGACGTTGGTATGATGGAGTGGGTGAAGGCGAAGGAAAGGAAATAGGGATACGATAGGGCTGTGCTGAAGCAAGGGAGTATATCGCACGGGCGAGATCGAGGCGGGGTAGCACTCACGTACGGCATCTCAAATTAAATTAGGTATGGATTTATTCAGGTATTCGTAGGTCACGTTTGATCGTATTTAATCATATTTGATCATACCAGATCATATATGATCATAGACGGTACTCGCTCTCTCTCTCACGCACGCACGCACGCACGCACGCGAGCAGCTTTCACTCACTCACTCACTCACTTTCATACTACATGTGAAGTCGGAGCGGAGTAGAGCGAGGAACCGAACGAAAGTCAGCGGAGTGACGCCACTCAACGCCATTACAATATCATACATAAAGATAGGAAACCCCACATTCACCCCCAACGACTGCTGCTGCTGCTGCTACTGCTGCTACTGCTACTACCTCTCTACACCGACGACTCTCTAAAGAACCCACTTCACGTCTCGTACATTATTTAAACGCAATCTGGAAGCTGCCCTCTGCCTTTGCTATTTCCAAAAAAATAAAAAATAATAAAAATGAAAAAATAAATATAAAATAAAAACTTTTGCGAATTATTATAGTTTTACGACTTTTGTATTAAACGTATGGGGATTTTCTATGTTTTTATAACATAAAAAAAAATCGATGTATTATTATACATATGAATATGAATAGAGAGACGATGTATGTATTTTAGATTCAAAAGCTTTTGCATTTCGAGATGATCGCGGAGAAGGGTAGAGAGGGAAAAAGAAGTAAAAAAAAAAAATTGTTAGATTATAAATTTTTGATAATTTTAAATTTCTAAGAGTCAGGCGCTTTGCCTTTTTATTTATTATAATACAACGAGGAACGGTCGGCTTCCGAGTTTCGCATTAAAAGGGTTAACGTGTCTGACGGTTCGCAAAGAGGTGGCGCAGCAGCCCTTCTAAAATTTTCCTAAAGCCCAAAGGGAATCGTTTATGAGAGAACCGTTTGTTTCGCTATTCCTTGTATAAGCTTTACCTAAGTCGGATCATCTAGTCGACTTTGAAAACGTATTTTCTTCAACCTGTTTAAAAAATCACACGCTGTGCTCGAATTTACATGCCAAGCTGCGTACCTCAGGCTTTGAGCCAATTTATTTCTATGATGCATTATGGAATAGTTGATTCATTTTTCACGACTTCAAGAGGAACGAATTAACATCAGAATAGATTAAAGCCTTTCCTCGTACTCTGGTAACCTCTTGGTCAAGGGACGACAATCATTTTTTTTATTTACATTTTTTTTATCACTGGTTCTAAAATCATGTTATTTCGGGCTGAACCAATAATATATAAAGATTAAGTGAAAAATGTAAAGGTAAAGTAATAAACAAAAAAACAGAAAAAAAAAAATTTACATCGATCCTCGGAAAGCTAAATTTTTTTATTTTTAACTACCCGTAATGAAAATTGAAAATTTTCATAAAAATCAGGAAACCGGTTGACCTGTGGGTCAACCCGAAAACTTCCCGCTGTGTTAAATACGTTACAATTAATTGATACTATTGTGTTTATAATAAATTCAAGAAGGTTATCAGTATAATTAGTTTTCCCTATACAAATCTTTTTTTCTTCAATTTCTATTCTTCGAATAACTTTGAAACTACTCGACCGATCGATTCCAAAATCTAATCAGATCTAAGTCTTGATGAACCCTTTCGATCGCCACAAGAATCATTCAAATCGGTTAATTCGTTCCAAAGGTATCGTAAGAGAAAAAGAGAAATTTTTGTCGTACAATATCTTTTAAACCAATCTTTCGATTTTGATGAATCTTATGGCGATCGAAAGGGCTATCCAAGACCTAAGTCTGTTTGAGTTTTGAGATTGATCGCATGAACAGTTTAGGAGTTATGCGCTAAAAACATGAAAAAAAATTGTTTTTCAATTTTAATTTCTCAAATAACTTTGAAACTACTCGACCGATCGACTCCAAAATCTAATCAGATCTAAGTCTTGATAATCCTTTTCGATCGCCATAAGAACCATTCCAATCGGTCGATTCGTTCTAAAGATATCGTACGACAAAAATTTGTTTATACACACACACATACGGACGTCCATCCAAAAATAGTCAGAATAGCTTCCTGGGACTCTAAAACGTCGAGATCTGATGAAAACTCGAAAATCGGGCCGAAATCAATAACTTCCCTTTTTTATGAAAATTTTCAATTTTCATTGCGGGAAGTTAGAAAATGGCTCAATCAGCTGTGAAAAACCTGAGTCAATGTAATATTTATTCGGAGCGTATACCAGTGATTTGAAAAAAAAAAAAGAAATCGTTTCTGAGGTGTATATACCGACTTTGCAGACAGCCACTCACGGGCATTAACCAGTTTTGCTCTTTCAAAATTTAAATGCCATTTCGTGTTATTCAGGTTGATACTTGAAGTCTACAATAAAAGTTGAAAAAAATTTCCCCTCGTACCAGTTTGGCGTTGAATCCTTCGTTTGAGGCTCGTCGTTCGAGTGCTTTGAAATGGTAATAACTCAGTATTGAGTTATCGAAATTGAACTTAGTTAAATATCATTGGATTTTGAACGATTCGCCACGTATTTATTATTATTTTTATTTGTATCGTAACAAACATACATTAACTTATTTAAACGAAATGATTCAATAGAAATACTCAACGGAAATGAAATATCGAACGTGTGTTCCACGCTTCAGTATTTAAACTTTATTGTAGTTTTCTATTAAAACTAGACTCATAACTTTTGTTCGAAAACAATTATATATACATAAGGTTTTAGAATTATAAGTCCACGAATATAATAACCATACCGAAATTCAAAAACATGTAACAATATTCTGCACGTCATATTTAATTCCATATATATATATATATATATATATGAAAAAACGATTAAAATTTTCATATAATAATATATTTTAAGAAAAGTACGTAAAATGATGAAAAGTATTTTTTATTTCTCATTATTTGAACGACGTGAACGTTTGGGTATAAGAAACGGGGCTTCAAACTTACGCATACATTTTTATCACCTTGTACAACTGACGTGCACAGAGAGAGAGAGAGAGAGAGAGAGAGAGAGAGTAGAGAGAGAGAAAGACAGAGAGATCTTCGACGCCGGATACACGGTACAGCGAGAATACATTGCCTCCGGCTACCTGTTCAAATTTGAATGTTAAATCTGAGTGGATATTCTATGGTTATCCGCAGCTTTTGGTATTCCACGGAAAACCCGGCTTGGTATGAGAGGAAAACGTCGGAGGCCTGAAAACGGGTTGTTGGTAGGGGTTGCCCAGGGTCTACCTTCGTCTGTCCGTCGATCCATCAAACCACACGTCGATACAGCCTCTAAATAAAGCAAGCGAGCTCGAAAGAGAGATGAAGAGAGAAAGAGAAAAGGACGAGAGAGAGAGAGAGAGAGAGAGAGAGAGAGAGAGAGAGAGAGAGAGAGAGAGAGAGAGAGAGAGAGAGAGAGAGAGAGAGAGAGAGAAAGGGCCTTTAGGCCTCGATATTCTAGGGTGAGGGTGACTTGCAAAATGCATCGGGTCGCTTTTACCGCCCCGTGAATTCACCTGACTACCCTTATTCCCCGCCCTCGTCTCTTTTTCGCTCTTATTCCTCGTCCCAGGCCCTTTACTCTCGACTAGCTCAAGGGAGTATGCAAAACCTTGAGAAAGGATACTTTTGAAGGGAAAGTGTGTGCCAAAAGCCAATTGTTCAATAAATAAGTTTTATTACAGAAATTCGCTAGTTTTTTTTTTTTTTTTTTTTGCGAGTGTTCTTCCAAATCAAGTAAAAGCCAAAAAAAGCTTTGCGCTGCAAGGACCTAAATCAACATTCTATGGTCTGTAATCGTTCGTCAAAGAATTCGCCATTTTTTGATACGTTAATTTTGTAGAAAAAATCTGATTACCTGAGCAACTTTTGCGGTGTTGAATAATCGTTTGTTCATTTTGAAGATAGCTTTCTTCGTTGAACAGTCAGAGATCGAAAAATGAAAAATGGTATATTTGATATAAATTCAATACTTCAGAAAAATGATTTCAGCATAATTATATTGATGGATTCACAAATCGTAACTGTTACTAATTGATTATGTTTGAAGATAGCACGAGATTAATAATTGCAATTTGAAATCGATGAAGAGAAAGGTCCTGTTAATTCGCGCAGTGACAATCATGAGATATAAATCCGAAATTACTAATTGCGAGTGGTTATATCGCTTGCATGATTAACAATTGCAATTTGAAATTGATGCGGGGGAAGGACCAGCTAATTCGTACAGTGACAAGTTGTATGTATGGTATATGTATCCGACCGTGTTACACGTTAAGTCTTCTTGATTGTAGTATAGAATGTCAAATCCAGGAGATAAAAGGCTTTTGCCACGCGAAACATGATCGTAATATGCTGAAATAATCTGCTGGCGGTAAGTAGCTGATTGAAAATTGATCCGTACGGATCATTGAAACGATATATTTTCTCTTTTCAGTCTAAAGATCAAACGAGATCATTCATTTTTTCGTTACATGACGTAGATTCTTGATTTTTCCAAAACACGATAATAATTACGGCGTTAAATCAAGCTCATAGTAATTCAGCGATTAAAATCTCGCTTTTTCTTACTCTCAATTTCAGACTATACTTATTATAGTCGTTGACCTTTATTGCTTTGCTGAAATTTTCGACCTTTTTTAATCAGACGATCATTAACGATTCAAGAAACCCACGTCTGTTCATTCAAACGCGAAATTACTCGACGGAAAGTAAATTTCTTAAAATAATTTTTTTTCTTTTTCTTTCTTTCACTTTAAATTCGTTCGATTTTTCACGAACTACGTTTCTGATAAATTTGGTCAATTATGGATACAGACACATGTTTAGGTGTACACTTTGCTTGTTTTTCGTATCTAGATTCGAAAAATCGCTCGTTATCCAGAATTAAGTAAAATAATAGTAAGCATAAAGGAAAATGGTTGATATGATATAGGTTTTTGCAGTAGGTAACACAGCTGGTTATTTACTGAATTTATTTCGCATGTATGAGGGTAAGCTAGTCGACATGGGGTGCAGGCTCAGTAACGGACGGACATTAAAACGTATCGGATAAATTCATGAAAGATTCAAAGACCAAGGCGAGTTTTCGATCTCGTAGTATACATCCCTTGGGGAAAAACGTGTATAGGTACGTACCAGCTATCGTTACTGGACGCAACGTATCGGTGTGCCAAAAACTTTACTTTGTTTGAATTTGAAGAAAGAAAAAGAAAACAAAAACTAAAAATGTCAAATATTTTGATGAATTGTTGTCAAATTTTTACACCGTCGATTCAGCTTCTATTAATTAAATGGTTTTCGTTCGATATTCAAAAGGATCATTGCGGATTATAAGGGCGACGAAGCAAAGCGAAACCGGGTACAGGGGGTGGCCAAGGTAAGACGGAGATTCACGGTCAGGTAAGGTTATATACTCTTCGTCATTTTAGCTACCTAATATCGCAAATTGGACAGGTAGGTAGGTAGGTAGGTAGGTATACGAACTCTGACAGAACTTGATGTCGAAACTTCTTATCCCTTTGTACTGGGTATAATTTGATGTCTAAATATTGCAAGAGAGAGGACAGGACGTACCGCGAGCCTTATCTCCCTGTGGGCTTAGCAGACATTGCGACTCGTCATTCCTTACGTTCTCCCATTATGCGATATCGGTGCTTATGTAATATATATATACATCGCCATTTCTGTGCTTCATCCTCGGCACCCCGTCGACCTACCGCGCGCGCTTATACCTTCTTTGTATACAATTATAATATTTTACATTATTAAAATACCTCTTAAAGTCTTTTGTCGCATATTTGTCGTTCGTAACGAGGACCGTATCATATCCTCGGAACAAACAACGCGAGTTTTTAATATTTCGACATCTCTTCTCCTGACTTCATATCCCCTGGGCCCCATACCATATTCTCAAGACTTTTACAGACATACTTCAAGCTTTACCTCTTCGTACTAAAATTTGAGGAAATTTTTCGCCAATTTTTTTTACCTCAAAGGAACAAAAAAAAAAAAAAAAGGGTTATACACATTATATGTACCATGCATGTCAGAATAGCGCAGCTACAGCTTCACTTCTTCTTTCCAGACGGTTTTGATTAAATTCTCGTTTTTTTTATTTCGTTTTTCAACCCGGTATAATTAACCACATGTTCTAGTTTGTTTAATGTGAAAATAAACCGGTAACTTTTCTGCGTAGTGAAACTTTGGGGTCATACATAAATGATGTGACGCAAATATTTAGTTTTTTTGACCCACCGCCCACGTACCCTTAGCGTCTCTAGTCGTGACATCATATATGGATGACCCCTTCATAGCCATAGAGATATGAAATTTATCGTGTCGATAAGAATTGAGAAAATTTTCAAACTCTCTTACTCCTCTTCAATAAAATCAACAACGCGGTTATACCCTACGGCTTAATTTTCCATCCAACCATCGTAAACATGGAACGAAAAACCAACGATAGTGGAATGGGAGATGTAACTCTCGACGATACGGGAGATATACGGTGAACGTGACATAGGAGTAATTTCACGAGATTCTGACACCACTATGTACGAACTTTGGAAGTTTTCGAAACGCCTCTTCTTACAAATACAGACAAATCCCCGGATGGCATGATTACAGTCTAGGAATCTCCGTCTAATCTAAAACAACATATGTTTAAAGTCAAATTAATCCTGTTTGTATAATACTTTCGAAAATGTTATCTTTAATTTTCATCACGTTCCAGTACTTGTTGGTCATAAGCAAATTTCGTAATATCAAATGGGTACATAAACTGCCCGTTAAGTTTAACCCCCCTTTCTATTCTAATGAGGTATAACCTCGTCCCTACGTCGAGATATTGGTTTGTTTTACGAGGTTGGTAAAGCCGTAATACGGGCTTCTCCTTTGACGCATTTAACTCATGGTTTATGGAGTTCAAAACTACGGGTTCCAAGTCTCTATATCTTTCGCTGAATGGACAAGAATTTTGGACTCTTCAGCATCACCTTTAAAGTTTGTGGGGTTGGTCAACTTTTCATTGGTACACCAGTACAATCTCGTTCGCAACTGCGATGAATACGTAATTAATAGGTCCGCACCAAGTAAATAGGTACCAACAAGCACGTGCCATGTTTTGCCTAGACCGCCCGGGAAGTAAGCTTCGTAACGATGCCTTTATTGCTTTCGTATCAGCAAACGAACTTACGAAAGCTAATTAATATGTTAACGAAGAAGAGCGGTTGTGTAAGCTGTGTCCTTTCACGGTCACGTTGATACGGATATTTATATATAAAACAGCGTTGCAAAAATTGTTTTCTTTTTGGTTTTTTTTTTTTTTTTTTTTTTAGTACAAAAGTTCCCAATTTTCAATATTCCGAAAAGGCAAAATTTTGGATTCATTTGAGACGATTCAAGATTTTCGTAAACGATAAAGTTCGGAATATTAAAATTCGGAAAGGTTGGAATACAGAAAAATTAAAACTCGCAAAATTCAATTGTCCGAAAGTTCAAGAATCTGAAAATTTAATGGGAGCTTTTGAAATAATTTTGAACATTCGGTGTTTTTCGATTTGAAGTTTTTTTAATCGATTATGAAGACTTTCGAGGAAATACTCTTTCTGAAAACTGTGAATTGGTGATATCTATTAAAATTTGGAACTTCAACCTGGTTTCAAAATAATCAGATTTTCATGACGATGAATGTCACAAGTAGATATTCGCGATTTTTCTTTCCATCTAGAATAGTAATCATTGAAAAAAAAAAAAAAAAAACTGTAAGAAAAATACAAAATGACTCAAATGATAAATCGAAAATTTTCTAATCGACAAGCAAAAAAATTTCTTAACAAGACGATCTACTCTCGAGTACAATGCGTATATGTATATACATCTAGTTTCTCTGTCGACCCTCTTCCCTCGTCTGCAGGGTGTCCTCTGTACATCCCCTGCAGGATGATTAATACCAGGTCTAAGACTGGCTGTATTGTTACGGCAACTGCCTGGTCTGTCCGTCACCTAATAGATATAAATGTAGGTAGATGTCGTAGCTACCCCGGTCCAAGTATGGCGAAGGTAGAAGGTTGAAGGTAGAATAGGTAGAAGGCACTGGATATTAAAGCGTTGCGGTCGCTTCACTGCACTTTGCGTTAAATAATTACCTTGGCAAAGTGTGCTCGTCTGGGTCTAGTAGATTGCGTGACAGAATTACGTGTGAAATGGACCATCTGCATTGTACCTACAATGTGACTATATAAGGTACAACGGAGGTAAAATACTCGAAGCAAGTCATGAAACGACAGTTGTTTTTTCTTATCCTTTTTTTTTGTTGTTTTACTTCAAACTACAGTAGGAGCTCCCATAACTTAATTGTTCTCATTTCCTAACTCGTTGCCATGACGACCGATTCTTAATAACTTAATTTTCCCTATCGCCGTTTCTCCCCACTCTGAGTTTCGAGTGACGCGCAGCGTGGGACTTACACAGGGCAACATAACCTCAATTGTCATATTTCTCGGGAAATTCTACGCATGCGTGCTAACAGAAACGCCATGCGCATGCGTTTTGGGCATTAGGGTAGGAGAACAAGGGGAAAGTTAAGTTATGGGAGTGTCTATTGTAAGTAATTCCTTTAATGTTTACGTAAAGAAGAGTTTCGTTTGTCAAATCACTTAGCGTTGGGCGTAGGTGCAGCAAAAAGCTTACTTAACTGAACCTATCCTTACCCCTAACCTAACGTAACTCTAACCTATAACAGTGGGAAATCAGAGCCACGAAGTTAGGGCAGGTAAAGGTACAACGCCCACGTAGGTAAAGGTACTCTCGAGTACCTACCTACATCAGCGAACTGAAATTCAATCAGCTCAGCTTTCGCATGTAACGTGACCTCGACTTGTAAGGAGGTTTTAAAGGGAGGAAATCAGCATTCGGGCAGAATAAAAGAGCTCCGAGGGTATTGGTTCCGTTAACAATTGATAACCGATGGATTGAAATTTTCATATAGGCTTTTCAAATTCTCAACCAAACTCTCATGAACTCGTTTAATCAAGTTCAATCTCTACAGACCCATGTGCCTTCTCTCGTCTCAAAAATATTGGCTAAATTTTGCCTCCTTTCTGCAGTCTCCCTTTAAATTTAATACGCACTCGTTTATGTATATGTACATACGTGTAGGTATACATCCAACTATGAACGTGTATCATGCATGTATATTCCATCGAAAGACCGAGGAGAGCCGAGAGAAAGGTAAGTGCGGCTACGGTGGTGACGGCCACGGCGTTGCCTGCATAATCCCAAGCTTCGTCCAGATCAAAGCTTGGCAACATTCTCTATGAATAAAGCCGCGTCCCAAAATCTCAGTGGTTTTACCTCGTTGTCAAACAGGGACCGGGTGTACCACGGTCTCTCCTCATCTCATCTCTTCTCTTCGTAGCGTTTCACTGGTCAAAAAGGTTGGTAAAGCCACTGATACAACGAAACCTTTTACCGAATTAGCATCGTAGACATATGTCCGCGTATATATGTGGCGATGTTGATCATAAACTTACACCGTACACTGTGTCAGAAATTTGTGATTTTAAAGACTCCGAAATGTCAGAGAAGTTACGATTTCTTTCGTATTTTATCTGATTTCAAGTATGTGGTGTCTTATTTTTTTCTTTTATTAAGGTTCGTGGAAAAACTTACGAACAACTTTTCAAGGAATAACTTTACATACCCTAAACAACGAGACCTACTCTTCTCTTTTGGGTAAAGGTAAAGGTGTTCGCTTTGTACGAGTAACAACAACGAGCGATGAACAGAACGGGTCCATTCTCCTTCTATAGGTGAACTAATAGAGCCTGTTTATTCACAATGCAGGATCTTAATGTACAAGGTACAGTTATAGAAGGTGTACCATCGCCCAGCCAACACCCTCGTCTTTGCCTGACTGAAAGCAAAGCCTAATGGAACGGAAACTGTATATACATATATATATATATACCTATACTATGACCGACCTGTTATATGTATATGTATGCATGTGCAGGTGTAAGGGATATACAACGATCGAAGTCGAAGAGGGTTAACCCAGATCTCGTGACCTTAGCCAAAATATCAGATTTTTTATCACAAATTTCGGTGCGAACGCTCGTTAAAAAGTGATTTTCAATCGCGAAATTACCTCGGAATTATGATTCCATTTTGTAAACCTTAAATTCGGTCAAAATTATGGTTTCCCTTTTACAGGGGTGGTCAGAGATCTTTAATGAATGGAAACGAGATTAAAAAATTGTGTGTGATTAAGTTGAGTGATGAAACACGATGACAATTTTGTACGGTCGAAGGGACGTTTGATGCTGTGACGATCAGATCTTGGATTCTAACGCGTGATTACCTTGGAGCAAACGTAATATTCCGACTAGTCGAACAGCGACACCACAAAGGGAATGGTCAATCAGAGTGTCACAGTTGCTGGCGTCTCTCAAGCCTCGGATCTGCTGGTCAGATTTGATCTCCGATCGAAATTACGGACGAGGTTTGTACCGTCATGTATCGTGCAGCTGGTCGCATCCCAACTTGATTTTCGAGGGATTGTTACAGCGACAGTTGTTTGATTGTGCCAATATTACTACCCGCTGAAGTTAACCTCTGACAGTAGGTATGGAACTGCATACAAAGCCACTTTCAAAAGGATTTAGACCCACATATATCCACCCTCGACTTTACCAACAATGTTCACCTTATATTCTATTTGCACAAAATTAAATGTCACGTCTGATCAGAATTAACTATTTTTTGTTTTTTTTTGCAAATAATTGCAAACAGTATCGATAATTTTGGAATCAAATACTCTGTTCGTAGTAAAATGTAATTCTACAATAAATTTCACTGAAATTTATCGAATAGTTATCGAGGAATGTCGTAATGAAATTTCGAACTGCTATCTCTCCAACATTTGATTTTGAAAATCTGTTATATTTATTCGAAAAAGTTCTTTGCCTTGAGACGTAAAAAGCGAAAAAATTTCATCTGAATCGCAGTATCGGTTCTGGAGATATATTACTATTTCTTTGAACATACAAATAAAAAACATAAATTTTTCTTTACCTTTTTCAAACCCCGTCTACTAATTTCAACAAAATTCAGAAACTCGTCAATAAATTATTACCGCTATCTGCTTATCAAATTTCGATGAAATCGTTCGACTTATGAAGAACTTATAAGTGTCCTATTTTTTTTGGGGGGGGGGGGGGGGGGGGGGGGGGGGGTATATATATATATATCAAATCCGTTCCTGATTATCGACACTCACGAATCTTCTGAATAATTCCAGCGCCTCTAAATGACAAATGATCTAGTTTTTTGCCCGACTTCGTTGTCTGATAGGTATGTACATCTATGATAACGTGAACTATAAACCGGAAACTAGGACATCCACTCACCGTTGTAAATAAACTTAAAGCTCCTCAGCTCCGGTCGTATAGCATGAGAAACACTGTGAGTTGGTTTCGTTACGTAATAATGGTCCCAGGATGAAGTACGTGCATTGTTAATGAATCAGGTAATTAGGTGGGGGAGTTCGGTTTAGTGAATACTGCCCCAGGGGGTAACGGCAGTGGGGGGGGGGGGGGGGGGGGGGCGAAGGGGGGCAGCGAAACGTAGGTATGTATATACGTACGTACATTCGTGAGCTTTAGACAGGGAGGCTGTGGAAACGCGAGTGTGAGTACGACAGCGAATGTTGGCCGGGGCTAGCAGCTAGCAGCTAGCAGCTAGCTGAGGGGTTCATTGGGGGTTAAAACAGGGTTGAGGGAGGTTTAAACCTACGCTCAGTTCACTGCGCTTCGCGCGTTGAATATGCTCGGTCCAAAGCCGAAGCTAAAGCCACGGGATCATACGCTGCGGTTCCTGTACTGTCTCTGAAATTGAGAGAGAGAGAGATAGAGACGTAGATGGTTTGGTTGGTTTTACACGCGTCTGTGTAATGTACGAATTTAGATAAAAGTGTATTAGTTATGTACCTATTGTAATATTAAAAGTTATAAAAATCTATACACGGAAGCACGCGTTATATAATTCGTAACAATTTTAACACGCATGCATTCAAATTGTGGAATCGCATCGATCTTTAAAGATTTTAGGACAACGGGGTAAATTCATAACGTTCCACACTGACCGTTGGTCGAACTTTCGGGTTGTAAGCCTTCCCCTGTCTTTTGTTTCAACACGGGATTGTAAAATCGCGTGTAGCTACGAGCCATTGTATTCTCGTTAGACGGTGTATAACACGTTTAGTTCATTAGGTAATTAATTATGGGTGATGGTCTAGTCCCTGTACCGTTTGTGAGCAGGTAGCTACACGTATTACACGGCAACTTGCATGCTGTACTGCAGATTCTTCGAGTATAAGTAGTCACTGTACTGTATTGAGGGTTTCCAGTATGATATGCGGTCATAAATATTGATTATGATAAGGAATTTTATATCTCAGTCATCGATTGGTTGGTATTTCATTTCTTCATTTGTATAGGGTCAGGTTGAAGTTCCGAATTTTAACAGTTCTTAACGGTCGAAATTACGGATTTATTTGAGACGATACCGGATTTGAAAAAAAAAAAAAAAACGTTAAAGACGCAGGTAATAAAACAATCGGAAAGTCCAAAACTCCTGAAGTCGAAGAATTCGAAAATTTAGTTTTTTGAACGAATTGATATGGTATTTACCGTACGTAGGTATAAAATACCAACCAATTACAAAATAATCATTAAACCCGTTTCTTTGCATGCGATGAATAAAATGGCCAAAATCGTACCTTTACCTATATCCATATGTAGATTATACATATGTATACATACATACATACATACAGGTAAATCGAGGGTAGGTTTTCGACCGGTGCTTTGGTCGTTTGGATTAGGTATATATACCGTGCCGGGGTTTTGGTATCGCGTGTGACGTCAACAGAACAAACAAACCAACGCATTACGGTAATTATGAAGACTGTTCCGTGGAAATACGCCTGTGTGTTTGCTTATACGGACACGGAATGCGACTAGAGTCATATTTCCTCCGTATACCCTGATTCTGGGAATTTGATTCTCGTGTTCGAAATACGACCAATGAAGTACAGTTTTGATCCACCCTTTTACAATTCATTAAAGCCTTGACTAATTCTATTCAGTGAAAATTCTTACTCGGAATTTACATTTCGGAGATGAAAAAAAGAAAACAAAAAAGAAAAAATTTAAGAAACAAAAAGTATGAAGTAAAATTGACCAAAAAAAAAATGAAAATAGAATAATAATTTCGCGTAGAGGTGCACCGCAGTATATGACGTAAATGTGTGATATTTTCCTATATTCCTATAATTTTTTTCCAGCTTCAGAGGCGTTTTATGTTATTCATAACTAGTTAGTACTCCCACTTTGGCGAACGGTGTTATTGGTAGTACTGGCGTAGTAAATAACATCGCTGATATGTCTATATTTAATGTATTCAGCCTAGTGCTCACGGTGCGGTTGTGTTAGCTGTATATAATACGCGTAGATATGTTTGTAAATGACGTGTATTATAGGTATGTACATACATACATACATACACGCGTGTATCGGGTTACGGTGTATGTTCAGAATAGCGGAAAAACGAGAGAGCATTGTTGTTTGAAATTACATTAAATATTTCTGAACAAAGCCGTTTCGTATTCGAATATATACAAACGCGGTCGAGTTTTTGACCGACCGAAAATCAACCCCCTTTCTATCCTAAAAACCGAGTAGGTAAAGGTACACCAATCTGCAGGCAAACATTTTATTAATAAAAAATTAAAAAAAAAAAAAAAAAAAAAAATACTGGCCCATTTCCTAACCCCAGTGAAGAGGATTATGATTTATTCCTCCATTATTTCGTTTTACAAAAACTCCTCGTTTCTCTAAATTTTGCGATTCTTTTTTTATTCATTTATTTTATTTGTTTTTTTGTTTTTTTTTTTCGTTTCTATCATTTTTTTGTGTGCCGGTTAAACTACAAGCTTTAAACTATTGAATCAATTTCTGTATGCAAAACCAAAAAAAAAGTAGATGAAAAACCAAAAAAAAAAAAAAATATATATATACAGTAACTGATTCAATTGGTAAATAATAATAGAAGTTTTAATAATTCCCTTCCACTGCAGCAGTCATTGAAAATAGCTTTTGTTTAAATTTAAATTTAGTCGTGGTAACGAGCCCGTGTTTTCACCCTGGAGCTAACAAACATATTATATTAAATTATGTATACCTACGTTTAATTAGAGACGCAATCACGTGCAATCACAGGTCCACGGTCCATACACTTTGCGTTGTTATTTCTATCATTATAATATAATATGAAACAATACAATACTATACATATAATATCGCGGACTATTTACTGCGGATTTAAATTTTTTTCATCCCCTCATCGAAACGAACATTGGCCGCCAAAAAATCACCGTGCTAACGGTCAAATTTTATGTAAAAAATAAAAACGAAATGAAAAATGAAAAAAAAAAAAAGTCTATTTTCATCCAGCAGTCAACTCGTTATAATTATATTACCTATTTATATACCTACGTGTGCGTTTATACCTGCCAGGCATTTATTTAGCTAGTTAATTATCTTTCATCTATTCCCTGCCTCTGCAGTGACTGCAGCAACCTAGCTAGCTCGATAGTAACGACGGGGAAAATTGTCCGTTCCGAAGCACCGGCAGGTAAAAAAGAAAAAAATAAAAAAGGGTAAAAGAAAAAAAAAAAAAAAAAAAAAAAAAAAAAAAATATGAAACACCGAGGCATAAAAATCTTATAATCTCTAGAGCGGAGTAGCTAGCCACCTGTGCAATATCATGCATATACAGGATGGTTGAAATAAAACCATAACAAACTAAATATGTAGATATATACATCGATCAAATGAAATGAACTCTCATATTTATTTAGATATTTAAACTAGAAAATTTAGAAATGATTACTTTTCAGATATATTTTTAACTAGATTTTATTACTGACGAAGAAATTAATGGAATCGATATATTCATTTGTATTTGAAAATTTTGGGACTTTTATTATACCCGTTGTTGAAGTTTAGCCTGATTTTTGTGTGGCTGCAGTGTTGCGTATGGTACATACGTCAAGGAGCGCTAGAACATCGATAAATTGATTACGATTCAATATCTGTTGAATTGGTTCAGGCGTTATTGACAGTTTTTAGGTATTCAGTGTAAAGCCTATATTCGATGAAAAAAAAAAAAAAAAAACGGGTCTAAAAATAGTCTGAGCGTTATGAATAATTTTACTTTATCGGATCGTCGTAAATTTCATCGTAATACGCCTCACGTCAGGTTAGTTAAAAATGAAAAGGCGGTGAATACTCGTTAAACTCAAAATTAAGCTGAGCTCGTATTTATCCCATCGTCGTAATGATCTGTTTTATAAATAAAAGTAAAACTTAAATAACATAACATAACATAAATGGATAATTTCCGTCAGTCAGTTTTTCTCGGGCTACACTGTACTTGGACGTTATTTCCCATTCAGTCGATACTTATACTATAGTCTATAGTTCTGTACATTGTTGTACAGTCTACTGCATACTTACTCCTCGTTGTGAGCTTTTACGATAAGATATTTCTCGAGAAGCTAAAATTTTCCTCCGCCCATAACGACTGCGTTCAGGGACTAATTTTATCGAAAAAAAAAAAAAAAAAAAAAACAAATAATAAAATGAAATATGAATAAACAATCCTTTCTCCTGCTTCATCGTAATCTTCGTTAAAAATTCACTGTTTTATTTCTCTCAGAGAAATAATGCAACGGAATTTTAATAGAAAAAGCTTTATTACTCGGCATAAATTGTATAACGAGATACATAACGGTTATCGGAAACCGCAAGTTTTATAGTAAAGTTCGCGGAAATCGGTCTAATAGTTATCGAGCTTTGTCACAATAAAATTTCAAACCTTCCTAACCGTCCGTTTTTTATTTCCAAATTTTCCGAAAAAGCTCGTTACCTCAAAAAGATTTTATCGAAATCTTACAAACAATTTGATTTTTTTATTGATGCGTCATTGAAAACCAAATTTTTCTTTCAATTATAAAAAATTGTTTAAAGTTCATCCGAGTTTGAAATTTAGTAAAAATCGTTCGACCAGCTTTCCAAAAATTATCCAACAGATGCAAAAGAACGACGTAAAGAACTTGAGACACCAAAAACATATTTTTTGTGGTATTTTTTTAACTCTCGTTTGTTTGGCAAAAGGTTGACTCGGGTTGACTTTATTTTTCGGAAAGTTACGTTGTGTTGGTTTCGTTACTTACATACCAATGCGATTGTTTTGCCCACATCAGAACTCGAACCTACAGATTATTAGTATTATAGTTCGACCTGGTCTCTACCCTCTCGTACCTCAGTGCGGTTCGGGAAGGCCGAGAATCGGAGTAGGTTGGAGAAGGAAGGTAGGTAGGTTGTAGAAGGTTAGTTGGTACCTGAGCTTGCGGTTCTCAGTCAGCTTTGACTGACCCGCTTAGCTTGTGGTTGCTCCTGTCGATTTCACAAGGCAAAAACATATCCAAACTGAGTTTCTCGCAGTTCGACAAGAGCTTCGCGGACCAGGTTTCGAAGCCGCTTTGCTTCAAATGATCACATTTTGCTTTACTGTTGTTAGTTTTTTTTTTCTCTCTTTCTTATTCTCCAGGTATTTCACTAACAAATGGTATTCGACTATATAACCTATGCCCAAAGTTCCAAAGCTTTCAAGGTTTGAGGCTTTTCTCGCTCTCCCTTTTTCCTCACACCGTACGTTTCGTTTCTGATTTTCCGTTTATTATGATTATTATTTTTATTATTATACATCTGAGTTAGAAACAAACTGCGGTATTTAACCGAGTCTTTTACGGTAACGAAAATCTCTTCACGCCTCGCGGACTTTGACACTTTGTTTAGAGACTAGATTGTCGGAGAATACGAGGATTTTGAGACTGAAGTGTTTCGCGGTTATGATCTTCGAGATATTTTCCATTATTTTTCAAATTCTTGCGAAACATATATCTAGGTTGGTATATATATATATACATACGTATATTTATCCAACGTCATGTATAGATAAATTTCTTCAGCAATGATAATAGTTTTTCACATAATTTTGTTCTTTCAATTTTATACCGAAAGAAGACAGTATTTCATGGTATTTCTATAGATTTTTTTTAAGAAGAGGTAAAAAAAAAAATTTTTCAGAAGATATTCGTTCCATTATTCAAACTTTTTTTGTCGAAACATTTATTCCGTCGACAATGGGAGTTTAATTTGAAAATTTTCTTAACTTTTTATGTTAAAATGAAAGGAGTATTTAACGGAGATGAAATTCAAAGCCGTTAGGTAGGTAGGTACAACGTTTTACAGCTGAACCGTACGTTTTCTTATATATATATAAGGCTCGAACGAGGACAGCGCGCTACTGCTATTCCCGTTTCGTTGCGGGACCGTGACGAACAATGAGGCAGACTGCAGGTTGTAATAACTCAGAGCGATACAAGTTTCTCCATTATTCTAATAATTAGCAGTGGCCATATTTCTTCGTGGCTAAAGCACCTTGCCGCGGACCCCACAAAGAACGTCGCGTTCCTACAACCGCGCTGTTTCTACTGCAGACTCGTCCCCTCACTCACGTATTTCAAACCCTCGAAGCTTTTTGCTGCCCTACCTGCAAACTGCGATACTCATATATATTCCCTCTCTCTCATTTTCAAAATACATTTTCTTCAACGTGCGTGTATTCGGAATTCTTTATTTGTGCGTTTGTGTTTGCGATATCCGTGCAGGACGAAGGGTCGAATTTCCGAATTTCAAAAGTTCTGAACGGTCAAAATTGCGGATTCATTTCAGACAATTTCATATTTTTCGCGCGAATTTCAAGTTTCGGAGTTTTGATCTTTCGGATCTTTAACTTTTCGAATTTTGAATCCTCGGAGTTTTAAATTGACTATGCAGATTTTCGGGGAAATACTTTTTTGAAAAAAAACTGTGAATAGTTAACATTAAAATTCGGAATTTCGACTGTTTGTAACTTTTGAAATTCATAACTTCAACCCGTCCCCTTATCCACATCCTCTTCATCCTGATTCCTACAGCCATGTACAGATCGTACTGATCCCCAGAAAACTAGGCCTTTGTTTCTCACCCAGACAAGAATTTCTCTCTAAGTAATTTCCGGTGGAAACCTCAAGATAAACTAGACAGAGGGATATGAACGTGTCTTTGTTTCATCGTCTTATGGAAGTCGGAAGTTAGAAAACGGAAGTCGTGGCTCTGGGGGAGGGAAAATTTAAAAATTTGTTCATTCGAGTAGGTATAATAGTACACAAAAGTGGGGAAAGTGAATAACGTATAACGTGTATATATATATACAACGTTGAACCGTGTTATCGTTCGTAAAATTTGGCCCGCAAGCTCCGGCTGCTACTGCTACTACATGGTGAATTTGTTTTTACGCGTTGAATAAATGAAACTATAGCTTGCCAACCCCAAGGGCCTCTCCGACCAAGCAACCTGCAAACCCCTGCTGCTGGTTTGGGACATCCGTAGTAGGTACAGATACTAGCGTAATCTGCTTTCCGGTGGGCGGAAAGTGGCTCGTCCTCGCGCCCCTTTAGCCCTCGGTCTTCTGCCTACTCGTAACAAACCCTCACTACTCACCGCAGCATGCATCTTCCATGAGTTTTACGAGCGTTTAATATCATAAGCTTAAAGCTCAATCCCGTTCCATCTGCCCTCTCCTTCTCTTTCTCTTTCTCTTTCTCTAAAAGCATCTTTATCTGCAGTTATTCTGCCTCGAATTCCGAGGGACTGTTTTTACGGATATTATTTTATCTGAGAAATATGCATTTGGCAATGATTTTTGGTAAGGCTGCAGCACGTAGCGCTTTGGCTTTCTTCGTAGTGTCTTTCCGGTTTCTTCCCTTCTTCGCCTTCTCACGGACATAACGCTTATTTCTTAATCCCGGATTACCTCTGACAAATCCCACGGATTTCCTACGGATTTGTTTAGCATGCGCAAAACGTGATTCGCGAGGACCGCACGAACCAGCATCCACCATCACCTCCGCAACTACTTGCTACTTCGCTTCTGTAAGCCCGTTATACCTCAAAAGCTCTATTTCGTCACGGATCGTCGAGTGCCTCGTAAAACTCTTGCTAAATTGCTGCACTATCCGACTAGTGCGAATTCCGACTCCCTAGGCTATAGTTTTCACCGTATGCCTGGATCTTTCTAAGGATTGGTTAAAGGTTACCAGAATCAGTTAAAGATATTGTAATAATTATTGAAGCAATCAGCTTTTTTCCTTCACATTTTTACTCGTGTTTTACTTTTTTTTTTTGCAGTTTTGGATTTTCAGTTAATAAAGTTAGAAAAAAAATGAGTCGTTGATATGGGGCTGGGTTAAAATTCCGATTTTTAATATTACCGATTCACAATTTTTGGAAAAGGTATTTCTCCAAAAGTCTGCACAATCGATTTTCAAAAAATTCAAATCACAAGACAGTCGAGGTTTAAAATTTCGAAAGTTGAATATCTAAAAGATCGAAATTCTAAAACCTAAAATTCGTGCATGGAGCGTCGTGTCTCTCCATTGAATTTTCGAATTCTTAGACTTTTGGACTTTCTGAGTTTTGAACTCGTGTCATTTGTAATATGATAAAATTTTAAATCCGATTTTCTCGTTTCTTTTATCACGAATATGATTCGAAAATGAGTAAAGCGACGTACCTATATGTAAAGTGGAATTGGTATTATGACGTGAAACGGTGAGATCCATTTACAGTGCGCACTGACTTCCATTGTAAGGAATAACGAGCAGCAATTTTTGACTCTCCGAGTCAACCGAACAATATGACGCATTAAGCGAATTGTCCGTCGACACGGTGCGGCTGCCGTCCGCGTCCGCGTTCGTGTCCGTAGCCTGTGCAAAGCGAAGCCTGTAATCAATGACCGATTTACATTCCGTGGAAACCCGGCCTAGAAGTCCTCTCGCGCGACTGAAACTTCCTACATCGTAGTTGATTACGTTTTAACACCGTCCTACTACTCCGGCATCTATATCTACCTCGATTACTAATTCTCAATTTTCTACCAACATTTACCGACTCTATAAAAATTCTTTCAGCGTCTGTATGAATTCAACAAAATTCACAAAATTGAATTTGAAATTTTTTATTTTACATACAAAATTTTGTAAATTTTACCGGATCCCGGAAAAAGGTTAATAAAATTGAAGAAATAAAAATAAAAAAAAAAAAAAAATTGAAAATAAATGTAAAATAAAAAATGGATAAAAATAAAAAAAAATTATTCCAGAATTTAAAGGAGGACAACATTGAGCACTTTGCTACAAATAGGGGTACTTCTTTGTCGAGGTCTTGGACCGGAAAAGGGTTGTACGAAGAGGAGAGAGACGGTTGAAAAATTAAAGAAAAATAATAATAATAATAATGATAATAAAAGCTAAATAAAAAGAAAACCTTTTGTTCCGGGCACCTGAGGTCCAAGTGCCCGAAAATCTATACAGACGCGATATACATAGGTACAATGGAAAAAAAAAAAGAAAAAAAAGTGAATTATGTATTTAAAAACGACGACGTGTTTGGTACGGGCCGAGGTTCGGAGGTTGGGGTAGAAGGCTGCTTAACGACACGGGCGGATAGCGGTTAATTGTATTTTTTGCTACCCTTGGGACTCGGAGAGATGGGTGGGGAACGAAAGGGGTGGGAGTGCTGCTACCCCCGGAGGCGCCTTCAATATTCATCTGTGTTTTTAGGCCGGAGGAATGCTTTTATTACGGGGCTGAAAGAGGAACTTCATTAATCGAGGCTTAAGTTTTTGTATAGATAGTCGACGAGCCGTGGATATACCTACTTATACGCGCATGTCCGGCACGGTTTTATCCCAAGTAACCCGCGTTACGTTTAGGGTTAAGGAAATACGCCGGTAGGCGCGTTTTAAACGAGTAAAAATATTGCTGGAAAAATATCTATCGACAAAGTAAAGATATTCAGGCGGTATCGTGTACATGTAACATGTAGGTATGTACATACATACATACGTGCGGTGAAAAACTCGAACGAAAAAAACGTTATGTATTTTAGAAAAGACAAGAATTAAAATAATAAAAAATAATATATTAAGCATTTTGGCTCGCGAAACAATTCTTCTTTTTGAGGGAAATTCGTGAGGTTGATTCATTTCGCGAGGTGGCGCTAACTGTTGAAAAAATTGTGAACTTTTATAGAACTGAAAAATATATGTACACTCTGAAAATAAATTTTTTTTTTTTTTTAAATCATTGTTACGATTGAGGCTATATCGAAGAAAAAGTGGTTATCGCATAGTACAGGTCGTATTGTTCATCGATGCGTTTTCAAATTTGGGGAGGAATATTCTTAAATAATTTCATTTCATGACAAGTCAATAATATACAAAAATAAGGCCAGTCTTTTATCGTTGAGAACACGTGACACACTTTCTTTTATCAACGTTTGGAAGAAAAATGGTTCAAAATAAAAAAAAATTTGTATCCAACAATTAAATTCATAAAATTCATTATCATTGGTTTACCCCAAAATTATATCAATTTAGAATATTTCATAAAAATTTTAAGAAGTTTTGATTAACGTTGCTACAGTTGCACCCCACGACAACCATTTCTTCTTCGATGCATTTTTTATTATAATTATATTAAAGAAGAAGATGAGGATTGCTTGAACTTTTTTTTTTTTAATAAAATTAGTGCCTCGTAGTTTATTGATGTAGGTAAATAATGTTTTTCGATTGAAGCTGCAGGTTACGATGCAGCGAAGTTTGAATAGAGGAAACTTAATATTTGAAAATGTGAAATGTTTAACGGAGCAAAAATTCGTGCAGCATCTAATCTCTGCTTTCCTACTAATTCTACGACTTAAGGTTTTCTGTAAAAAAGAGCCAAAAGGGCCTTGAAAGTAAAATGAAGGGACGAAGAAAAAGGACGCTAAATCCTTATTACTCGTACCTTTTTGTGTCCATTTTTTATTCACATAGTAAAATTACGTTTCTTTCTTTTTCTTTTACTTTTTTTTTTTCATTTACTGACATTTTTATAAATCTACGAAAAGTGCGGTTCTCGGATTACACGAGCTGTGGATTATGACTTCCATATTAAATAAATAAATCTCATGCTTTCGGTGCTCATTAAAGGACTTCGCATTGCTAAAAAAAAATATAAACTAAAAAAATTAATAAATTTTCTATTATTTTTACAGTCTTTTACAATCTCTAATAAAATTCACGTTAGTTACTTTGAATTTTTCGTCCTGTCTGTTCTAAAAACGTACCTATACCTATATACGTATACCAAAGTAGAGTCAGTCGATTCCATTAAAGTATGTACATCGGAACCGTAGTCATAGTCGTCGTCGCAGTTTACTTTCTGCGAAATTTAAATTCTAAATCATGTTCAAAAAATATTTGCTTCAAGACTCTGGTTATTTTTCTAAGAAAGTGCCGTTTCCGATGATTCGTAATCTCGCAAATGTCCTCGGGATATTTTTACATCATAACCAGAATGTCGAATCTTCTTCAGTTCATATAACTATCAGCTATAATACATACATATACTTTGTTATCATTTTGTTCGTTATGTTTTATGTTTATTATTTCTTTTTTTGTCATTTTACTTCCTATCAACGCTCTTCACGTATGTTCATCTAATACCAATAACCAGATTGCTTTCGAAATAAGAATATGAATATCTACTTTCATCTCGTTTTCACATGTCGCCCTTTTCGACCTTCTATCTTCATCCCTGCAGCGCTTATAACGACAAGCCTTGTCGAACCACCTGCGAATCTCCCATAACATATAACGGTGTTCCCACCAGCGAGCTTTACCGAATATATATTCAGTTAGGTATATGTCCGGATGGCTGCAGAATCGTTCATTCTATCAACGCCTGAGGCAGTCCATTCTCTGCCCATTTGCAAAGCTTCCTTCCTCTGTTTCTCCCTCGCCTTTTGCGCCCCCTCGACCTCTTTCTACATGCCCTAAGTGCCACCCGCGGATAAACCACCCCCAACACCCTTTACTAACCGGTATCAATCCATAACGTACAGAGTGACCGACCCGCCAGGTCGCCGCCATTAATCAATTACTGCTCGCCGTTACCCTCCAGGTTTAATTAACACCTAATATCGCTCGAGACTCGCGATCAGGGTTCAAAAAGATTTTCTTTATCGTATGTTAGGTATAAGTTCATGCGAGTTTATACAGAGAATGAAAAGTCGGGTTCAAAAGAAACCGTATTTTGAAATTTTTGAAAATTCGAAATCGTCTGAAATAAATTGGAAAAATTTGGCCATTCGGAACTTTGAAAATTGGTAACTTCATACTGGTTTCGAGAAAGAGAACACATCGACGAATTTCTTCTCTTCTTTTCATTCGTATGTTCGATTGACAGTGACACACGTGTTACGTAGAATTGAAACTGATGGAAATTAGTTGAGAGAAGAATAAAAAGAAGAAAAGAAGAAGAAGAAGAAAAACGAAAAAAAAACATGGCTGTAGGTATAAGAAGAAAAAACTTTGAGACTCCTCTGTCGAGGGTGACAAGTCAAAATATACAAATACGATACCTCGAAACTCGCCATCTTGAATATTTTCAATCCTACAGGCAAACAGATGACATATTCTGATCGATATATACACTCGTACATTTCTTCTCCCCTGCGTATAGCCAGGTTATAGATATACGTTGTTGTATGGGGAATTCCATCGATTATCAGACCGCGATAGAATTTTAAAAACATTTATTAAACTCTCATTTGTTTTGTTATTTTTGATTATATATATATTTTTTTTTACAGTTCGTTCAACACCCGTCCAAAGATGCAAATACCAAAATTTTTAAATCTCCACAATCTCTAGAAATTAAATTTATTTTTTATTCCGAATAAAAAGTCGTGTCCCAAAAACATCGTTTTTTTGTTTTTTTGTTTTTGAATATTTTGAAACATGAATTATTAGTAAAAAGATATTTTTATTTCAAACCTCATAATTTTTCCTAGACGTCATTTCTAAGCTCAGGGATCTTAGGACTCAGAAAATTCATATGCATGTAAATCTGTGGACGAGTTATGAAGAAGGTATTAAAATTGCGATGAAATTTTTTGGTGTTTTTTTTCTTGTTTTTTTTTTTTATCTTTTCGAAAATTGGCACGTTTTATAATTGTTACAATGTCCCATATGCATATGTATTTCTACGTACGCGTTAGCGGTATGTGGATGAGTAGATACACACATGAGCTTTCGAAAGCCCACCTACCCGGTGAGCCGAAAACAATTATTCAACTGCTTTGCAAATACATCCTTGCCTCATCAGAGTCAACTTATTTATCTATGCAAATTTTCAATCAATCGTCGTGTTGCTGTTTCGTTCGATTCAGTTTGTTAGGTACCTCTACCAACCTATCTACCTACGGTTTAACAGCTGGAACCATCATCAACGGTGAACGTTCATGGTCGACTCTGTAACGACATAGGGCGACTGAACTGCCCATACCGTTCACAAACAAAGTTGTTCGTCCTTTTTTTTTTTTCTTTTTTTTTGTTGGTTTTTCGTTTATTTATTTCATGTTTTTTTTTTTTTTGTTGTTGTTGTTTTGTTTTCGTTTTATTGACGCACGCCGTCGCTTAATAGGTTTGTTATATCCCCCGGTCTGACCGTTAGGGACAATGAAGAGCGAGGGAACGCGTTCGCTTCCGCTCAACTTCCCATACTCCCCATCAACCTCTCTCACGAGTACGTACCCTATCCACTGCGCTTTTCGTTACTTTGTGGTAAAGTCACGTAGGTAGGTTGAGTGGAAAAGGCTCATCAAATGGCATTACGAGATTAGTTCAATTTCTTTGTGGTTTCGTCAGGGAGTGCACTGGTACTGCAATTGCATTGCATTGCATATCGTTTCCTTTCACGTGCTTATGGTATTTGATAATATTATTAATTATTATTACTTTTTCCTTCTTTTCATTTTATAAAAAAATCAGCTAATTAAATATGCTCTCCTTATAGAAAGGTGTACGGTTTATATATGCAGCATGTGCATTTCATGGACGCAAATCTATTTTTAGCTACTCGTATAACGATAGATGCAAACGTCAAAATGTGTTTTTGGACTTCGTTATATATACGTATATACCTTGAGTGAAATTTCGTGGCACAAAATAAGAAAATAAAAACTCTGCAAACATTCGTAAAAAAGAAGATTCATCCGAAGGAAATTAATTAGCTAACTCAATGGTTAAGTGGATACTCCGACTGGTCCGCAGGACCGACTGGTAAGCAGGTTTCTCATGTAGGTACTACTGCGTCAAGTCCGAACGTATAATTCATTAGATCTTTACCGTGGTATGAACAAAATTTTGAAAAAGTATGAAAAGTAAAAGCACTTTACAGCTGCTGCGGTCTTTTTCTTTTTCTTTTTTTCCTTTTTTCTTTAGACGTATGAAACCTAACAGCGTTGGTTAAATACGTTTCCTTTGAAATCGTATGGATTCTGCATTATATTTTAAAGTATATATGTTGACTTTGTATGTGATATTGAATAGCTGATGGAAAATAGGTGAAGAAGAAAATTTAGGCGATGATAAAAAATCGTAGCTCGTGTTTTATGCATTATGTATATACAAGCACCGTGTATTGGTAGAAAGCTTTCAATGTCTTCTATTCATTGAGCGATTTTATATCGAAGAGAAAATGACGACTGTTGGATAGAATCCATAGACAAATGACGATTGTACGTTGGCCGGAAACCATTACCGGTTTTACGAGGTCACGTGAACAGGAAAAGAAAATAAAAGAAGATAAAAGAAAAGAGTCAAGTACGACAAAGTGGCTTGAAGGATACGTGGACGGGAATAATAAATTGAAAGAGATAAAAAAAAAAAAAAAAAAAAATGGAACGAAATTTCACCCAAAATGATAAAGAGCTAGATGGACGTTTATGGATACCTAATGAATAACGAAAATAAATTCGAGAAGATAAAATATTGATAAAAATCAGCAGAAAAAAAAAAATGGTGAAAAATTATCAACCTTTCTGTATTTCGTTTTCTTAATTCTCGATCAAATACCGATATCACTTTTAACTTTTTGTTACTTTAAACTTCAACACCAACTTCTGTACGAGGTGTGAATTTCTTTACCATAACATGTGGGAATTTGAATACGATAAAAATTCGAAGAGCCGATAACATATTCGTCGTTGAAATATCCTTGTAGATATATGTATATATATACCTATGTGACGTGAGTATAGATATCGTGGCTGACAATCACGATGGTAAATTTCGTTCTAGTGCTTTTATCGTCAGGTATGTATATATAGTAGTGCTTACTTCCTTTGCACGGTTTTCGCTAAACCGACGTTGAAGATCACACAGTGACGTGGTGACTACACGACGAGGAGAAGTGAGAGCAGGAGTTAGAGGATAAGGATGAGGATGGGGATGAGGAGGATGAGGCGCTCTGCGGTGCATAAAGTACGCGAATCGCGCCCATTGTCAGGGTAATCCAACGACCAACAAGTGTTCCCTTGAAATTCAGAGCCAATTTTCACTATTCAGATACCAGGAGGGATGCAACGACGTCCCACGATTCCGTATATATCACGGTTTTTTACAAAAAAAAAAAAAAAAAAAAAAAAAAACCACCTACGGTTTATCTCTTAAATCGGCTCTCTTATTCGCGCAATTTCACTTTACTTCAAACTCCCGGCACCGCACCGTGTTTAGTGCTTCAAAAGGCAGCTTATACCCTTTTATTCAAAGACCATCGTTTTCGCATATATAAAATATTTATAGAAAGAAATCAGTTCTTTTTTTTTTCTTTTTAGAATAGATAAACTACCCCTATATAGTTCATCGCAGTCGAAAATTGAGAAAATTGAGAATAATGAAAATGGAAAAAGCGCCAAAGATTTAAAAATCAGATTTAAAGTCCCGAACGGTCAAAATTTCGAATTCCTTTGAGACAGAAGTCCAAAACTTCGAAAGTCCAAAAATCCTAAAATTTAATAATGCGAGAGTACGATGCTCTATACGTGAATTTCAATTTTCGGAGTTTCGGTCTTTCGAATCTTAAGCTTTCGGAATTTTAAATCTTTGGTGTTTTTCATTTTGAAATACCTATTCCGAAAACTATGAGTCGGTAATATGAAAACTTTGAATTTTGAGTGTTCAGGACTTTCAAAATTCGCAAATCTAACCCGGCTCCTTCCAGATCAAACGACACTCTACAAAAGATCATTTTTTTAGGAACACTACGAGTCATATTCAGCATTTGTAACGAATCAAATACGAATTATTACTGAATTGTTACATCTGTATCTACATTTCATAATTCCTTTTCACATATCTGATGAAACATAACATAAGATCTCTTAATTCGTCAATTGAAAAGTATTCACCCTTTCACACATGGGTATATTTGTACGGTACACGTTTAAGTACCAGGATTATTCTATATGTAGTACGAGATAGCTAGCATGGGCATATAACGGGCGTATGTATAATCCAAGTTGATTACAAGTCCGTAGTAAAATCAAGTCTCCCACATGACAAACTTCCTCGTCCTCCCGCCTTACCGCCTCCGAGACTGCCGTGCAGGTTCATATAAAATATGCACCCTGCTGTGCCTGAGCCCCTCCTTTCTCCTCATACCACCTAACGCCACCCTACCTACAGCCCGTGGAAATTAATCAGCAACCCTTCCATCTTTATTCGTCTTGTGTCGGAACGTCGGGCGTCGCGTCGCGTCGCGTCGAGTCGAGTCGTTCGTTTTCGTAGCACCCTCTGAGACCTATGTAGGTACCCATAATATACCAGGGACGTATACGTCGTTTCTGTAGCTAATTCCGTGTCGTCGTAACTTAACCCATGCAGCCCCGTTGGGAAACTGTTTTTAAAGCAACGAGGCCGTAAGTTATACCAACAAGACATGAATACAAAATATACATATACGATTTATTAACAAGAAAAGAAAATCTTACATTTACTTCATGCTATTTTACCCGATTATAGGTATACTCTTACGATTATAAATCAATTTCCTTTCATCCACATCTTTCGGCTTTTATTTATTTCATTTTCAATTTATTTTATTATTTTTTTTTTTTTTACCTCATTACACTCGAATAAATATTTGTGGTTATCAACGAGTAAGAATTGCAGGAATTAATAGCAGTGCTAAAAGGCTGAAGTGATTTTTCAATATATTAACACTCTTCATGTGAACCGATACAGACGAACCGCCAGGAACATTTGATAGTTCACTTGGAGTTTGACGAAAGTATTTCTCTGTAATATTATGCCAAAATACCATCCTGTCATTTAGGAAATTATTTTTCATTGTAAGATTAGCCTTTTCTCCAAACTCCATGTACCCTTGTTCTTTCTGATAAGGTTCCCAATCCGTGGTCCATTTCGCACTTGGAATTCTGTTGAAAATGTGAGTATGAAAATGTTGGTGATTTTAAACGCTAATTTCAATCTTGACTCGCAAAGTGTCTGCAGTACTGCTGGGGGTAACGTATACTGTTAAGATTCTAGAACAGGCGTTTACCTCCGGACCTTTAATTGCTTTTAGTTTATTAACGCGATCTTGTTCCGGTTCGTTAGCAGTAAAAGCTCTCCTCGTCGGATCAGCCCTTTCCTGCTTTTTATGTAATAAGATTAGGTATTCCTTTTATTTACTCGTATGCGTTATTAAAATACGACGAGGAATTTTATTGTGAAATTTTGCATGTAAGTATATTCGCGTCAAGCATGTCTGGATGTCGTTAATTATTTTGTTTTTAATTCAAAAATGAAATTTTTTTTTTTTTTTTTTTTTTTTTTTTTTTACGAATACATCTTATTTGCCGCTCCTTAAAAAAATTCGCGTGTGTAACTAGTTGGCGTGATACGGGGTCGATATAGGTTGGTCAAGTACACGTGTACGTACATTCGTGTGTAAGTATCTACATACATGTCTACAGCTGGTAATGCGGGTGTACTTTTTCTATCTACGTAATGACGTGTCATGCGCGTATGTACGGGATGTCCGTAAACATCACATGGGAGTAATTAAAAAAACAAAAAAAAAAAAAAAAGCAAGAAAAGGTACGGAGAGTGTTTTTATTTTTTTTTTATTTCGAATTTTCCAACGGGGATGGGTTGAAGTTACGAATTTTAATATTACCCAATCTCAGTTCTTAGGAAGGACATTTTTCCGAAAGTTTGCGTAATTGATTTCAAAAAACTGTAAATCGAAAAACAACGGAGATTCAAAATTCTGAAAGCTATAAAGATCCTAAATGCCGGAACTTGAAATTTCTGTCGTATCTCTCTCCATTAAATTTTCGGATTCTTGGACTTTCCGAGTTTCTAACTGTCCGCATTATGATCTTTCCAAATTTTAACATCCTCAATTTTAACGTTTTTGAAAATTCGAAAGCGTCTCCTAAGAATTGGTAATTTTTGCCGTTTGGAGCTTTAAAAATTTGTAACTTCAACCTGGTCCCTTTTCGTCACTATTGTTATTATTATAAAATTTGTACATACCCCGTTTTCACAAAGTTTGCCCACATTTCAGTGATGATGTTAATCATGGCTTTATCGTCTTCCATGTTTGACAATTGCCAATCATCGAATAAATCGTTTAGAATGGGAAATAAGTAATTGATTTCGTCCTCGTGACAGACACCTTTAATAAATTTATCAATTATCTATCTCAGCAATCAATCTCTGTATAAAACATTAAGAAAATTTCAAAATAAGATACAATAAAATTACCAAATCGTTGGGTGTCGTTGATTACATATGTTATTGTGAAAGTACCCTGGTAAGCAAAATTGTAGAAATAAACACTAGAATTCATCTGGCTTGCTTGACTAGTCATTGTTTCATACAGTGGCCAAGTGACCATGATGTCTCCGACCATCTATAATCAAAATAATGATCAGTTTTCAATAGCCTATAAAATTATGAGATTCGTAAGAAAAAGGAAAAAAAAACTACACTGTCATTGGTAATGAACTAAAAATGTTACACATGATGACATTAAAAGCTTTTCAATCCTCAAAGATGAACACAGTTGAAAATTTCGAATTTTTCAATACAAGACGATCATTTTTATCTTTTCGATTTTCTTCGTTAATCAATTTCGCTAATCAACTTACTTCTACATAGCTTTCTACACAATCCTCCGTTATGTTACCGTCGAAATAAAACCATGCCAGATCCTGAACGAAGGCGGGAAAATCGATGATATTATCCCGATAATTTACCACCATTTCACCAACATTCCTTTCGAAGTCTTCACTTAGATCAGTACAAATCGAGCGATTCGTGAATGAATCTTTAAGAAGATATAATCGATTAGAAACATATCAGTGAGAGATAACTAGTGCTTGATATAAGTCCCACATTACCTGGAGACACCATGACCATGAGACCTTCATCGGCAACGACTCCAGTCAGCCAAGGGATATCGCGTATTTTTCCATTTTGTATCAACGTCTTTGGATCCTCGGTGATGACTGCCTCATCAGATTCCGGCTCATCTGTCGGACCGAATTCTAACACGACGTGATACTGAAAGATTTCCGGCTCTTATTTCATCTCTTAACTAACGTCGACTTAATTACTAGCTGAGCCTGTCATGACGCACGGAAAGTTTACCAATTAAACAGAATCTCACGAGTTATATACTGAACACGGCTCACGTGTGCGAAAACTTGAAAATTCTCTCACTCAACGTGTCACAGTCGGAATTGTTCAACGAGATTCTCATAATTCTATTTGTTAAATTATCATTGCTCTCCATATTATGTACGTACTTACGTAATCTCACCTATCCTCCACACGTATAAAACATACTCTACATTTAAACGTATCATTCATGAAATTTACGACCGTATTCTGAGGTCACAATAAATGACGTTCAACGACAAAACTCGACCTCGGATTCGAGTCTCTATGTTAATTAAATTAACCATCAAACGAATTTAAAACAATGCCTAAAAATTGGGTGGAATATGGGTTTGATCAAGTGATCATCCAGCTCGTAATCGATGATCTGTTTTTCAAACAGAAAGATTTCATGATTGCGATCTTTGGTTTCTCAGATACTTTTTCCACCTTTTCTCAACAAGTGGAAATTTTAGAACCAGAACAAGTATGAAATTCATTTCCTTTTGTCAAGATTAATTTTGCGGGACTCAAATTTTTACAGATATTCAAAGATCTCGAGCTGGAACTGCATGAGCAATCACTTGGCCAAGTATGGCTTGTGCTATGGCAGATGGTATAAAAAAATAAGGAGCTTAATAACTGAGACAAAAAATGTTTGTTACCAGTAAAAATAAATCTGAAAACCAACTTACCGCATAGACTTCGAAGTCCGTTAACGTAGTGGGCATATTCTGACGCAAACATTCCATTATTTCCTGGGAAGTGCTTTGGTTACAGTTATAGGAAGAAGCGAATTCCAAGGACGCTGTCTTGACCATCTTTTGTGGACGGTAGGACCATCTCGCTTCAGCTACGCCACTTTGAGTCACATATTTGTGAAATAATCCCTCAGATTTTTCCGAAAGTGCAAGTAAGTGAGCAATCCCAGCCCCTGTACCGTGACCCATCAAAGTAACGGAGTTCGGGTCACCTCCGAATGCTGCTATGTTTTTATGGATCCAGTTCAACGCCTCTAGGACGTCTTTAAGCCCGTAATTACCTGGAGCAGCTTCGTCGCCGGTTGTAAAGAAGCCTGGGAATTTTTGTTTTTTCACTAGCTTAGACGGGGTACATACGTAGATGGTAAATGAAGTGTTTAAAATAATATTGCAATCACTTGGTTATTTACAGAATAAAAAATCGAAACTATGGTCATTCAAGACTCTGATATTCAATTATGTGCTAGAATGATTTTGATATAGGAATTCAAATTTGTGATTTTATCGGTATTTCTATTCCAAGTTGGGAACATGATGTCAAAATGTTTGATTATGTGACAAAACACTTACCAAAAAGTCCGGATCGATAATTTACTGTTACCAATACTATATCTTGAGTGAGGAGATAGTATGGATCGTAGAGGTCGTTCACGTTTGGTACGAGCATACCACTGATAAGGTAAACAAGTACAGCACGGTTTGTTTCATTTTCTCCGCGTATGGCATATTGCTCGATCTAAAATCGCACAAGGTTTGATTTTTTGTATTTTATACAGTCGAGCCTCATTCGCGCTCTTTACTCTTTTCGTTTTTTGAAAATTCTTACTTGTGGCGTAAATACGTTCAAGTACAAGCAATCCTCGCTCCCTATCCTAGACTCCCCATCAGAGAAACACGGTGAGGCAAATTTTGTTGAATCCTTTATTTTCCGCCACGACTTCGTCCACGGTTCTGGTTTCTAAATTTAGGAAAAAATTCCTCGGATATTATTTCCAGTATAATTTCTAATTCCTAATCAGGACTAATCACCAAAAGATTTTCACAATGGACTCTTTAACATGTCCGAGAACTAACTACTTGGATAAAAAAAATAATGAGATTTGTATATAAAACTGAAGTGTAATAGAAACTACGTTAATGATTCCCGTCAAGCTTTGTTAATAATTATTCATAATTTTTCATCACAATCTAGTTTTCATTCCATTTAACTCCCACCCCCTGAGTTCTGAGTACGTGGGGACAATACGGCGTATAACAGCGCCTGTGGTATACCATATGACCCCACTTTATGGTTTTGGGGTTAACCACAGTTTAATTTGACTCTAACACGCTTGACCTTGGGGCGTCAAAAGTTGCGAACAATTCCAAGGGTCGCTCCCGGACATTATGCGACCTAAATTAAACCATGCCAGTCGTGAAATCTCAGGTTCATCTCTCTGACAAATTTTAAACCTTAAATCGCCGGTTGCCTATTGGTGGCTTTGCGTAAGGAATTCCTAGAAAACTGGCCACGTTATGCTGTCTCAGAGTTTCGGTCCAGATTCCTCTGAGGAGACCTAATTCCGTTCTGACTTTAGGACTACTGTGAAACTCGCCGTACACCGTTCCCAGAAAAATTAACATCACTAATATACCGCACCACATGTTTAGTTTTATTATTAAAGTTATTTCCCTATCACTAAGCACTCGTTCTTCACCAACTGTTCAGAAACACTTGATCAGCATCACAGAAGAACTAAATAAAGAACAACTAGACTCCAGCATAGCTCATAGCTTACTGACCAAATTCTGACAATGAGAGAATTGCGGTACTGGACAACGAGTGTGACATGTACCAGTGCGATTTAAATACGTAATGATTAAAATGTTTACTAAAATGGAATATTGCTGCCAGTGGAAATACAAGCATATGCAGTACTCGTTTAACGTAATTATGAAAATTTGTACATGTATATGAACTGATATCGTACCTACATACATATACAAACGTTCAGTTTAATTAACTTGTATGGTGATATCTCGGGTGCGAAATTGTTGTTTCAATGGAATAATTTTTATGACCTACTGGATCGTATTTATTTACTTAATTTATACAACGGCTAATAAATAAGGTGGCTTCCCACCAATAGGCTGTATGCCTTCAATTCAATGTCAAAAATACACGACGTATAAAATTATATTATTCTTATTCGTTATTTTAACAGTCACATTAGATTTTGCTTATAATCGAGTCTTTTTGGAAACTGTTCAAAAATTAATCTATACAGATAACTACTTTTGAGAAGTCTCTTCGTTGACCAGTGTAACGCTCATTGGACTTTGACCTGTCTTGAATTTTTTTTCAGTTTTCAAAAATTTCATTCTCAACTTAGAAAAACGTTTTCATTTCCAGTAATATGGATTTTTATTAGACATCCATTATACCATGCTGACAAATTTTTTTTACTAAGATTCATTACGAATTGAAAAAATCGCGTGGTTCTTATTCTCTTTTCCTGAATTATTTTCTTCTTTAGCACTCAGCCGTTCTCGGTGTAACACAATTCGAATATCGTCTGCTTTAGGGTGTCAATAACTTCACGATTTGTTCGACATTGTTAAAGTTTTATAAAAATATTGAAACTGATGAAACTTATCGTATAAAATGATAGATATAGAGTTTTAGTCCTCATTTCAAAATGTGCAATGCATTCGTATTGGAATATGCATCATTTGTATTCTGTTACACGATCGACTGATTTCAACAATCTACTCTGGAATATTGAATAACACATGGAAATGCCTTGGAATATTGGACAAAGCAAACCGTTGGTGATACGTGGTTCTATATGCGAGGGTAGTAGTTAGGTAGTAGGTCGAGATGAACAGTTTGAACGTTGTCCACTTGTGACTAGCGAATAGCGATCCGTTCTGTTTCTCTTGTAATCAAGTTCCATTTCTGTTGATTTCGTCTCTCATTCACGGCGTACCTCTCACTGGATAATTAATCACGGTTGTCCTCGATTAAAGATCGATTGTCAAAGTAAAGTTATTACAATTATCTACAGCTACCAAAAACAGATTATCGATTAATTAATTGGACAGAGTTTGATCTGTAGTTAGGCAAACAAATATCACGAACCATTGACATTTTCGAAATTAATTTTTTATATCCATATTTAAGCTTTTAGTAATTGAGACGATTTGCCTGCAGCGATAGTTTCGAGTAAGATTTTTGAAAACTGCCGTTTCTTATTTACCAAAGAATGAAGCAAATCTTAATTGCCCCTTTACGTTTCCCCTCATCCCTACTTTCTGCCTTTCCGTTTCCGGCGGCCCTAACAATTTCCTGCCAAAGGACTCTCAAACGCACCTTAGTCGAGCCCAGCTCCTGCGGGAATTGAAAACGCAATGGCGTTGTATAAGCCGTATGTATGTATGTATTGCTCAAAGCTGTACATGTACTTTGTTATACATGTGCGAAATACCCTCAGAATCCGAATTGTAGCCTGGGGTATGGTTGGCTGCGTTCGCTATACGCACCTCGTTTCCCAAACCGCTTATTGTTTTAAGTATTACTCACTCGGACTCATTCAAGACGAGCTTTTATACTCGCCTATAGAAATTTTGAAGAGAAACGGTTCTCATGACCAAAAAATGACGTAACAATATTCGTAAAACTCTTAATGTTCGAATGGCTGATAATCGATTTGAGAACATGAAAATCCCCTTTCGCTCATCAGTTAACCACATAATTCTATTAACATAGTGTAAACGTGCGGGAACTAGTGACGTACGAGACTAGACTGCATAGCTAAACGTAGTCCATAAATTCGGACTTAAATAAGCCACCCTAGTAGATATTAGGAGTCTCGTGAACCTCGGCGATGATTTAGAACCATAGGAGTCATGGCCTGCTGGCAATTCACCAGTTTCTGCCCTAACTATTATACTTTTCGTATCTCTATATCGCCTTGCGTTTCAACCGGCCACTACCGACAATTACCACCGTGAAACTACAATGTGAAACAATTCCTGACCGGATATTCTTCGTTACTTCTTCGTCTTGTACATTCGAAGCGAGCTTTGGTGCTCGGCTACCTTTGTTGGCTATTCGTCCAGGCTAATTGGTTCGCGTGCTCTGGGTGTTCATGGTACTCTTGGTGGCACCAGGGTGGCCTCCTAGCTGCCTGAGCCATGCATCAACCGTGACTTCCCACTTCTGCCACCATCGGTGAGTTACTGCCTCCCTGGATCGCTTTATCGCACTTAACGACACCACGCGTGTGCTTTTGGTGTGTAGTTTATACATACTTCACACAGTAACTGGTTCTTGTGTGGCTCTTCTCCTCTGATCTTATGCAAAGACGCACTCTGCTTATACACGAGAAAACACGGAGTTGAACCGTGAATTAATTACCCCGTGTGAAATGGGTGAGAGGTGTAAATTATACATTTATACCTACGTTTAAGACATATGCCTAGAAATCTATTGGTGTTTCTTGTCACATATGACAGAAACGGTTGTCGTATCTTACCACCTATGGTTCTCGTATATTTTAGTTCAAAGTGAGTTACTAGCCGTTGAAAATAATACATCAGAGTTATTTCAACAAAAGTTTCACTACTTTATAGTGGTATGGTGTTTTTATTTTTTGTCTGTTTTTTTTTTTTGTATTTTTTTTCTTCTCATTTTCTTTCTTTTCTCTCACGACGTAACGCGATCTATTATTCACCGTTACGCGTCAGATATTTTACCCTTGAATGGTCTAATGCGTTCGGGACTCGCCGGGATACCCTAATATTTGACAAAAGTAACCGCGTGGGACTGGTATCGCACGCATTTTCTACCCCGAGTTGGCCAAGGCATATTTTAAAGGCTGTTCTCACCTCCCATAGGTGAGGCTTCTTTTTTGTTAAGAAATTCGTACAAAACCAACTAAAATCAAAAAAGAAAAACAAATAGACGCTAAAATCTGTAGGTATGATTTGGAAAATTCGTATCGAAAAACTAGATGTACGTTACTCTGTGATGGTGATGTCGTTGGTGCAGGTACTTTGAAACCGGTGATGCATTACAACCGGAGATTAATGCAACGTATAAACAGTTTGTTACGTGGAGAAATGGCCTGCTGTAATAATAATGATTACATCATTAGCTTTTCGTCGAGGTTGTTTCATTTTCTGCTTCTCAACCTCTCGATCACTTTCATCGCATGCTGCCGGCTGCAAGTCCTGCTAATTTCATGCTCCCACTAAACTCTCCATACGCGGTGTTCTAGGTGCGTGTTAAAAATGGAATATACCATGTGCACAAGGCTGGGGAACAACAAACGAAAATCACCTATACAATTTCGGGTCTCGCATGGTTGTGGCTTGGATTATAGCTTGGCTTTGTCAAATTTCTTGAAGCTGGATAAATGCCGTTTCTTCTATCTCGCTTCCTCGTCGTTGGGACGCCCCTTTATAAAATTTTCCATGTATTGTGGAGGCGAAGGTGGGCGACATGCCCTAGGCATTATTTCTCTTTCCATTTTTTTTTTTTTTTTTCATCTTTTTCTTCCTTTTTTTTCTTTATTTTTCTCTTTCTCTTTAGCCGTGGATAAATAACACTTAACCTTGGCCGAACTTGGCTGGTTTAACTCGTACATCCATCCCCTCGGTGAATTTCGTGCGAAATACTTTTTACTTAAATAACTATTACGCATGTGTTTACGCTCCTGATATACCTACACGTCTTACGTACTATAACATAATTCACATTGAGAAATGAATACTCTTAAGTTATTCACACGTGGACAGAAATTTTTTCAAAATATGTATTTAACTGGACAAAGACAAAATTGAATCATGCAATTTTTCGAAAAGAAAGGCGATAATATATATTCCGAAATTTTACACATTTTGGTGACATCTAAAAGCTGCAGAATAAAAAAAATCAGTCTAGCCTCTCATATTTTAAATCAAAGTTACAGCATTTTTCGGATTTGATGGGGTTCCGAATTTCAATTTAAACTCCAAATACACTTTTTGTCACGCCATTATTCAGTTCATCTTAGGTCCATCTTTGAAGATCTGGTTTTGTTGCATAAAAAGTTCAGAAAAATGTTTGCCTTTTTTTTTTTGTTTCTAAAGGGAGACATGGGAAACGAAAAAATTGTGTAGACTGACTTTCTATTTTGGAACTATAGAAAAGACTAGAAAATAATTTTTGGAACTTGACACGGTCCGTTCTGAAGATTCTAAAAAATTTATAAAGCAAGCCAAAAGTGTATTAAAATCCGTCAATCTTATAAACTTTAACAAATCATTTTTTTCTGCAAATCTGAATATAGTTTTACACCCTAGTCCGTTACTTGGCTTATAGGGTAGTAAGCACTGGTTGCGTCTTACAATTAGTCTCGCTCCGATTGAAGCTAGCCCAGATTACGACGTGGTGCTCGTGAGGGTTGTTTGGGTCCTCGTACCTTGGGTCAGGATTACACAAAGGACGTAATCCTGGTAATGTACGGTTGAGTGAGCTGAGAGTACGTATATATACATACACATGTACATACATATACACAGAAAACACATAGCCGTATCGTGCTAACCACGGCGGGGTGGGCGTAGTGCTTGACTAATTTTAATCACGATTACATCACGATTCAAATGAACTGAATTTTATTGTTTTAGAAACGATCATCGCGTCATTCGAATAAATTCGCGATTTCTCTATGGTGATTAGAAATTAGCTTAGAACGAACGCCATCGTGTAAAAAAAAAAAATAAATAAAAAATTCAGAAATATATAATAGAAATTATTTTAAGCCGTAACAAATTTGCACATCCATATGTATTTCCTTTATCGATGCGGTGACAGCTGAGGGATAAAAATGGGAGATGATAATAATGTTGCCAAAAAGCTTGAATAACTTGTAATAATAGTGAAAAATATGATAGAAACTAGAAAATAGAGTTGGCTGGGGACAAAACAATGTTGGGCTTATCTAGTTCACTCCGGTTGGATTAAGTCCGGTGAATTTATTCGAACAGCTGTCACTGGATTTGTGCTATTGGCTTGGCTACAGCTGGCACTAGCTTTATTCGCCGAGTGAGACACGGTCAGTGTCTTGCAGCTAAACAAGCGAATCAATCCGGGTGAAAATTGTTGAATAAATTAATAGAAGTGAGGTTATAAAATATTAAACTCGTTTGTCACAGTCGCGATATTTATTCTAAACACAAACAGAGATTAAAGATCTTAAACTTGCACTTCTTCAATACCTTAATTAAATATAATTTAAATTATCGATAGATTAGAAACTTGATATACAAGATTTGTATAGGCGTTGTTCATTTCTAAAAGAGACTTTCAACTTTCGCCCCTTTGATTTTCTCGAACAAACAAATCGACTCTGAAATTTACTCCAATCATCTCCACCCTCGTAATCGTTAACGTAATCGTTTTAATTTCGTTTGAATTATAAAACTTGATGACAGGCCGCATTGACAAAGTATAAATTTCCCGTCGTTTTAAAATTATCATTATATTCACCCTCTCTATATGCTTCATCATACTCATGAGAAAGAAACCAGTTGCACTATTATCCCCTTCGGATCTAAGACCAACCCTAATAATTTTAACTACTCGATTTGGTAGAGGCGAATATATATACTGTGTTAAAATATCGATACGATAATTACACAATTTTTTTTTTTTTTTGGTTTCTTTTTTGTAATTATTTTCACCATTATAGTAACCTAGTATACGTATAATAATACTCACTCGGATCGTGCATTATAGATATCTGAGAAACAGACACTCGAAGCTATGAAACACCCTATTCAAAATTATTATGTGGAATAGAGTAGGTATATATATATATATATATATACAGTATGGCCGAGTTGTGTAGGTAGTGTACCCTGAAGCCATGGCATGGTTTGTGTGTACATAACCATGTATATGTAACGTTTCTATCCGATTGACACACGCGCCCCGAACTGTGTTTTGCATAAGCAAATTTGCATTGAACGACGTAGAGACGCGCGAGTTAACGCGTTAGGGATGAATTATGGGAATAGATATAATCATGACCAATCGTAGCCAATCTGTTATAAATAAATATAAAACCTGGGGATTTGTATATGTGGTCGTTTATATAGGGTAAAAAATAAAGAGAAGGGAAAAAAAATGTGTATCTTTATATACCTGTATATAATACACCTGTGTGTGTGTATATATATATATATATATATATACTTTTATAGATATATAGATATTTATCGGAAGTGTAAATATATATAGAAGTTTGATTTTTATTAACGTGTGAAAACATCCTATGTATGTATGCATGTGTACCATACATGTGTCTAGATCGTATGAATGGATTATATGAACGGAAATTCTACCCGATACTAAAATTAATAATTAACGAACAATTAACGTTGCTATAATATCAAAACGCGGTCAAGTGGCAAGATAATTACGGTGTAGGTTTATATATATATATATATATATATATATATATATATATATATATATATATATATATATATATATATATATATATATATATATATATATATATATATATATATATATATATATCGTAATATTACCTAATTGTCACATCAAATGTTGATTACATACAATCAGAGGTATATTTATATATATTCTTTGTAATAAAATTATCGAACTGACGATTCGCGATACCCAAATTGTAGGTATATTATCGAAGCTTGAATTACAGCCGAAAAGTTCACTCAAGTTATTGAAACATTGCCTAAAGCTAACCTCGAACTGGTTGAATCTGCAGGCCATTGGATAGTTTTTTTTTATTCTATAGATTTTTGTGAAATATATACATTTTATTTTTAATTAGTCTCTGTGTGCTGCAGGGAGAGATGATGAGAGGGATGGGGTATGGGTTCTATTTTTTTGTTTCCTTTATCAAACTCGATATAAATTTTCGTTTAAAATAAAAAGTTTGGGATAAAAAACAGAAACCATAAAATGAAGGAGAAAGAAACAAAAAAATTTTTTTTTCAATTAAAAAGGAAAAACAGAACAATGATGATAATAATGATAATAATAATAATTAACTGAAAAAACATTCCCAAATAGGAATATAACCATTAAAGCAACAGTTTTATAACTGCCTTGTACAAACGCGTATATGTTATAACCTCTGACCTCACAAATCCCCTGGCATGGCCCAGGTGCGCGTGTATTTATATCATCACATCTTTAATTCAGTATCGCCCAGCTTCGAGACCCTTTATATACGAAATATATATTTACCTACGTAGGTACCTACCTACCTACCTACCTGTGCCTACGAGGTTACGCTTCTCTTTTTTTATTTTTATCGAAATTCGCCAAAGTTATCGCTGTGCTTATTAAGGAGAAGAATAAAAAAAAAAAAAAAAAAACGAATGAGAAAAAAGAAAAACCGTTATATCGATACCCCAATTTGACCGACGACAAACTGCGTATTTTTTAGGGTGGATAACGACGAGGTAGAAACGAGAAGAGATTGTTGAGCTAGGGTTGACAATGAGGTGTGTAAAAGCGCGGGAAAAACTCGATCCTTCCTTCCTTCCTGCCTTATTCCTGTTTTTTTTCTTTCTTTTTTTTTTCATTTTCTTTTTTCCCTTTTTTGTTGTATGAAGACGGGACGAGGGTGGGTACTTTTTGACGTCTACAGATATACATGTGCAGTATGTGTGTGTGTTCATACGTTATACCTATACAGTGACAGAATGTGTCTACCTATAAATGAAAAAAACTGGTTCCTTCTATCGGGCAATAATTATCATTTCCATATGAAGTGGCGCATGTTTATTCAATGCCATTCATTACCCACATGACAATATTGGTTGATGGGAATTGCTTGTATTCCGTAACACGCGCTATTTGATATGCGGGTGCCTCTGTTCGCCCGTCTGTCTGCCCGTCCGTTTGCCAATGAGGGCGAGTCAGTCTACCCCTCCATCCCTCTCTCTACCCCTCTTCTATCTCTATTTATCTCTCTCTCTCTCTTTACTCTCCCTCCCGTAACCTGAAATGACTATCCTATCCGTCCACCACCGCTAAAGTGAACCACCGAACTGTATGATAACGCTAATCACCTATCCACGCTCCGTTAACTACCGACCTACCCTCGCGTGCTTCGGAGTTGGTTAATTCATGAATTTTTGTTGGAGTTCAAAGAATAGCGAAATGGAATAAAGTAGTTATGGGGAGCCGGGTTGAAGTCCTGAATTTTTGAAGTCCCGGAAGGTCAAAATTCAGAATTTTAATATCACTGATTCGTATAGTTTTTAGAAAAGGTATTTCCCTGAAAATCTGCATAGTTGATTTAAAAAACTTTGAATTAAAAAAAACACCAAGGATTCAAAATTCGGGGAGCTAAAAATCAGAAATCGTTGCCATTAAATTTTCGGATTCTTCAGAGTTTTTGACTTTTTGAGCTTTGAGTTATTCCGGTTTATCCCAATTCTACTATTCCGAAATTTACCGATTCTGAAAATTCGTAATTTTTATCATTCGGAACTTTTAAAAATTAGATCTTAAACCCGGTTCAAATTGTCTATAGAATTCAAAATCGTAAAGAGTCGATTCGCTTTTCATTGGATAAATATTCGGAGCTTAATCACCATTCGGTAAACGACTTATAAAGATGTTTCTAATTTGTACTTTAATAACCGGTGAACTGTGCCTTATAGCCGGGTTTATATGTTAATTAGAAAGTTAATAAGTTTTGGAAAAGCGCAGAATACCAGAAGGATCAGAGTGTGGATGAGATCAAAAGAGAAAAGCGTCTGAATCTAGACTCTAGACAGCCTCGCCTGTTTTATTATTATTATTATTTCTTTTTTTTTTCTGTTTTATTTTTTGTTTTCGCCTGTATTATTAAGCGAACGAAATTTGTGGCGGTTGGGTTGGTTTGGTTTGGTTTGGTTGGTTGGTGGTAAGTACGCGTCGTGGTCTCAACGATGATTGATAACCAAGTTCGCCGGATGAAACGTACACAGAAACCATCCGTACAGACATTAATAATAATAAAGAGCTTTCTCTTTCTTTTTCTCTCTCATAACTCGCCTCTCCTCTTCTCTTTCTGATTCTCTTTCTATTTCTATTTCTATTTCTCTTTCTATTTCTCCGTCTCATTCTGTTCCATCCCTCTTACTCGCACGTAGCGTACACTTTACATATCTACATGTCCTCATACCCATAACGCAGTTAACAAGTAGCACACAAACATGAACACTGTGACGACTTCGATATACATACTAGGGACTTGGTCGGTTTATATTCACTGTTATACTCTGGGACAGGGGATAGCATTGTGCCGGAGCTAACGTATCTGCAACTTTGCTTCAGATAGCTGTTGAATGGATTCGTTTATTGAATTTCACGCGCCCTCCTCATCTTCCTCTTCCCTCATCTCTCTTCCTCTTCCCTCTTCTTCTCTTCACCCCGTACCTTCGAGAGTTGTGATTATTACGTAATATCAATCCCACCCATCTGTTTCCCTCGTTATTAAGTTATACAAACGTACAGAGAGACAGAGAAACACAGATATAGACTTTAATATATAATTCAGTGGTTTCCTAACCGAGACATGTTTTGCAACGGTATTTTACACCCGTAACAACTTCAATGCATCCTTTCGCTTCAGTTTTAAATACTAATTCGTATACGTAATTACTTAACAGTCAATTAACGCCTCGAGATCGTTGATATGATAATTATTCCGTATATATACGGGTTTTTTTGTTGATCACGATCAACTAGCGGTAGGTAATTTTAAATGAATATCTAATTTGTCTGTGGTTAGGCTAGAACAATTTCTCATGTATAGAAGAGAGGTCAGCAACATTATTATATGTAACATTTTTTTTTTTTTTCTTCGTTTCCGTGTGTTTTAGAAGAATTAATTTTAATTAGACGTCCTTCATGAGCAATTAGTATGCTTTTTTTTATATACATTCCAAGATTCGAAGAGGTTCGATTTTGTTTCAAATCGGCATATTATAGGTGGATTTGAGAATTTAAAATTTGTTGTTTTCTTGATCAAGTTATTTAGATTTTTTTAGATTTTGTTTAACATAACTATCTCAGAGGGTTAGAGCTTGGAGACAATTGTACTTGAAATATGTTTGAAATGATTAAATTTCTTCAGAAGTGCAACGGCTCCTAAAATCGTTCCAACGAATTTGATAATTTTTTGGAATTATTGGGGCTAGGTTAAAGTTCTATCGACAAAACTATGGGATTTAATATTGTAACATTATCGATTAAAAGTTTTTAGAAAGGGTATTTCCCCGAAGGTCTGCATAGTCGATATCAGAAACTTCTAATCGTTAAAATACCGAAGGTTTGAAAAATCCGAAACTTCAAATTTACACATGCAGGGTTGTGCTTCGCAATTAAGTATTCTCAAAATTCGAATCGTCTCAAACAAATTCGTCATTTTCACCGTTTGAAATTTTTAAAATCCGGATCTTCAACTCGTGCTCGAAACCTCATAACAAGGATACCACCACACTCGAAATTCACGATATTTAAAAATCTTTTTATCCACAAATTTTCTCAAAATCAATAATTATCTGAAGCAAGAAGTGACGAATATCTTAAAACGTCTGCAGTACCTAATTAATTTCCTCAGATAAAAAAAAATGATTGATTTCTGATTTCTAAAAACCCAGGACACCCTGTATACAGAGTCTCGCCCTTCTAACGATAAAAGCCCGGATTTATATGTATACGCTAACGGACATACATACACACAAAACATATGGTAGTAGAGCGGGCGTCAGACCCACGCGTACAGTTGACAGGGACGCATGGATGTGAGTCGGGATGCCCGCTGGCAGGCGGAGGCGCGCCAGAGTCTCGTGTTATTACCTGACGCGTTAATTAATTACGGGCGTTCGCTCAATATTAAAAGCTCTCCCGTCTGCTCCTTTAGTCAATGGATCCACCGTCAGAATGTTAGAGGACGGTATCGTGGGGAGAAAAGAGAGGGCGAAAGCTCTTTGCCCTATTTTCTTTTTTTCTCCTCTCACTCTCTCTATCTCTCGTTTTTTTCTCACTTTTTTTTTTTGCTTAATATCGACTAACGACTTACAAGTGTTCTAGGCTTACGATTACACCGGCTTTTTAAGCAACTTCATGACGTGGTACACGCGATGTTTTTTTTTTTTTTTTCTTTATTTTTTATTTTTTCACTTGAAATAAAAGAAAGAAAAAGATAAGAACAAAATTCTTTCCTTCCATTTAGGCATTTGCATATACTTCCCAGAGTCTCTTTTCTCTTCATCGTTTCGACTTATTGGCTCGATCGACGATTCTTCCGCACGTAATAATTCTCTGGCGCAGTTCCCTTTAATCACGCGTCAGATTTTCTTCCGGTCAAATTAACCCGCAGATACAAGCTAGCTTTGCTCGTTCGGCCGTTAATATGGTATACAGTATGCTTAGTCTAGCGATAGTTAACCACAGCTTCTCTATAGCCAACGCTTGCAGCTGCAAGCCGATGATTGATCAATATAATCAAAATTGACACGTATGTACTCACGTATGTATGTATGTATGTATGCATGCATATACATTGCGTTGCTCAAACGCCTTTCAAATCTCACTCGTCTCTTTCAAGTCTATAGTTTATTCATCGTCTTTTATTTAACATCATGCAAACAAAAGAAAAAAAAGAAAAAATTAACAAAATGCTTACAGCACGAACTAATTACCCAACGAGTTCCCGTCAGTCGTATGCAAAGATGCTGGCAGGACATAAAAATAAATAAGAAATCAAAAAAAATATTATAATTCTACAAAACAAAAAAATATCCCGGACCTTTTTATTTTATTTTATTATTATTATTATCATTATAATTATTATTATTTAATTCTGGTACATTCGTTGATCTGGTATAATATGTCGCGGTACATTGACTCTGACTTTCGTTCGACTTTGACTAGTATATAATAAAAAACCCTGTGAGTTACGTCAATGTTTATAGGAAAACTTTGTTTACAGAAAATCGAAATTAGGAGTGTTTATGTCGTAGTCCAGACGTGAGATTTGACACGGGGTATCGTACTGGCTGAAAAAAGAGTTTTCAAAGAGAGAAAGAGTGCTATAGACTAGCCAGGCTTGGTTCTTTGCCACGTTTCAGTAGCCGGGATACGAAATAGAAAAAAAAACGAGTAAGAAAGAGAGAGAGAGAGAGAGAAAAAGTAAGAAACAAGGGGGGAAAAAAAGGAGAACGAGTGACGACTGCTTCTGGAAATAAAAGCTCTATCGTCACGCGCCGATAGCGAACTCCCGGTGAACGGAAAGAGGGTATTGTTTCGGTCGAAACGTGTAATCCGGGGACACGTAGGTATGTACAGTACAGTACATACCTATGTATGTATGTATGTACATACGTACAGATATGTACTACTTGGTAGGTAGGTACTTATATACGGTGAACAGTTTGTATGTACAAGTAGATGCAAAAAAATTTCATATAATAAATCTGTTGTAACAATACTAGGAAAGCGGATAGATTTTTATCGATAATGACATGTCGATGTATTATACAAATATATTCACGCGCTATTCATTTCACTAAATTTGAATAACAACTATCTACGACATGTCGAAGCGAGATGCTAGATACCTATTTGTTAAAAAGAAGAAGAAAAAGTAAAATTGTATGACTTGGCGATGATTAAAGTTAAATAAATCAGCTATAGGTAATATTTATCGTAATTAATCTGTTAAAAAAAAAAAAAAAAACAGAGGAACAAAGACCAAAAATCGCACAAAATTTTCCACCGATATAGTTGCCATCGAATACCGTTTGGAATATTTAAAATAGTGAATAAATGATCGATAAAAAGGTATTTAAAAAACGTAAAAATAACCGTTTTTAGTGGTAACAAATACTTGTGACATAAATCCTTGCGTCACCCTGTATAAAACGAACGCCTCTAGCAACAGACTTGTTCAAATGTTTCTACCACAGGCATGGTAACACGGCATGGCATGGTTATAGCGTATAGCGTATTATGGCATAGCATAGCATAGCATGGCCGGTCGAGGTGGTCATAGATATATCGCGGAAAGGTGACAACGACCAACAACCGCCATATGGCCCCGGGAGTGGCACGATATGCCGGCCTGTATATTTATCCGATAAGTTTAATCGCCAGACGGCCCTTCCCCCTCTTTCCTCTCTATTTCTCTCTTCGTTGATCGTGGTGGTAGCTAATCTTTGATACAGCAGCTTGACGAGCTAAAAGACTTGCTAATTCTTTTAGTGGCTAGCATTGAGCCGTATTAATGAGAAGAGAAGAAAGAAAAAAGAAAAACAAAAAAGAAAAAATTAATGAAGTAGAACAAAAAAGAAGTAGAAGAAGAAGAATGAAATTATTGCGTGGACTCTACGCTTACATGTAAATTCTAGTTTTTATTTTTTTATTTATTTATTTTTTTTTTATATAATAGCAAATTATTTTCGGTTCCATTTTATTTCTTTTTTCTTTTTGGTTACCAAGCTGCGATTATAACCACGGGCAATCGTTACTGTCCGCGATTGGTATTATAGAACGTACGAAATCGTTCATATATCAAATATCGCAGAAATTTTGTCATTGAACTCGAACCAGTTTACGGTTACCACGTATCGAACACGGCCTTGTTACTTGAATCTTACACTCGGTTGGTTTCACTTTTCGAAGACAACAACAAACAGTGACGATGACAAGGACGAAGAGGACAATCGATGCACATTATATTGAACGCCACTGTTCACTGTATTAATTCTTAAACGACATCATATATGATCTATGATCTATGACCTGTGTAGGTACAATAATACGGTTTAAAAATAAAAAAAATAAAAAACTTCTTTTGTAATAAAACTTTCTGTCTAAAATAACAGTATTTTGTTTTTTTGAATGTTTTTTATTTTTCACCATCTACGGTGATATATAAGAAGAGTATTAGTTTTGGTCGAAAAGTAACTTTTGCTCATTTCAACGAATCTTTACGTTTTTGACCCTCTAGAATCCGAAAAACAGGTTTTTACAAAGATCTCGGTCTGTCTGTTCGTCGGTTCGATAAACTCGCGCGGTGATCTTGGAAACGGCTCGATTAAAATTATTGAAATTCACAGGACTTTACAACCAAACAAATGGGCATGAAAAATTACCATGTCTCGTTTAATTTAAACTTCCGGTTCTACCGGAAATGAATCGATTTTCGATATTTTAACGACAAACCTATACTTTTTCCACTGTATTACTTTTCTGAATAAAAGATTATGTTTTCTTCCGCGTTAAATTATTCATTTTATATATAAGGCATTCCTTGCCAATGACGCCAAAAAAATTCTAAATATACCCAGATCAAATTTGGATGAAACGCACTATATAAAATTGTTGTTTGTTAATATATAGGGCGTTCCTTGCCAATGACAAGACAAAATTGTAAATATACCCAGATCGAATTGGGAATTGTTGTTTGTCAATATATGGGCCGATTTTTTTTTTTTGTAAAATTTTCAATTTTATTTTATTGGTTTTTCATTACTTTTTTATATACTTTTTCGTTCCCTTACAAATCTATACTTTTTCCTTCTTGATGAAAAGTACCCCCAAAAAACTGTTTTTCCGGTTTGTTTTATTTATTTTCCTGTTACTCCAACGGCTGAAAAATTAAACAATTAATTACAATTAAAAAATTATCGATATTATCATCGTTATACATGTAAATATAATTATTAGTACTACGTTTGTTGATTAAATATTCGAACTTCCCGCAGGCACCGCAAAATTTCTCAAATTTTATTATATTATTATTATTATAATTATTATTATTGCAGATCGCAGATTACGAATGACTGTAGGTACCAATAAATTAATAAATTGACTGACTAACAGATAATCGTTTTAACCAGTTTTCAGTTGAAACGTCGCGTAACTGACATCATTTCTTGGTAACACTAATTTGATTCATAAAATTTTCGTTCGCTTGGCGGACGACCTAATTAATAATTGGTCTGTAACTCTCACGGGCTACGTCTTCACCATTCACATCTTACTTTATATATCAAAGTATAATTATTTATGTTGAAGATAGTATTCCGTTTGATTTACTCATTCATTTTAATATACAAACTCAAGTGAGGAGAAGAAGAAGAAAAAACAAAAATTAATAATAATAATAATAATAATGATAACAACTAAGCAGCGAAGATCTGAGAAACGGCTTATTTACGAGCGTCTCATTCAAAATTATTATTCAACTTTCATGATTTATCATCGTCTGTTTTTCTCACTTCAAAAAAAAAAAAAAGACAAAAAAATTTTTTATTCTTTCTTCAGCGTGAAAATAATTCTTACAGTAAACTGAACATGAAATGAAAATGTAACAATACCTAGATATATACGTATACCAAGATGTTCTCTTGAAACTAAACAGCCGACAGCGCATGCGTCAAATAATTTAATTTCATTTGTCAGCGAGTCCATCTTGCGACGATGTTAAAGACTGTGAGACAGGAGAACCAACTTCCACGAAATTCTAACCTCAATTCTAACCACGAAAATTCGAATCAATCGCTTGGCCACCAAAAATAGAATTTGACAGCTAAAACTCGGGATGGCCAGTCTGTATTAGCAGATGTCGAAACTCGCGCTTGCGCTGTTGACTGTTTAGTTTCAAGAGAACATCTCGGTATACGTTTTCATTCTACTTATATCACGTGATAGAAAATGGATAAAATATTATTTCTACATAAATACAAAACAATTCCTCTAACCGCGTTATATAGATACACTATAGCTTTACAGATTCCTTTTATCGTCCATGTGCGTACGTCGATATTCTCTTTGATCTTTTCCTAGGTCTACTTATATCTGGTGAACCGCGGATTGTGAAATAAATTTCTTGTCCTCGTTATCCTTTGTTCATCAATCATCAACCCTCGTACTCACTGTACTTTAAATCCTGTAATAATCGGTGTGCATATATCTCCCTCCATAGCAGTTTATTCGTGTCTCCAATCCTAGTTATACCTATTCTTGAGTTTATTCGTATCTTCTACATCTCCCATCTCCTATCCTAGCTCACAACGTTATAACAGGGAGTTAGATATATAACGTTGAGTGTGCAATGTAGGAGGTTGCCAGTGAGCATCTGGTACGATGCATCGGGGCAACTCGGAGATAACATGCAGCTAGAGATTTCTGACGTAGTAAGATCACGCGCTTGACGAAGCACGAATGAATCTTCAAGTCTGTAAGTTAGAACTTACCCGGCGAATATCTAGGAAGTAAGGTTTTTTCTAGCTCTTTAAATGTAACTCGGTACAGATAAATAGGTGAACTTCAACGCCTCTTATGCTCACAGCCTGCACCTATACATATTTAAAAAGATCTTGGTGTTACAGAATGAGGACAACTTTGACACTGCAACGTGTTACACGTTTCGGTATTATGCATAAATGCATGATATGAATTAGGTCGAAGAGTGACTTGAAATAGAAGAAAAAGAAATTAATAAATAAATTTGCAGGTTAAAGTTCGTAGTTTAGTTTCATTTTATTTATTTATTTATTTATTTATTTTTTTTGTTTAATTTCAAAGCATATAAATCTCACAAGTGTAAAACTATAAGAAGAGGTTGGTGTAAAGACCGTTAGTTTACACACAGAGATCGTTAATCGTTGTCTCAGCTCTTCTCTGCCCACTTGATTCTATATAGTTAATTAACCGGCGTGTAGAAGTCGTCGCGATTAGTGAATCCCGGGTGAACGGTTCTCGGCTTCTAGCCAACTTTCGCAAGATCTTTGCTCTTTCACACTGTTTGAATTTCGAATAGTAAATCCATTGCAGTTTAACTCTATATAGATATACATATAATACTTGTAGTAATGTATTACTACTTAAATTACCGAAAATTTATCCATCGCACGCATCTGTTTACAGATTCTTACAATTTTCGAATCTACTTAATCAAATATTTTTTCTCCACGTGTATAATGTCATCACTGTATTGTAATATGAAATTAATATGTCTGTTTAGGGTGCTTCGTATTCGACGAGTTTTTTTTTTTTTTTAGTCCATTCACGGAATAATGTTCTAAACATATAAAAACAAATTCTCACCAAATATGAGCTCTTAATTCTAATTCTAAGAACTCGCGAAATGAATTTGAAATTTTCCCTCTTGATTAACAAGTAAATTCAAATTTTTTTTTTTTTCAATTATCTATAGCTTCGTGGCATTTCATGATATTTAATCGGCGATAGGTAAAAATGACAGAGGAATATTTCCTCTTTAAAAGTGTACGTAGCCAATTCATGTTTTGTAACCATTAAAAAGTACTAAAATCTCGGATAGAACAGCGATTTTTCAAATTTTTAAATGCTTAATTGGATTTATCTCGAAAACTTCTAGCTCTACGGTTATGACTTAAATGACTTTTCTTGTAGTAAATTGAATTTCCTATAAAAAAAAGTCCGAAACAATTTTGTTGTGAAGTTAGTGGTTTACGAGAAAAAATTTTAAAAAACCATGAAATTTGAGAGAAAATTGGCTGCAAGATGTTTTACCGGGTGAGGCCGGTTACAAAACATAAATTGGCTACATACATTTTTGAAAAGGAAAGATTCCTCTGTCATTTCCACCTATTGCTGATAAAATATGATGAAATGCCGCAAAGCTATAGATAATTAAAAAAAAAAAAAATTAAAATTCACGTGTTAATCAAATCGGAAAATTTCAAATTTATTTCGCGAGTTTTTATAATTAAAATTAAGAGTTCATATTTGATGAGAATTTATTTTTATATGTTTAGAACATTATCCTGCGAATGGACCAAAAAATAAAAATTCGTCTAAAACGAAGCATCCTAATGTCTGTTAAATTTTTGCGGGATTTAAAAAAAGTTAAAAATCACAAAAGAATAAAAATTTCGGAAGGAAGTGTAAACACCACGATCACATTTCCTCTCTCAATCGTGTTTCTCATTTGCTTCTAGTCCCGCTTTAGCCTCGGTTATATGTAGGATTGTATATACGCATACGTGGATTCGTATATACATATAACTATACTATATATCTTGTGGCAGCGCGTCGTCGCGATGCCTGGTTAGCCGAGAGTGTTGAATGTATGTTGACGAGAGATTCTGATGGGTATATCTATACTTGGAGCCCAGAGTCCAATTAATAAACGTTTTCAATTGGGCGCCTGGCATCGGCTTTCGCGTAGGCGTCATATAGTCACTCCGATAGTTAGGTACGCTAGTTTCTAGTTTCCAGTAGGTACCTACAGTTTCTGCAAGCTAATATATCCTCAGGGATTTAGTTTCTAAGGTCTTCGATTTGCGGATTGTGGGTAAATAATCTTTCAAATTTCATATAAATATAAAGAAAATAATACAAAATCGATTATTGACTCATTTCCTTTTGACTCTCACAGCATCTGACGTCTCCCTCGTGTATAGGTATATAAAGTATTTCAGGTTCGACAGTCATCTAAAAAACTGGCACGTGACGCGGATGGAAACCGAGAATAAAAAAGAAAAAGAAAAAATTTAAGGATTTATTCAATCTGATAAAACGGGGAATCGGTGTTTGAACGACGGTCAGTGCTGTAGAAATATGGCAACGTCATCTTCCAGACCATTTGAGAATATTCTTAGGTATTTGACGAAGCCATCTATATATATACGCCAATTCGGAAGAGCAAATGCTGCTTTTGCTATTTGATTTTACTTCGCTAGTGATATTTCTGTGGATATATAAAATACGTTAAGCACATAGAAGATATGAAACTATTTTTTAATCAATACACCGCGCAGGTGATTGAACAGTTCTTTAATACCTGAAATAAAGGATTGGAAAGGAATTACGGGACGGAGTTATATTCGCGTACAAAATAGGTGTAATGGCTACCCACCGTTTATAACGGATTTATAATTTCATTTGACAAATATTCTAATACTAACTCTTCTTGGCCTAACGCGGTAACAGGCGCGATGTAAATTTCGCAAAAAGTATTAAACGGAGGGAAATAATTACGTATAAATGTTTATTTAGTTTGCCAGCATCTATATGTAGATTTTACGGTATATTTTGCATTCTGCAATCTCGAGTCGTTTATATTTTATATAAATATAAAAATAATAATATAACTTGATAAATTGTGACGAAAAATTTTCGAGTATATATAAAGTCTTGTGTTTGTTGCTGTATATAATATTCTGTGAAAGTTTTTCTCCAAACTTTTTCTGTTCCTTTAGTGCTATTTTTTTTTTTTTCGTTTCATTTCTGTGTCTGTTTTGTGGTTTTTTTTTTATTATTTTATTTTTTTTTGTTTTTTAATATCAATATTTGAGTCGGAAAAAGCTATGGAAAGTTTCAAGACATTTATTTAGGCTTTTTGAAACAGGTAGGGTAGGTATTTTCACGTTTATTCGATGCTCGCCAGTTGAGTGTAAATAATAAATAAAAGCAACTTTTGTTTCATTCAATATAATAAAAGTCAGAAAAGTTAATAAAAATTATTCGATATAGTAGTTTTGTTTGGTATTATATTATTTTATTTATTTTGTTATTTTTATTTATATTATTTTATTTTGTATTCTGTAATTTTTTTTTTCTGATTTTTCGTTATGTTTTTCATCCAAAGTATGAAAAAACAAATTTTATAAAATCATATTTTTTATTCATGATGATCCCGCCTCGTACATTAACAGAGTGAAAATACCTCTTTTTTTCATATATTTTTCACCGTTACGGATTATACCTGTAGATACAAAAAAATGTTCAAAGTTGTATCTCGTCGATAATAATTCACTCGTTTTAAATCTTATTCCCTTATACTATACTTATATATATATATATACATATATACGTACGCGTACAACGGAGTCATAAAGCGTAATTGTCTCTGCTTTTAAATTTAATAACAATCTTTTAAAAAGCTTATAAGTCACGTTTCGATAAAAGCGCTCCCGTGACTTAAAATTGCTCTTTAACTCCAACAGCAGTAGTAGCAGAATATCGAAACTTTAACGAGATGAAAAGATTTGTAAATAAAAGTAACACGGAATGAAAGCACCGGAAACTTTTCTACGGTTTCTATTTTTTTTTTTTTTTTTGTTTTTATCCTCGTGATAAAAAAAAAAAAAAAAAAAAAAATAATAATAACAATAAAACTACAACATTTTTCATTTCATTTCATTTTATTTTATTTTATTTTATTTTATTTTATTTCCCATCTTTCTCTTTCTCTCCGTCGACGATTATTTCGATCGGCACGTACCCCCGCGACACTCTGTACACCGGCGTCTAGATAACAACGCCTGCAACTGCTCTCATACTTACTTCTTATATACTATGGTAGTTATACTGGCAGCTGAGCGTTAATACGAAGAGTTGAATCGCTTCGCGGAACTGGCCGCCTCTCCCGTTCTACGAGTGGTAGGATACAATCGTACGTATATACATACAGTTGTATGTATTGCAGTGAGGAGTAAGAAGGTATGGGAGTTGGTAGGCGGAGACTAATAAATCTTAATCCGAATGGCTTGGAGAAACATCGACAATAGAATGAGACCGGGTAAACTAGACTTTTACGAAGCTTATATTGTCGGTTTATATCGCGTTGGATACCTAATCATAATTGCATATATACGTTTCGTACAAAACGTGAGTTTATCATAGATGTTATTATATCTTCGGTTATTTTGAATATATCTAATTCAAAGCCCACCGCATGCCATGCCATGCCATGCCATGCCATGCCATATGCATATGCGTTTCACGATCGTCTTCAAAGGGGGTTAAAATAAAAATCTAATCCTCTCGAGACTAAAACACATTTAAAAGCTTCCTGGCCACCGTCAGCATCGAAATATACGTAAGGATCGCGCGGAGGGGATATTTAGGGTATCGCAAACTACGGGCGTGTAGGTATAGTAGAACGAAATACTGATACTAACAACACAGTTATCTATACCTAGGCTGAAACTGGCAGGTTGGAAGCTGTGGACAAACGTATGTATAGCTTAGCGAGAAAAAGGACAGTCGACTTTGACATTTGGGAGGCTTCGAAGTTAAATTAAACGAAAATGCAGGCTTGCTTTTAAGGTATATACAGCTTTGTAGTATTCTCGTCTCTTTTGAGAGAAAGAGTTGTTCTTCATGTTTTCCCTGTTGTTAGCATTTCGAATTATTATTATTATAATCATTATCGTTGATACCTTTGTGTATATTATACTGAAAATGAAACCAAGAGACTACATTATTTTTTCTACCGTTGCATTATACTATAAAATATAAATATTGTCATTGTATTAGAGAATATATAGGGAATTACGAGGATGGTCAATAACGATTTCTCCAACAAAATATATAGGTATATTGTTTAGGTATCGCTATGTACATAATTGATGAAAATAAGTGAAAATCGGTGTATACATACATATACATATAGGATATGAATTAGTAATTCGTACTTAAGTTAGCTATAAATATATAGATATAGTCATACATATATATACGTATATATAATATACCTAACAACGTCGTAGCGAAAATGCCTTTCGAAAGAGTGATTACCGAGCACTTTAATTCTAGTGGTAAGACGAAAATAATGGCCGCTGCTCCCGCGCGCAACTCTTAAACTACACGCGGGGGTACCTACTGCACGTATACTCGCTACGCTTAAGAGTCACGGGCGCGACTTTCGAAAAGGGGTTGTCGAATTACTGCGGCTTGGACGAGCACGTTCAACGACATAGAGTTTCGTTTCGTTTCGTTCCGTTTCGTTCCCTAGCCTTGTGTTACGTTACGTTACGTTGCGTTAAGTTACGTTACGTTACGTTACGTTACGTTGGGTACATGCGCGCGTGATTTGACGCACTTTCGAGACTCGTTGACGGCGCGAGGGTGCGTGTCTGGGATCAGCGTGCACTCGTACACCGCCCCGTAGGTAGGTACATACGTACATATATCATACGTATACATGCACATGTATTTCGTATAAAATGCGGTAAAATAGTCGTCCGTCGGTATATCGCGTTGATGGTATGCGACGAGTTACTCACGCATATATATATATATATATATATAGCCAAATGATCATTCGTCAACATATACAAATATAATAAATATTTACATGTGTGAGAAGACGGGGTAGAGTATATATGTTTATAAAGGCCCTATATTTGTCTTCTTATACGAGCGGGAAAACTCGCGAGCTATACTACGAGGAGTATAGGGCGTGTTTGAGGGGCGCGTCTGAGTGATTTTACTCTGGGGAAACTGCACGCTGTTTCGGTTATATACGCATGTCCTTAATTGGCTGTGCTCCCTCGGTCCACGTTTATTTTATTCTATTCTATTCTATTCTATTCTACTCTATGTACATATCACCTACTCGTTGTCGTTAACGAGTAACTAGAGTAGGTTGGTAATATCCTAACAAAATCGACTATACATAAACTTCAGGACAAAATAGAAAAAAAAAAAGAAAAACAAATAATAATAATCAACTTATTTAAAGTGCAGATATATGAATATCTTTGTCTCTTACCTTTTGAGGGGAGGAGGATTAATTTTGCGTGAAATTCAATACAGTTTATTGCGATATTTGTAGAACTAAAAATGAAGGTACATAAATAAGTAAAAGTTTTTTATAGTACATTTTTCTATACCTAGATATATAAATATAGTAATCTGTATCTAAATATATTGAATAAATACTCCATCGTCGCACATTTAAAAGATTTCAATTACTGCAATTAAATTAAACGAATATAAGATAATGATAGTAAAGGAAAAACGAAACACAAAAACACCCTGAAAAAGTATAAAAATATATCCACGTCGTACGCCTCTGCGCGTTCAGTGTTATACCCGCCGTGTGTATAGACATCGGTGACCCCATGTTTATAAAACGTATAGTATACCACATACTGTACAGTATAATACACGTTCTAAAAGTCTGAAACATCTTGTTCCTTCAGGATGTTTCCAAGAGTCCAGACCTGCCTTAGGGCAGAAAACTTCAGTCATAGTAGGGTATGTGGCTCTAAAGGCGGTTGAGCCGCAACAACTATGAAGCAGGCAGGAGCAAGCAGGCAAGCAAGCAGCCGGCTGGCCGCGCGAGCCGAGTCGACCGTGAGCCGAACGCGCCATCCAGCTGTCTCGGTTTCTCCTCTCTGTCCCCCCTTCCCCCCGTCGCCCCTACCATCATTTCCGTCCTTCACCCCTCGCTCCTCGATCCGCCATGACGCCTTACTCCCCCCCACCCCACCGCGGGCGGTATCCCCTCCCGCTTCGTTCTCTCTCCCCACCATCAGGCCAGAGACTCGTGGTGAAGTTTTAGCGTCACTACTCGTGGCGTGCCTACAACTTAGTCGGATCTATTACGTACTTTTCTCGTGAATTATAAGCTATATTAATTGTGTATTTGGGTAATTAATTAATAATTTAAAGGTTTTTGATATCATACCGATGAACGTATACGAGTGTTGTTCAATATTGTTTACATCTTCTCTGTATAATTCGATATACAATTATCGTAAGCCGCGTATTTTCATAACCTATACAACAACGGCAGCAGCTACGACAGCAGAAGCACAACCACAACGACAAGCAGAAACTACCAGCAGCAGCAGCAGAAGCAGAAGCAGCAGAAGCGGTGGTGGCAGTGGTAGCGGCAGTGCTTGACAACCGAATTTTCTACGTCGTGCGTGCCCCGCGCTTGAGCGCCGTGGCGTTTTCAGACTGACGTTCACGTCCTACGGGTTGTTTGTTGAATACTCGTGGCCTCTGACAGAACGAGACACGGTGGGTATCACTCCGAACGTATTATTCAGTTGTACGTTACGTTGTTTAAATTCACGCTTTACTATTTCAAAACTGTAGTGTCCTTAAAATATAAAAATAATAAAAATAATACGAAAAATACCAAACAATAATAACAATAATTATACGCTGCGATAAAATATTCTTGTGCGAGTGTAACCAGTGAACAAGTGATAAACCCTTTCGGTTTTCATTTTCTCTTTTTCTTTTTTTTGTTTTGTTTTCTTTTTCACACGTGAAAAAAAAAACACATTGCTTCATTTTATACACATATCTTATATATTATAAATAAAAGTGCAGTGAGACTGTATAAGTGTCTGTTGTTTGTGACTATAATTATTTTCTAAGTTGTTTTTGGATACCCGCGCATCTTACCACGGACCTATCAAGTTCGGTATGTATTTGATTCATCTTGTTTTCCTGTCTCTTCCATAAACCCCCCCTCTACCTCCCTACCTTTCCTTCGCTTCTTCTTCTTCTTCTACTCGTTCAGTAATTAATTACTTAAATACTTCTACGAATGGAAGAACGGTGTGTCTCTGGTGACTATACCATCTAGTCAGACTGGAATTGAATTAACGCACGATTAATTCTCCGAACTGGCCATACTATAACGACATTCTACTCAGCGTGATGATCAACTTGTTTCATTGTATAAGATCATCCTGTACATAAGTTTCGAAAAACAGCTGACCGAATGAAATCGTTGGGGGGAGACGCCAACGTGCGTTGTACGAAGCAACCGGTAGCTGATAAATAGATGTATACATAGATATACCTGTATTATAAGATACCTGATATGTGTGTGTGTGTGTGTGTGTGTGTGTGTTAAGTATAAAGATTTTATTGTATCAATTAACCGAATGATGATTTAAGCTGTTTAATAAACAGTTAAAAGTGTAATCGAGTAAGATGTATATGTATATATGGATTCAGTTTTTCGACGCGAATATGATCTCCGTTGTTTATACAATCGAAGTTATTTTAACCGTTCGATGTCGAGGAGGAAGAATAAGAAGCTAGCTACGCGCCGAGAGACGAGAACGTCGGCAGTGGTAGTAGCGAGGAGGAGGAGGAGGAGGAGGAGGAGGAAGGGGGAAGATCGAGAATAATATTGTTTAGCCTCGTCTCGTAGCGTCTCGCGTCTCGCGTATATCTTCGTTCGCGAGATATAGCGAAGGATATTCTCTCCTGGTTCGGTCTTCTTATTCCTACTCTCGCGTGGTTCTTTAGAATTTTTTTTATATACTACGCGCGTTGTTTCCCTCTTCGGAATTTCGAGTATCACATATACAAAGACACAAGGTAGGTAATATGGTGAACATACACATTACACTCGCTGCTGTTGCTGTTGCTGCAAGCACCGTGTCTCTATCGTATAAATTATGGTCTCATGATCGTAAACTCTACAAAGGTTTTCTTCTCATCCTTTTGTCGCTTCTTCTTCATTATATATATCTACGTTACGTTACGTTACGTTACGTTGCGTTGCGTTGCGTTGCGTTGCGTTACGCGCGTGTGTTTCACTCACGACGCTGAATACCAAAAGCAATTCCTTGGCGCTGCGATTATCGACCAACCTTGAGCCAACCTACAACGACGTTGAGGATGACGACGACGTTAGAGTAGCTCGACGTTGGAGTAGTCGTAGTAGCCTTAGGCGCCGTTCGTTTCATGTTGCGTCGTCCTGCTGCTGCTGCTACGGCTGCTAGCTCTCCACGTGCTGGTGTCGGACAGGCTTGCCTGTCTGCCATGGCTGCCTGTTCGAGAGGACGAAGATACGAAGGGATATAGAGATATTCGACCAATGTTTTTAACTCCGTTAGTATGTAGGGAGTGAGAAATACGGACGGGCATGCGCAGGGTATACATATATATATAAAAATGTATATGAGTAAGAGGGAAGATGTGCAGACGGCGTCGAAGAAAGGGAGGAAGGGTGGTTGGTTTCGGTCTCGGTCTCGGTCTCGGTGCTTGCGGCCCCTTCAGGACGAGAGGAACGAACGAGGACACGAAGGAACGATCGTAGTCGCGCCGAGAAAGGCCGAACTTCTCTCTCATCGTTTATTCTCTCTTTCTCTCTCTCTCTTGTACTTTTCTATCTCACTCACTTTCAAGATTCTCCTACCTTCTCTTCTCCCTCGACACCTTTTCATCCCAGTCCACGTGGGGATCTCTCGCACTAGTTGCGCATCCTCAAGGTTAAACAACCTACCCAACGACGATACCCGCAACTCGCAACGCGTATCCTTAAGCTATCTACATATATTATCAATTATATTTACTTACGTTAGTAATTGGTATCGGATAGAATGTTAGTGATAATTATTTTGTTGAAATATTTAATTAGATTTGGTTTGTTTCTTTTTTCTTCTTCTTAATCTAATGAATTCTTGTACTTTTTATAACTATTGAAATCTTTTTTGAATGTTTTAAAATCGCTCATTTTTATATTCAGAGAAATTAATTACTTTAAAACAGAAACAATGATCACGCCTTTTTGAGTACATATATACAATATGTATGTATGTATATATGCATATATACAAAAAAAAAATCTAGTTAATGGTTTGTATGGTAATTGCCTTACGGCTCTCGCTGCTGTGCGTGTAAATCGTGATAGATTTAACTGCGAGAAGTTTTATTCGGTTAGATTTATTTATTTTTATTTTTTCTTGTCCACCGTATATTTTTTACATTTTGTACAAGTCTAACACGCCTATATTATAATTTTCAAAGTTTACGGTTCTCCCTACAGTCGTTCGGTTCGATCGGACCAATTTCTTTGTATGTATGTACCTATATACCTGTATACTATAATACTGTTGTATTGTAGGTATATATCGTGAAATGATCTAGGCTATTATTACATGAGACTGTGGTAAGCTTTGATACGGCAAATAAAACAAAATGAAATGAAATAAAATAAAATAAAACTAAAATGAAATGAAATGAAATAAACCCCGCGCTACGCGGAGAGTTGGCTGGCTCGTTCTTTGATAAAATTTTTAGATAAGGTGGCGGCGAGGTAGTATGGGAAGGGCATTATCGAGTCGTTGCAAACAAGTTTTATTGTCCGATCATGTCATCGATAACATTTACTTTTTATTTCTTTATTTTTTTATTTTTGAATTTTATTTCCTCTATCTTTATCCTTATCTTTCAGAGTTTCTCACATCGAGAGTGATCGGTAATAGAGGATAACGGTAATATTTTTACTCTGTCCTTTTTTTCTTCCCCCTCTTTCTTTTTCTTTCTTGCATATTTCTTTTGTTTCTGTTTTTTTTTTCTTTTTTTTTTATTACATATTGATTGACTTTTTTATCACGCCGTATATATATATATATTTTTGTTCCTTTTCTTTTATCATCAAAACTGAGATGATCTTTCATTCGAAGTGTATATATACCTACTGGCGTTCGCTAACTCGAAATTGATAAATTTCTCTTGGGAATCTTGCGCCTTGTTTCATATTCCGCTTCTTATTTTCTTTTTTCTTCTTTTTCCTCGTTTTACTTCATTTCCTGAATAAGTATAAGTCACAGAATTTTAATTTCAATCGAAATTAACAGCGTCAAAAATTAATAAAGAAAAAAAAAAAAGAAAGAAATAAGGAAAAGGAAATTAAAAATAGTTATAAAATTGACATAAAATGCAATCGAATATATGTTAGGAAAGTAAATCCAGATCACGTGTCGCTTCGTATAATCACATTAACTTTTACCTACGGCGATCGATGTGCGTGAGATTAGTGCAGTCCCTTCCCTTCGTCAACCAAACAGAACATGAAGTTTATAATTATTGTCTTTCGCGTGTTGTTGTTGGGTAGATATATTTAGATATACCGTATATATATGATAAATCATCAGTATGTGTTTGAATTTGAGTAATATTATACACGGTGTAAATTTAGTATAATTATTAATGAAAAGTTTTGATCCTTCCTCTCATATAATAAAAAAAAAAAAAAAAAAACAGAAGTACCAAACGAAAAGAAAATGAACAACAAAATGATAAAAAAAAGTTAATCGATTTTTTTCGATTTAGTTTCTGAGATGAACTGACTAATAAAAAATGAATAAAAGCTAAGAAGAACGGGAGAAGCTTTAGTCTATACAGAAGGGAGCGAGCGTAGATCGCCACTTTTTCTACCTGATTCAGCTTCCCCTCTCTTTTTCTTTCAGCTCTTTCTTTATCTAATTTTCTCTTCATCTCCCCCTTTTTTCCCCTCTTTTTCCTGGGGGAAGGGACGCACCTGTCCTTCCTTCTTATACCTACCCAGAAGGCCTTCGGCCCTACCGACTATCGTAACCTGACCTCAGACCCACCATCACCTTTACCTATACCTTTTGTTGTTGCAACGACATCTGCCAAGTTTTTCTTACCACGTTTCTCAGCGGTCGTTTTCCTTAATATTATACCTACGTGTTATTGGGGGTATTATTATACACCTTTGAAATAATGTAGTTATTCTTTTTTTCATTACAAATCGTTGGCACGCTTTGAAAAATATGGCAACGATTCAGTTCTTATTTTTTTTTTTATTTTTTTTTTTATTTTTTTTTTTTTTTTTACAGCTAATTACTTGCATTTTGATTCAACATTAGAAATTATTTTGAAATTTTATGGAGCTTCGCTTTACATAGATAAGTCAAGTCTTCTATCGTTGTGAGCACGTGTAACAGAGTTTTTTTTTATTTGTTTTCAACGTTTCCACAAAAGAAAAACAAAAAAAAAAAAAAAAAATGGTTTTGAATAAAAAATTTTTCTATCTAAAAATTTAATTTATTGAATTTCCTTACGGGTTGCTACAAAATTACGTCATTATAAAATATCTTCTTTTCGAAATTTGAAGACGATATGATCTGTTACTTAATACCCTACGACGATCACTTATTCTTCGGTGTAATCAATTTATCCATGTTAAGGCGACGTTCATAAAATCTAAAATAATTCAGAATCATTTCTCAAAATCCAAGTACCAAGTTATGAAAAAATTGAGTCGGTTGAGTTAGTCATATTACTTCACAGGCGTAACACTGATTTGAAAAGAACAAGAATTATTTCCAAAGTTTGTGTATAGGTACCTGCTTGATGTGTATGACAAAAGAGGAGAAGAAGATCGTTGTCTTATAGTTCTGCGATCATTAATCTATTTATTGATTTATTTATTTATGTGTTTCATGTTAATTTTGGATTTCAATAATTTTTTATTCTTTTCTTTCTCGATCACTTATTGGCAAAGGTGTTTTAATATAAAAGCGTGAAATTATTCTACAGACCGAAATTCGCTAGTTGTAAATTTTAATCGCGTTTGTTCGCGCGTCTACGTATCCGTAGGACGTTAAACTCGACTAATTCAACGCGCGTGTAGAAGTCGTTCTTAGCTAGCGTGACGACCTTGGAATCAAAATCCAATCTCTACCTGTATAATACATGTATATGTATATACCAATGCCTATATATTTATACATGTATATAAATATATATATATATGTACATACACATAAATGTATACATGCATGTATTATACATGTTGTACGAACCTATTCATTGCTCGGATATATTCACGCGGTCTAAAACCCTCGTCTATTATTTATTTATTTAGTTTTGTTTTCCTTTTTGTCTTTTGACGATAATTAACTATGTTGTTAATTAATGCTAAATAGAAAAAAAAAAGAAAAAATGAATAAACACAAAAAAAAACAAAAAAAAACAATATCTATTTTAAAGCAAAAATTAATTAACGAATATAAAAATTAACCTTTTCTTTTATATTAAAAAAAAAATAAATAAACAAAAAAAAAAAAAAAATCAAAAACAGGAAGGAAAAAACGAAATAAAAATTCTATTTTTGAGGCTGAATAAAAAATATTTTGTTTCACAGAGAGAAATGGCCCCCACAGATTGTAATTTTTGTGATCCTCGTTTGAAGTAAATTTCTTTTTTTTTTTTGTTTCTTTTTTTTTTTTTTATTTCTTTTTTTTTTTACTTTAGGAGCGCGCAGCAGCAGCAGCAGCAACGAACGCCGAACCGAACCCTCGGGTGTGAGTTCGGACTCACGGCGAGTGCTTGAGTTTTTCTCTTTTGTCGAGTCAACGTGGCTGCAGAATTCAAGGGTGAACTTTTTTTTTTTTTTTTTACTTTTTTTTCTTTTTTCTTTTTTTTCGGCGAGGGGTGTAATTATTTCGTCGTGAATCGATATGGCACCCTGTGCAACCCAAATCCCATTATATTATATACACAGTACAACACGATCCGATTATTTTATTTATTTATTTATTTATTTATTTGATTTTATCAACGATAGTCTATATATATACGTATAATATATATATGTATAGGTATATACATATAGGTAAACTTTTATTCGATAATAATTGCTCAATTATTATTATTATTATTATTATTTCTCTTTTCTTACACAAAATTATCGGCTCATTAGCGATAATAATATCTACTTACCTCTGCACGGTCGAAGAAAAAGCGATTTCTTACCAAGCAATTTTCTATAATAAAAGAAATCGCGAGTCAACCGCGATTTTTATATTTGTAGGCTGTATTATCATTATTATTCTTTAGCTTCTTTGGCTTTTATTCATTTTTTCATTATTTTTTTTTTCTTTTCATTTTATCTATCATTTTGTCTTTTTTTTTTTTTTTTTCTTCTTTTTTATACTCGAAGGGCTGAGCAGAGAGAAGCACTAGGTCGAAGGCCTTGGCTCTGTCATAAATTCGGGCGGAAGTTACGACGCCATCGACCGTTTCCTACGTTTGACGAATCTTATAACTAAAGTCTATATACGCTATAACCGATGAATAAAGAAAGTCACATGTTACTGCAGATGAAGAAAAAAAAAATAAATAAATAAAAAAAGAAGAGAAAAAAATAAAATAAAAATAAAAACATGAAAAAAGAAAAAAAGAAATTTAAAATACGATACGTTTATACTCGTAACGTTATACTAAATACGTTATATATACCTATACGTAGGTAATACTTGAAAACGTCAAGAGTATAAAGTATAAAGCTTAAAATTATCATTTGTAGAGGGATTAACGTCCCCGTTTATACCACCAATTTTTTTTATTTTATTTTATTTATTTATTTATTTTTTTTTCTCTTTTCTTTTATATGTACCTACATCCGAAAATTCCTTTGAAATGGTTAGATAAAAAATTTCAACAAATTTTTCATAAATCAGACCAGATGTGAAAAGCTTGGAAATCTGCATATCTATCAATAAATGATTATAAATTTATAGAAAAATATATATACCTATATAATAATTTATATATAGTTTTATGTGTCTTTCGTGTGAGAAAAGAAAAAATTAAACAATAAAAAACACTTAAGATTAATTATTTCTCAGATCTATATATATATATATATATATATATATATATATATATATATATATATATATATATATATATATATATATATATATATATATATATATATATATATGTAGAAGGGAAAATTCTGTCTAGACTAAGATTTTGCCTCTAATATCCGCTTATTTTTGGACACCGACCGACGATGCGGGATTACTGACCAGGTAAAACTAGCGTGTCTCCCCTCCTCCCCCCCAAACTGGCGACGTGGACTGGGGGATGCCGTGTCTGGTTTCTGAGACGTTTATCGTATATAAATGAGAAGAACGGTGAAGTAAGTAAATCTGAGTTTTGAATCTTGAGGCTTATTGAGATCCGGATACGACACAGCTGCTAACGTCTGTTTGTCGAACGCGCGTGTATCCATCCGAACAATTACACGGCGCGTGGGTGCAGCGAGGCTGGAGATCAAACGATGAAACGATGAAAAGAGATGACGCGGTGTCTATTAAATCGTTGCGAAAAATTATTCCGTCCTTTTCTATACTTTTTTACCAAGTGCTTTTATCCCGCGCGTTATTTTTCTCTTTCTCTCTCTCTCTCTCTCTCTCTCTCTGCCGGTTTCTTCATTTTCTTATTTTACTTTTTTTCTTATTTGTTCTTATCGCATCTCTCAGTCGTTGATGCGCGGGACCAACGTGACTGTCCTCTTCAGTCGTTTTTTATTTATTTATTTATTTTTTTGTACATTGCAGAACGGAGCGTTGTTCTTCCGTCAAGATCGAAACGATAGAGACGACAATTATACCTCAAAGGTTCTCACAGTATTTTAACGTTATATACGTATATAACTATTATACGTATATTTATTGATCCGGAAAGATTTAGGCAAGATTTAACTCGACGTTGACAACGTATTTGTAAAATCATTGTAGGATATGCGTGAATCGGGGTGACAAAAAACAAAAAAAATTATTTTTCATTTTTATTTTTTTGATCAAGTTTTTATTTTTCTGAAATTTTATATAAAAAAGAGAAAACAAAACAATTTACTTATACTTTTCAAAATTTCGTAATTTGAAAACAATTGAGAAATTTGTCTTTCCAAAAAGAAATTTTGACTTTGTTTTTGAACAAAATGAAATGTGTCGATGTATTATAAATTTTGATAAATCTTACGGCTGAAAACAAAAAACAAATTTCTCTCCGCAGACTTTAATGGCGATTACAGCATGAATTTCAAAATATTGTCCTGATATTATTTTGGCTGTTTAAAATTATTTATAATTATAAATATTCAAGCATTGAACTTTATCGTGAATAACATATAAGGTATAGTCAAATCTTGTATAGGTACCTATAGGCTGAAAGTAAGAGTCTAGCCTCTAGGTCACAGCCGAAGTCTTCTCACGGTCAGAACGAAATGTGTCGATGGGGGTGCCCCTCTTTTTGAATAGCGAGGCGAAACCCTCTTGTCTTTGTTGTTTTCAAGTGGTGTATCGCCGATAGAGAAGGGTGAAAAAAGGGCAAGGGATGAGAAAGAAAAGAAGAAAAAGAAAAAAAAAAAAAAAAATCAAAAATACAAAAAATCAAAAATGGCTGATACGTTAAGATATGATCGTGTCTACTTATTATGTTATTAAAGTGTGTAAGATAATTCACGCGTGTCTTGTATTCATGCAGGGCGCGGCTATCTTCAGATTGCAACGTATGCGGCAGTTGAACAAATAATTAAAAAAAAAAAAAAAATAAAAAAAAACTTTTTGTTTAATCACGTTGCAATTTATTTATTTATTTTATTTACTTTTTTTTTTTTGCAACACAGTTTGCATCATACACGTAGTCATGTTATATATATAAATCGAGGCTATAAGTGACGAGGGAAGATAAATGTATATTATAGTTGTGTTATTTTTCGTAGCACATGCCATCAAGATTTTCCACCCCTGCAGCGTATATAAATCCAAAACAAAAGACGAGCGTAAGAAATTCGTTAAAGAGCAGTGGCTAATCTAATTTCCGGGGGTCCCCCGTGCAAGTGGTGTCTAATTAAATCGTTTCCACCGTCGTAACACGCGCCGGTACGTCGAACACGCGTTAATTTTGGCTCATTTTCTCCTCTTCTTCTTCTTCTTCTTCGTCTTCATCTTCATCTCCATCTTCTTCGTTTTCCTTTTCCTTTTTCTCTTCTTCTTCTTCTTCTACTTCTTCGTTGCTCAGCACGTTTAAAACCCGCTTATCTCTTTCTCTCTCGCTTTCAAGAGGAGGAATCCGTATACCAAACGACAAACGAGCAACCAACGTTAGCCATAATATATATAATTACAGCTACGATGGGCTCCCTTTAATCTCTCTATAGACAAATCTCCCTAATTTTCTTAAGAATTTTCCTGTATATATATATAATATAACTTCAAAAATTATACACCTCCCTTATTTTATCTCTTGCACAGTCGCTTCTAACCCTCGCTTTTGGCACAACCAGTCCGGAACTCAAGCTTCAATTATAAATTCACAGTCTAATGGGTTAAACTGTGCAAACATTTTCACAATATATTTACTGTACCTATTTATTAAAAAAATTAAAGAATTAAAAAAAAAAATTAAAAAATGACAAAAATATTCAAAAATAAACTAAAATTCTTAAGAAATTACGATCATCGACAAAGAAGTAAATTAATAAAACAAAAAAACAAAAATCACGTATCCAGTAATTACCAAGTTTCAAAATTTGAATCGTTCATAAAATAATAAGGCACTAAAATTTCGTTAGTGACAAATAATAACGTTCTATAGGTACGTATTACACTACCTACGTACATTAAGCGGAGATATATGTTGTTCACGTAACATGATAACCAGTGAAATATCGGTGTCATGTTAATAATAGTATTTATAGTCAGGATGGGTGGTTAATAATTATTGAATTAAATGGGTCGACGTGACTACGCAACGCGTGACGAAACTAAACTAAACGATACGAAAAGAAAAGTCGATCTGTTGCGAAAGTGTGATAATAAATGAAAGTGCTAAAAGACTTTGAGAGAAAAAGATAAAACTGTAAATCGATTTCTACCATCATCTTTGCTATGTGATGTCCGTAAACGGACAGAACTCTATTGCGTAAGGTTTGTGGTGACAGTGCAGATAGGTACACATTGCCGTTTTCCTATCCTTCCCGAGACGATCGAGAAGATACGATGTATACCCCCTTCTTCTCTTTTTTTTTTTTTTTTTTCTTTTTTTTTATATCCATATTATACACCGTCTCGCGGCTTCACTCGCCCCGATCTTTCCGCACACTTGACCTACCGACATACTTTCACTTTTTATTGAACGTAGTAGGTAGGTAGGTAGTTAAGTAGAAGCAGGTTGCTACCTCGAAAGGCGATACCCTTTAACCAAAAAAATAGCACACCCAAAAAAAAGAAGAAATAAATAAATAAATGTAATCGTTGATGTTTGAGCGAATTGACAATCGGAGAGGACGATTATGCGGATGATTTCGCTTTACTTATATATATACTCGAATTTTGATATATATGTACGTTTAGCTCGGTCTTTGAAATCGAGGAGTGTTTATCGTCGAATTATGAATTCAAAACATCGCTTTGTAAATTCGTACATAGTTTTAGCTCGACATTCCAACGACCATTTTTAGAGTATAATTATTCGATTTGGTCGTATGAGCACGCGCGGGACCTCCACTGCTGCTGCTGACTGAACAGGCACGTTTTACTTGAACTGTAGTGGCAAGGCCTTGACAAAAGTCGACGAAGAGAGAGAGCGAGGGAGAGAAAGAGAGAAAGAGAGACTCTCCTTTATCTTATATTCACCGTATAGCTGCTGCTCTTCACGACTATAAGGTGTCCAATCCGAGTGCACGGACACATATACTTAAAAAAAATTCAGATTGAGGCATCGATTTCCCCCTCTACATTCGGGGCTTTGAATGACCATGAAATAAACCGCCGGACAATACGTCGATATAGGAAAAAAACTCCGCGAAGACACATTTCCGTTATATGGACACATAGTGGGCTGAAAAAGGCGCGAATAATCATTTTTTTTTTTTTTCTTATTTATTTCTATTTTTTCGGGACAATGGTTGGCGTAGTACACGGGCTGACTTTTAATATGAGATAATGAGCAGTTAAATTATGTATATGTATACTCGGATACGAGTAAGAAAGGAATAAGTTGTGTGAGCTGGTGGGTAAAAAAAGATGGATAATGAAATGTTGGTTGAAAATATTGGGGGAAAATTTTGTATGATGTAAAATTTTTTTCAGAGAAATTTTCTTTTTTTCTATTTATTAATTAATTAATTAATTAATTAATTAATATAATATAAGGTGAGTTTAATACGATGAAAATTATGAATGACGTACCTAGTTGTGATACGCGATCGTTTCTCTTTGCGCGAGTGCGTCATGTAGACGGGGGGGATTTTCATTGAAATTTTGTTCTCGAGTTAATTAGAAAGACGTCAGACTTCTCTTTTACCCCTGCAGCGTAAGTCTGTGTACGGATTCAGAACGGAGTCACGTCACTCGCCTTTGTATTTTACCGCTGTGATAAGTAGCTTTTCAATGTTCGCCAGATTTACTCGGTCCACCAAAAACTTCATACCCAGATCCGTAAGCCGAGATTCTATAACGCGACAAAGTAAAACCGAGACCAGGAACTAAATTCGCTGTTTAGTATAAAGTAAAAATTTACCGGCTTTGCTTACCGTCACTTTTTTTTTTTTTTTTTTATTTATTCTTTTTTGTCAAAAATAAAGCAATTTTTATTTGTTTTTATTTCAACCATGATATAAAATTAACTGTTTGAAAATAATTCTGAAGAAATATTAAGTTTTTTTTGTTTGTTTTTCACGAGGCTGATTATTATAATTTTTTTAGATGTGTTAGAAAATTATTTAAATTTTAAAAAAAGTTTTCATCTCGATCTGTATGTACAAAAGGAAAGCTCCTGAAAAATTTCAAATTAATACTTCACTGTGTTTCAAAATGCGGGAGTATAAATAGCTTTGAAAAACAAAAAAAAAAAAAAATCAACTGAGTAAATGTATGATATTTTCTTAAAGTGATTTTTCTAAAAATTTATTTCCAAGTTAATAAACTAATTTAAGTTTACTAGCTGCTAGGCCGTATTATGCCTGTATACAACCTTCTTAGTATAGAAATAAGGGATTAACGTTTATAAAAGAAGTCTGTTGGATTTACTATGAGAATAACTTACCCGATGAATCTCCGGAGGCATGTAATCATACCGAGCCAAGGGGAGTGATCATTCTAGATGAAAAAAAAAAATAAAAAAATAAATAAAAAAATAAAAAACCGAAGTAATACCAGGGACAATAAATTGCAGAGTTGTAACATAAGCGATACAACGGCGAGAGACAAGTACGATAATGATAAAGCTCCGGGGACAAGTCATTTATTGTTCTATTGTGGAAAAGTAAAACTTGTGTCATGTATATAGCTACGTATGTATGTACCTCGAGGTCCCTTTCCGACCCAGGTCCTTGAAATAATGTGAGGTTAAAGTTCCGAATTTTAAAAGCTATCAATGGTAAAAATTGTTAATTTATTTGAGATGATTTCAAATTTTCAGAAACTTTAAAGTTCAAAAATCCGAAAATTTAATTGAGAGGTATGACGTTCTATGCGTGAATTTCAAGTTCCAGATTCTTGGCTTCTCGGATTTTTAGCCATCGGAATTTTGAATCCTCAGTGTGTTTCGATTTGTAGTTTATCAAATCGACTATGCAGACTTTTTGGGAAATATCCTTTTCATAAATTTTGAGTTTTTGACATTTTTTAAATTCAAAACTTCAATCTGCAAGCCCCCTTAAATACGTATCGCTGTATGAACGGTGACTTTTAATCTAAAATAAAAAATATCATCGAAGACATGATAATTTTTTTTTTTCTTCTTTTTTTTTTTTTATCTTTTCTTATTTCTTCTTTTTTATATATAATTTTTCATCTTCTTTGAAGTCTTAAAGGTTGAAAATTGTACAGCGTGTAATATTGAGATCCGACTTTAGCGTTTCTTCGTGGCTGTTACTTTTAACGAGCTGCAAAGAAAGTTACTTTTTACTCAAGCCTCGAGTAGGGAGAGTTTTAGAGGGTAGGGTCGAGCCTCCGAGTCTCGACCGGATTGTTAACTACTGTTCGCCGCTAGTCCAAGACCAAGAAATTCATCGTTAATCGTCATTTCTCACTCGTTCCGGCTCATTTTTGGTTCTTAATGTTTTGGGAGGGGGTAAGGGGTAAGGTAGGCTACCCCGCAAGATTTCTAAAGGTGAAAATAACCGAACTGTTTGAGTATAAGAAAAAAAAAGAAAAATTGAAAAAAAAAAAAAAATACGTACTGTTTGCCACCAAATTTTCTTTCATCTTGGATAAATTTCTCACTCATTAACAACGAATGCGCCTAACAACTAAATTAAACATTTTCGTCAGCAAAAGTGAAAAAAAAAGTATCTAAAGATCTGAAAAAAAAAAAAAAAAAAACTAATAAAATGATAATTTGTGGATAAAAATTTCGCTTAAAAAGGCGAAAAACTTTCTATTTTTTTTTTTTTTTTTCTACTTTTCTTTCTTTTAAAGTTGAAAATTATCAGCACGAAATTTTTTTTACAAACGAATAAGTTTCCCGATCGTAAATAATAATTACTCTCATTTTTGAAGATCTCGAAGAATCTTTTCACCTCCTCCGCATTGAATGACGTGGAAAACTTTTATTTATTTATTTATTTTATTTTACTAACGTAAATTCTTCCATCCGTTCCCTAAAACGACAAAAAATGCCACGCAGTTATCGTCAGACTTTGGACTTGGTCCACCACCCCGATTCGATATTCTAGGGTGCAAGAAAAAAAATAAAATAAAAATAAAAATAAAAATAAAAAATAAAAAATGGCACAAGACTTATTGGCCCTGGGTAATCGAGATTCAAGTTATTCACGATTTCCTTCCTCTCATTGGTGGTCGGGGGGATTCTCTTCGGGGAATTGAGGCCTAAGGGTTGACAATGTCGAACGATTCTCGATTCAATTTTCTTATATTGTTGTTTGCCGGTTGTCGAAAGGGAGAGATTTTTCATTCAGAAATCGCAACTTTTGAATAAAATATCGTGGTCCAATTTTTCACTCTCATTTTTTTTTTTTTTTTATAAATTTTTTATTTTTTATTATATATTTTTTTTTTTTTCATCCAAAATGTGAAAATTTGAAATTTTCAAACAGAATTAAATAGAGCTATAGATAAAGCATGAAATTTATTTATCTACTTAAGTTTAAATAAAGTTCCAAGGTCCGATTATAAATTCAAAGCTTTATACCTCCCCTTTTTACACCATCTCGTCTCTTATAAAACGGGGCTGGAAAAGACGCCTAAGGTATATATCTCACAGTTCTCTTCTTACTTGTAAATGTTCTGTACTCTCCTATATACAAGTACAGCCTTGCAGACTCGACGTTCGCTAAACGCGTAAAGATCTTATGACTGTTAAATCGTTAATCGGAGTCTTGTATCCATCAATTATTTCCCGCCTAACTCCCCATGATGATCAATACTCGTCTAGCTTTAGATGTCTGTAACCCCTTTACTTCTTATGCAACTGGGTGTACGTATGTATCTTATACTTACCTACCTACTTACCTACCTAACCGACTCTCTACGGCCCAACTTACGTTAGTCTGTTCATTGTGTCACACGCTCTATACGTCTGACTACCATGCCGTTGCCTTACGATGAGACACCGACTCTCGCGTCTCGGGGCATTGACCAAGAGAGTGGCTATACGCCGTGCAAGAAGGAAGGTATGGGGGTACATAATAGGCGTCGTCGTCGTCTCGCGTGGCTAACCAAAAGGAAGGTATATACATATACGAAGTTCCGCTTCTCGAAACGTACTTCCGGTTGAACAAAAAAATAAAAAATAATTAAAATATAAAAAAAAAATAAGATAAAAAGTTAATAGGTGGAAATTATATCGCAGGTGTAAATGATGGAAATTAATGTTAAAAGTTAAAAACTGAGGCATGGGACAGTTGGAAATGTTTGGGAATTTTTTTCTTTTTATACGCGTTGTTTTTTTTTTTTTTTTTTGGGATAGGAAGTTTATCTGTGAGACTTGGAAATATATATATATCGAAAATTTAAAACAGCTTAATGAAGTTTGGAATATTGAAATTAATTGATTTTACATTTTTTTCTTCTGCCTTGATTCGTGTGGGAAAAAAATGTGTAGTTAATTTTATGGAAATTATATGGAATCTCAAATGGGACCGGGTTGTTAAGTTTCGAATTTTAAAAGTTCCGAACGATCAGAATTATGAATCCATTTTAGATGATTCTGAATTTTCAAAAATTTTAAATTTTCAAAAATTTTGATTCTGGAATATTAAAATTTGGAAAGATCGGTCACAATTTGGAATTTCCGAGAATCCGAAAATGCGTGAATATCAAGTTTCGGAATTTTGCTCTTTCGAATTTTGAGCTGTCAGAATTTTAAACTTTCGAGGTTTTTTGATCAGAACTTTTTCGAATCAATTATGGAGAATTTCCGGGCAATATATTATTTTCGAAAAATTGTGAATACGTAATATTAAAATTCGAAAATTTTGATCGCTTGTAACTTTAAAAGTTCGGAACTTTGACCTGGCCCCTCTCAAATCTCAAATTTTTCATCCATCTTCTATGAAGTTTATTTATTTATTCAATTTTTTGTTTCATTAACAAAAAATTTGGAAAGGAGTTTAAATTGAACAGAAAATATTTCCAAAATGAGAGTCCGCTTCTTCCCATCTCACTCCATTGACTCGTATACAATATACATACATATACATACTGTATGTATATGAATACAATACTATCAAATATTACGTTTCTCAATTCTCCGACTGAATCCCTCGAGTAAATTCCGATGATCTTTCTCTCCATACCTACCTACCCACGTATAGATATAAAACGCATCGTTGGCTGCGCCCGGTTAGTGACCGGCTCAAACCTGGTCGTGAACCAGTTCCACGACAAGTTTGTCTTGTCCCTGCGGCGGCCTCCAGTCTCCAGTCTCCAGCCTGCAGCATCCAGTATCCAACTTCGAGGTACACATAAAATGCGTGGGTGTGTCTCTCTGCAGTGTCTGATCTCTTATACCCAGGTATAAAACTATAGACCCAAGACTATACTATACGCTACACCATAAACTATAGTATATATATTTTATCCTTTGGTTGGTTGGTTCGTTGGTTTCGTCGACTGGTTGCTTGGTTAATAAATGTTTGCAGTCCAGCAAGCAGCGAGCGGCTAGAAGGCCGGCCGTGACCCTCGCTGTGGTGGTCAATGGCATCGGGGCACGCAGCGGCGGAGGGCGAAGCGAGTAACTACTAGCCAAGCGAATGGAGAAAAGGGTCGTGTAGCCATCGTGGTTTTATATCGTATCTGTTTTCTCGGTCGGTGTATTTTTTTTTCCCCCTCTTTTTTTTTCTATATGAATTTATGTTTTTTAACGCTATATCGATAAGAATTAGGGAATTATACCTCTGTACACTTTTTGGGAATAATTTCTTTTTTCGCACAAGAAATATTCTATCGACATAAATTTTTTCACAGTTCATTACTTCAATTTTGACAAATAGTTAGAAATTGTTTTTAGATTTTATGGAGCTCCGCTTTGCATAGATCGAATCTATTTAAGAAAAAATGGTTATCGCAAGACGTATAGCATCGCATCGGTCATAAAAACTTTTTGAAATTGAAATCATTTGAAAAAAATAATTTTTTTTTTTTTTTTACTGACTTGATTTTGGTATCTAAAAACCATGTTTGTGTACCCAAATCTAGGCTCGTATACATAATTATCAGATGAGAAACATGAGTGAAAAGTAGTCTGATGTTGGTTTAAGTAATTTCTGTTCGCTAATCACGTATATATGTACGAATGAGAAGTTTGACCGTGGGTCGCAAAGCCCGGGTTTGTTTCGAGCAGGAAAGCGTCCGACGCCTCTTGAGATATTAGGTTTAGTTTGGAACTGGCAACTGGCGAGCCTTTGTCTGATCGTAGGAGGCTGTGAGGGGCTCTCTTTTGGCTCGCTCGAAGCGTCCAATTTGAAGAAACGCATTATTGCTTCGCGAATTGAACGTGCGATGGTTTTTCTACCGTCCCGCCATACCGCACCGCACCGCACCGTGTCGTCCACCTCGTTTTGCTCCACGTATTTTCTTCTTTATAATTTTGTTTTGGATTTAAAATTGCCAAATCGATCTTCGAATATGTACGTATTTCGAATTCTTAACTCAATGTGGCGAATAGTATTTAAGCGAAGTGAATAAAAAATCAGACGGATGTTTACAGTATCTAAAATTTTTGGACTTTTTTGATTGCAACCAGAAATCTTAACGACCAAAAATTGAGTCTATGATGAATATTATATAGAATCTATAATCTTTGAATTTTGAATTGGCGAAATTCTGTAACTTTGGTTTGCAAATATGAAAATCGATGTGATTTTTTTTCTTTCACTGTCTCTCTCTCTTCAGTACGTTCTACTGAATATATCAATAACTCACGAAATTTCAAATTCTTTCATCATGTACGATAGAAGAAACTCCGTAATCCATCAATCTGCACCCGTCCATATTCACTCACTATAACATTCTGAGTATATTCAGATATTTGAAATTTTAGTCAACTTTCGCTTATCTTCGGAGTTGATATTTGCATACTTTTTTCTTTTTTTGCGCAGTATTTTATCTGAAATAAAATCTTTTCAAATTCTTCAAATTTCGTATTTATAAAATAAGATTTTATTTTGTCAATTTTGAAAAGGTAACGGCTTGAAAAAATACTGTAAAAAAAAAAAAACAAAAAAAAATTAATAAAATCACAAAAAAAAAAAAACATTGGTAAGATGTACAGCAGATAAATTCAGCAGTCTTACCCTCCTCGCTGTGTATGTATAGTCCATGTGAATTTTCTAAGCTTTGCGATGCCGTGATGCTACTACGCGGAATGCATATCGTGAGACTTTTCATTTCAAGATTCTCCTCGGCAAGACCCCGTACGTCGTCCTTTACGTGACTGTCTTAGATATTACCCACAATTAACCGCATTTCCGGTCGACCAAGTCGTAGTAGTCGACTTCATCGTCGTCGTCATTATTATGAGAACGAGAGCCAAGCCATAAGCACAGCTATAGTTGAATTCACAACGAGACAAATAAATTGCGCTTACGTCATGTGATAAAGATTTTTTTTTCAAAAATAAAAAATAAATAAATGAAATGAAATAAAAGCAAAAAAAAAATTAAAAAATTCTTTACACAATCTAAGAATTCGATTTTATTTTTACTATTAAATAAATCTATAAAATTGAATTAAAACCAGAAAATAAAAAATAGAAAATACAGATTTTTGAATATAATATAGGTATAATAATTTTCTTTGTCTGGTGGACAGTAGGAGACATTCTTGAGTTTATGTTCCTTCGAATAAGTTAAAAGAAATGATCAAACTAGCTTAACTTAACTGGTGGAACTTGATCGTAGCAACGTAACGGTTTTGTTCAATTAAACTTTAATCTGGGGTCAATTGCCACGTCATTTTTACTCAATTATAGGGGTTAATAACACCCGAGATATAAAACCCTCGCAGTTTCGATCTATGTATACGTGTCTACTATGTCCTATAATGTATTACATATCCATATGACGTGACTATATAGAAATTATTTTATTCTATAACAGTTGAATACATTATTTTAAATAATCGTCGATCATTCACCCAGTCAGATTCCTTCGAGAAACAAAAACAGAAGAGACCAAAAAACTAAAATGCAAAAAAAGAAAGAAAAAAAAGAAAAAAACGTGACTTTTGATTCCGACTGTACTCCAGAACCCATATATACATATATACTAGATGTTATAGGTATATGAAGAACTTGACTCGTCGCCTCCTGTATATATATATATATATATATATATATATATATATATATATATATATATATATATATATATATATATATATATATATATATATATACACCTATGTATATACAGGTATATATCTATATACATATCTATATATCTATACAGAGCGTAACCGTACGTCGCGTCGCTTCAACAAGTGGCGGCGAGCGTCGTAGACGTAATCATGGCCATCGACGGTGTTGATGATTGCAATATCTACATACAAAGAAACAGACAAGGTGTTTCGTCCGCGTACGTCTTTATACTTTTGCAGATTAAACTCTGCGATTAAAATGGCACTAAAAATACGAGGGAAACAAAATAAAAAAAATATAAAAAATTAAATAGGTAAACCCTTCCCTATCCAAAAAAAAAAAATAAATAAACAATAATAACGTTTCGATCGTTTCTTATTATCCAGAGGATACTGAGAGTGGCTGAAGTTTTCGTTACTTGAGAGGTCAAGGCGGTTCACTATATATTATATACACTTTATATTCGTATGTTTCTCTCCATCATCAGTCGTGTACAATTCACGGTCTTATGAGACGCGCTAGACCGTTACGTAATACACCGATAATAATTGTCTAACGTAATTAGTCACGTTCCTCTTCATAATTTTATACAATTTTTTATTTTTATTTTTTGGTTTTATACAGAACTTGATAAGGTGCATTGAATGATTCATTTCTATGGGTTAATTATCGGAGATATTGCGCGTTAACACTCAAGTCTAATCTCTCATATCATAAACTAAAACAAATCTAAATACCGATTTTTTGTTTTTTGGTTTGCTTTTTTTAACTCACACCGTTTCCATGAATTAAATATAATTTCCGAGTAAAATTTACGGTTAAAAAAAAAAAAAAAATAGATATGAAGGTATAACAAAGCTTCGGGCTTGCGGTTTAGCTTCGGTCAAATCTTCGATAAGAAGTATAGTCAAGTGCCAAGGCTACAGACATACATACAGACGAACGATTGTAAAGATCTCAAAGGAAAGTCGTCTCGTCTTGTCTCATCTCGTTTCGTCTCGTCTCGTCTCGTCTCGTCTTGACTCGACTTGACTTGGTTCGATTCAACTGAACTGAACTGAACTGAACTGAACTCGACTCGACTCGACTCGACTCGGTGTTGCGCGCTTAGCATAAAGTTACGTAAGATCGTTACAGGATTGTTAACCGGATAACAGGTCTATAACAGGATTCATTGGATAGAATTGGTATGAAATTGTTATTCAAACGATGCTTGCCCTCGGCAATGTATGAGAATAACACACAACACTGTCATGATGATGACGACTGCGACTCTACATACATACATACATACACATAAATACGCAAACAACATACACATAATATGTATAATGTATATACACCTATACCCGATTTCGAACGATCGAAAGAATGCGAAGATATTCGCTACATCATAGACGTGATCGTTCATTGTTCCTGTAAACATTGGCATGTACCTTGACTATGCCCATTTTTGTTCTGTATATGTATGATATATATATATATATATATATATATATATATATATATATATATATATATATATATATATATATATATATATATATATATATATATATATATATATATATATATATATATATATATATATATATATATATATATATCTACGAATAATTGGCTCGTTTTTGCGATCTTTTTGAGCACTATTATCGATACAAGACTTATTTGCATTTATATTTACATTTATTTATCTATATGTACGTACGATGTGGTGGAATTTTTTTTACCATTATTATAGGTGCAATGTGTCATGCTGATCTTCCGTTTTATTTTTAAATACATAGTCAGAAAATGACGGATTGAAATTCCGAATATTAATATGAAATACTCACAGTTTTTAAAACAGATATTTCTCCGCAAATCTGCATATGCGATTTGAAAAACTTGAAATCGAAAAACACCAAAGGTTCAAAATTCCGGAAACTAAAGATTCGAAAGACACGCATGGAGTATCGTGCTCTACCATTAAATTTTCGAATTCTTGAAGATTTGGAGTTTTGGACTTTTCGAGTCTCGAGCTTGTCTATATTTTGATCCTTTCAAATTTTAATATTCCGAACGTTTAACGTTTCTGAAAATTCGAAATCCTCTCAAACGAATTTCTCATTTTGACCCGGCCCCAGGTCAGACTCGTTGATTTCAATCATCATCAAACAGAAAATATTTATTTAATTAAAATTTTTTCCTTTCTTGAAAATATTTTTCCTTCATTTATGACGATGGCATAAAATATTTGAAAATTATATACATGTTATTTTAAATACATATATACGAGACATTTTTTCCGCGTTAAATCACCCTGCACCATCGCCGGTAATATCAGAGTCTGGAATCTGGCTACGTGATTCGTACGAAGCGAGGCCTCTGGGTTTTAGGTACACGAGAAATCGATAGTGCGATTCATCATTAGCTTGTCACTTGCCAACACTCATCTTTCATCGGAAAACCATAATTAAAATGATGCGTGCGCACACTGGCCGCGTCTACCTCGTGATTGTGCAACGATCGTTCGGGCTCTTTCAGTTATTCATAAATTTTTCAGGAAAGAAAATTTTTTCAGTTATACCATTTTTTTTTTTTTTTTTTGTGTGTTTTTTGTTTTCATTTCCTTTCGAATGTAAAATGCATCACAAAACGGTTGAAATTTTTTTCACGATTCTACTGTCGGCTAATTATCTGCTAATTATACAACTTTGTGTTTGTTTTTTTTTTAACGATTTCAATTTACGACTTGTACAAGTCTCGAAATGTCCGCGACAGATGGCGCCGCGGTTTGTTAAATTGACAGATGAGAGACGTTCGTCTTCGACCTCGATCGACCCGTTTCATTAAGATATACTCAACATTTATTGAGTCAAATTGCATCGTTGAGATTACGTCATAATAATGCGACGCGCCAAGGCTGATAGTTAGAAAAAATAATTTGCAACTTTGCGTTTTATTATATATGTCTAAATAATATAAATTATTTCATTACTTTTTAAGCCATAAAAATATCGGTTCGTATAATTAAGAAATTATGCTAATTACACGTGATCAATAAATTATCAAATTCTAAAGTAAACAAAAATAATTAACGTGTCACTTATACGTAGCTTAATTACCTTTACCTGTAGGTATAAGCGGGAAGGTAGGTATGGCGAGGTAACTGATATACATAATAATATACCTACTCGTATAATGATAAAAAACGTTTTTTTTTTATATAAATTTATATTCATTTTTTGATACCGGTTATGCGATTTTTGTTTTATCTTATTTAACAAAATTAAAATTCCTCGGTATTAGACGGTTCAAAAATTTTTCAAATTTCTATCAAAACTGCTGACACCAATAAACGACGTAATTAATAACCACCCTAAACCACCACCACCACCACCACCACCGCATCGATATATCTTACCACGAATTTCCATACTAATGAAACAACAGACTCGTCTTGGAACTCGCAAACGGTTCTTACCAATAAAGTTTTAATTTATTCATGAGAGTTAATATAGATGTATATATTTACTATATGTATATATATATACCTGCTATACTCCCGTGTACTATTATTTAAGAACCGCGTTATTAATTGTTTAGTATAAAAATGATAATAATAGCAATAATAATAAGAATAATATCCATAGATATACAAGGTACCGCAAAGTTTTTGCACCAGCGGATTCCTTGCGAAAAATTGCGACGAAAGTTACTTATGCAAAAAAGTCCGCGAGGACTTGGTTTTCTTGTAAAATGAACTTATCAACTAACCAATCAGCGTTCAGCTTTAGAAAAGACTGGCTAAAATCCGCACCGCCATTCGCCCCACTACTAAAAACAAGACTCGCGAAGCGGGGAACTCGAAACATTATTGTCTCGTTCTCGGTAGTGGGGCGAGTGGCGATGCGGATTTTAGCCAGTTTTTTCTAAAGCTAAACGCTGATTGGTTCGTTGATAAGTTCATTTTATAAGAAAACTAAGTCCTCCCGGACTTTTTTGTATAAATAACTTTCGTTTCAATTTATCGTAAGGAATCAGTTGGTATACAGTGAGTGTCTGAATTTTGGGACACCCTGTATATCAAAAGCATAGAATAATCGTGAGAAATTTTAAAATACAAATATAAGAAGATAATAATATTTTATGCGATGTATACAGTTTAAAAAAAAAAAAAAAATTAGCACATGTGGATCTATTATACATGGGCAGTTTATTTAGACCGTATCTATACACTTCCGTTTTTACATCTTGATTTTGTTAAGCATCGTCGATTCTCTATGCCACAATTCTCTTCTTTTTTATATTCTTCTTTCTTCATGGGTTATATAATAACAATTATCGTAGGTGTATATCACCATCATTATCATGGTCGGTAAACTGCGAGATGATTTTATAGATTTGTATTATATGTAGGGCCGGGTTGAAGTTTAAAATTTTTAAAATCCCGACCGGTAAAAATGAGGAATTTTGATATATTCTGAACATTAACGTTTCAAAAAATTTCAAATCGTCTAAAATAAATCCGTAATTTTGACCGTTTGAAATTTTTAAAATTTGGAAATTTACCTCGACTCCACTATGTGTACATACATAGGTATATATACCTACTAGACCGAGTTTTCCAGTTCCATAGAAATTTTTTTCATCAAATATTTACTGTCACATTAATATCCTGAAACTTTATGAGAGACACAAAGCTTTTAGGGTAACAGAGGGAAGTGGATTTTTGAGAGTGTGGCTATATATCATAAAGAATTTTGAAAGTAACGTCACTCTGAAATTTTGCATTCTGTTTTACCGTATGAGAAAAGAAAACCATCGTCTTTCAGACATTTAAATCAATTCTTTTATACTCTCGGAATCTACAAAATCAAATAAATATTGAACTAGGATCTATTCCAGATCTGCAATTTTCAATTACTGTCAATCTATCCCGCGTCCTTTATTGACATTTGGCACTCTCATGCATAGATCAGTGCAGTATGCAGTTCGTAGCCGAATTTTTTTTTTTTGCACAGTAAGTGCAAAAAAAAAAAGAAAAAGAAGGTATAAGTACGAAACTGCAGAGATATTTCATTGCGATCTGTACGAGTGGAAAAGAGCAGAGTAGAAGGGTTCAACGACTTTTTGAAAGTCAGTATAGATCCGATCTCTTCCGTGACGGAGTATTTTTCCTTTTTTTTTTTATTTTCTTTTTTTATTATTTTTTGTTTCTCTCGTTTTTTTTTTTTTTTATTCTACTCTAAATCCACATCCGTATACCCGGTTCGTAGTTAGTTAATTTTAGCAACGTGTCATTGATTACGGCGTAAATCATTCCTCGGCGTTTTACGACGTTTGAGTAAGTTTTATTTTTATATCGTAAGTTTTATATTTCATAATGAAACTCACCGTTTTTCATCTTTCGAATACACAACCTGTGAAATTCAGCCGCTAGGGGATTAAGTGAGAGAGAGAGAGAGAGAGAGACTCACTTTGCTGAATTAATTTGAGGACACAGAGAGAGGGCGCAATATGGAACCTGGTGAATTGTCCTCATAGTCCCAAGTGTATCTCAGTTTTGTCTTCATGTCAATTTCGCGCCTGTTTATACTGCGGCTTGAACCAAACGCGGAGAGTTCACTGTCCTAGGATGACCACTGGTTGTCACGTGGTTTGATATGACGTCATCGCTATGAAAGACGTTGTCGTTGTCTCTCGTCATTCTTGCCTGAGCTGCGCCAAGAGGATGCACGGGGAATATTAATGAGCGAGGTGGTACTTGTACCGAAAGATACCTGCAGGGGTGATCTAAGTACTTTGGGTCGTCGAGGAACGTGGAGGAACAGGATTTTAAATCGAAGTACATACCTACCTACTTATACATGCCGAAACTAATATTTACTTACATCAAATGTACATACGAAATATATATTGGCATGAAATTTTCCCTCTTCTACTTCTTCTTCTTCATCTTCTTCTTATTTCGAATTTCTCTTCTCTTTTTTTTTTTTTTTCTTTCGTTTTTTCTTATCACCAAATTTTAATTTCATTTCTCGCTTCAGATCGTCAATTCCTTTCAACGATTCAAGTATTTCTTACTCTCGAACCGTGATACTTTCTTTGATTTTCAATGATCGGAAGTAACGTGAACGGAGCTATACTGGAAACACTGCTAACGATATAACGGGTGGTCGTAACTGAGGTCAAGTCGAAGTTCTGAATTTTTAAAATTCCGTACGGTAAAAATTACGAATTTTAATATTATAGAATCACAGTTTTTAGAAAAGGTAAAGATTGAAAATACTTCAAATCGAAAAACATCGAAGGTTCAAAATTCCGAAAGGCCAAAACTTCGAGACTTTGTTGTGTTCCTTCATTAAATTTTCGGACTCTTAGACTTTCGGAGTTTTAGACTTTCCAAGTTTTTAATTGTCTTTACGAATTTTGATATTCCGAACTCGAACGTTTTTTACAAATCGAAATCGTATCAAATAATTCCGCAATTTTGACCGTTTCGAACTTCAATCCGGTCTGTTGGAACTGTGTCATAAAATCTCAGTCTCTTAGATAACACGTTGTAAAATTTCGTTGGTTGGTTTCAACCCGGAAAAAAAAAACTCAAAACTTTGGCGAAATACAACGTTGCAAACAAATTCCGGTATTTCCGTAGAAAATAAACCGTATAAATCATTTTAGTACAACTAGTTAAGAATATGCAAAATGGCAATGAGTAGACCACATCATCGTTATGCAAAAATTTTTTTCTGCCAATTTCTATACCTAAGTTTATGCTTATGTCATTTGACATAGTTCGAGTTTATAAGGATTTTGTTTTAAATATGAACCAACAGTGATTATTTTTTCTTCATTTTTTCCCTGCGCATTTATTACCCTATACGTTATTAACACGTGACACAATTTCTGAAAAGTAATGAGAAAAATTTTTATCATCGACTGTACACACAAGAGATCGCATAGCAGAACCACAGCAATGGCGTAGAAACTGGGTGTGTATAATAAGCGGTTCTCCATGAAAAATATTTGGGAAAGAAAAAAAAAAAAAAAAAAAAAACCTGGAAAAAAATGTCTTTTTGTTCTTTTTTTTTTTGTAAAGAGATTTACTATAAACGTGTCTTTAAAGTTTACCTGGCAAAAAGGAAAGTCAAAAAACATTTTTGAAAATAAATATCCTAATGTCTGATCGTATATCTATATCTCCAAAATTTGGACATGTTTATCTCGACGAGAGTCCAGAATCTACGAAGCTATGAAGGTATCTTCAGTCTTCTCTTATGCGACAGGTTTAGTCAGGGGGTTAGACTTTGGGATTATCCCCTACGTGGGCTTGGCCAGACTTGGGCCCCTGGTTCGGTTTGGTTTACTGTGAATTCTTAACCGACGTCGGTCTCTTGACGGCGCCGTTGGCGTTGGCCAGACTCGTAGACTTTGGTGGGAACGGAAAGCCTGGGGTTAGCCTGCACCGGGGCAATCGTGACGTCTTATTAATAATTGTTGAGCTTGGCCGAGCTAGCCCCGGGTGATTGTCTGACAAATTGACGCCCGCCGCGCCGTACGCTCACTGTGCGTTTGCTTGCGAACTGTATGTAGGTACAAGGGGTTATCCGGTATGGACTAGTGTACTGTAGGGTTTTACTACCAGAGAGTATGTAAAACAAAGGGTAAACGGCTGAGGAGTTTCCTCTTTTTTCATTTTTCTTTTTTGTTTCTTTTCTTTTTTTTTTTTTTTGATTCTTTTTTTTCTCATTTATTTTTCATTCCTTTTCTTCGTTTTTTTTTTTTTTATTTATTTTTTTTTATTTCTTGTTGCTTTTTACTGTAAACAGTAGGGAACGAATTTCCGGTCTCAACTTGACTCGACTTGGTTTAGCTTGCGGCTATCCCCAGTGTCGGAGACATTTTCTTATATTTGGGGTTCTTATTCCTGCACGTCTGTATATCCGCCTTTACAGTATAACGGTCGCCTCCCTCCCCTCAACCTCCGCGTTTATACCTCTGGGATTTTGTCCGTCTTTCGTCCTGTTTTCTTGCTCTGACTCTCCTCCGGGTTCGCAATTAATGCGAAAAACTCGAGAACTAAGAGGCCAGAAACACTAATTCCTAACGTTTTGTTCGTAAAATCATTATTTTCATTTCTTTGTTCCAGGTGAGTTCTCATCTCTCTTCTTCTCTTCTCGGTCTCTCTCTCTCTCTCTCTCGCTGCTTTACGCGGGGCGAATATCTTGAGACCCTCCGGGCAAAGTTGGGTGAGTCTTAACTTTGTAAGAATCTCCGGACTCGCGATAAGCATCTTATACAGCTATCGCTTATATATAGGGGTAGGCAGGCAACCAACCAACCAGGTATGGTAGGCAGGTTCCTGTAGGTGGAAAGGTACCAAAAACGACGGACAAAGAAGCCTCTGCAGCCCCTCCAGCCCTTGAGCTCACAAACAAATAGAATTAGAAAACTTTTCGTCCTATTAAGTGATAATCATCAGCCTTTTTGTAGGTAGGTATATGTATAAAGTATATACCAGCATGTATATATACATATACCAATCTTTATCGACAAACTAACTACGCGGGAAGTTCTCTCTCTCTCTCTCTCTCTCTCTCTCTCTCTCTCTCTCTCTCTCTCTCTCTCTCTCTCTCTCTCTCTCTCTCTCTCTTTTTCTTTATATACATCGATGTCGATGGTGATGCATGTACAATTTTTTTTTCAATTTGTTCAAATTGAAACGTAGGAAAGACAAAAAAAAATATATTTTTAAAAAACGCAATTCGAGTACCAAAATTAAAGAGAGAGAGAGAGAGCGCAAAAACGATTTTCTGCTTTCTTTTTTTATTTATTTATTTATTTATTTTTTTTTTTGTTCAGTAGTAAATTTTTTATTTTCTGTTCTTTTCGATATTTTGTTTAATTTTTTTTTTTTATTATATTTTACTTTTTTCTTGCTTCACGAATCATACTGACACGATACTGACACATGTCAATAGAGAGTGACACGCCCAACGTAACTGCTTGACACCTTGTCGATCATATTCGCGCAGAGCGAGCGCCTGTTATACCTACGTGCTATGCACTACCACTACCATTTACTAATAATGGATTAATAATTCATACTCAATTGTGGAAAAGAAAGAGTAAAGTATTAGAAAATTTTGGAATAATTAAATTTTGTTTTTTTTGTTTATTTCATTCCGTTTTTTCATTCTTGTTTTGTTTCGTTTATCTTTTTGTACGCTTCCGTCACTCCGAATGGACAGCATTACGTATATGGAAAGTAAAATAAATAAAATAAGAAAAATATTAAATATATATATAGTATATATACACGTATAACAGAAAAACATGTATATCGGAAAGATCCAATTCCGTTGTTTCGTAGAAACCGGAGGTTTACTTTACAGTCCGCTTAAAACCATCTGGATTCAACTTACTATACAGAACAGTAGACGATTAAAGCTTCGTGGCGTGCGGTGGGTTACTAGAAAATGAAAAAGAAAAATATAAGAAAAAAAAAAAACCATAAAAAAAACAAAAATAAGAAAGAAAGAAAGAAAGAAACGAGGAAAGAAATGGGAGTCGCTGTGGGGTCGAGAAGTTTTCGTCAAACGTCGTAATAATTTTGACTACATTTTCAAATTTTATTATATATACTTCAAATTTTTGACAAGAAAAGTCAATTTAACTCCCTTGTGTTAGAAAAATTATATATAGTATACCAGAAGCAGAAACTGAATTATTATAATCGATATAATAATATCGTAACGAATCATCAAAACGACAACCTATGTTGAATAGTTTTGTCAACGTTTTTAACAACTCTTCAGCGATAGATTTTTCAATTTTTTTTTTCATTTTTATTTTTTTTCTACAGATATGTATATTATTTATGTAACCGCAGCTGGATATTACTTTCAGGTTAAATTTGACGAAGGGAGAAAAAAAAAGGGAAGAACAGAACACGTGAAAAGGTGAAAAAAAAAGAAAATAAAATATTGAAAAAAATCTTTAAAATCAATTCAAACGTCTTCTTGTTTCCGTGTTCAAAGTTACAACTGTAATATATAGCAGTTTTGTTAATCGGGCGTGTAAGGAAATCGAAAAAGAAAAAAAAAAAAGAAAAAAAAAGAAAAAAAAAAAATTTGGGTTTTCATCCATCGCGTATTATGTAGAGAGGAAACTCGGAGATGTTAGGTATTGTGCTTTTGCGTGGGCGAGGCGATGCTCGACGCGTGATATTCGAGGGGTACAGTATAGTACTGGCAGCTGGCTCTAAAAATAGTATCAAAAGTATTAGTAGGAACGTACGTACCACCGTATAGCTCTGGGTAAGGTAATCCGTCTTTCTATACGTCGTTTTAAGTTTAGTTAGTCCACGGTAGTATGTGTCTAGATACTACTCGTAGCCCTAACTCGTCCGGTCTATCGTATACTACGTAATTGATATAATACCTACTATGATGAAGTCTGGTCTAGACTTCGTATGTATAATTGCAAATTTTTTATATTTTTTTGTAATTTTTTTGTAATTTTTTTCTTTTGTCGCGTGGTCGGAAGCTCTTCCACGCGTGTTAGATGAAATTATCATTTCTTTCTCTCTCTCTCTTTCTCTTCTCTCTTCGTCTCTTTTTCCCCTTTTCTCTTTCTGTACAAATTGAGTTTGTTCAAAGGTGGAAGGTAGGTACACGACGAGACATGAAAAGCATTGCTGTCCCTCGACGGAGGTTTGTCCGTTCGTCTCCACGCTTAAGGGGTTGGTCATTTAATTAATTGAAACCGACCCTAATTTTTTCCTAACTTCTTTCCTTCTTTCTTTCTTTACTCTTCTTCTTTCTTTATAGCTTTTTCTTACGTATATATACGTAAATTAAAAATTTGACATTAAATTATAGATTTCAATATTAAACGTCCACTATAATCCCAAAAATGAAATCACGAAAAAACGTATTACAGGAAGAAGAAGGAACGTTTTATTCACAAAAACAAGAAAAACTTTCAATTCCTTAATCTCTAAAAAATTTTAACTGAAAACTGTACCATCCGAAATCACTGGCGTAAAATTTCACAATTTTACTCCGAAACAGCGAATAAATTGACACCAAGAAAATTTAGAAAGACATCTCACCGATCATTATTCATCCTAAAATCAGTAAAAAAATGAATAAATAAAAACTCTTTGGTGATTATCTGTAAACTTTCGACGTTTATAGATTCATCTTTTACATGTAAATGCACTTTGCAGTTACATTTTAGAACCGTAATTTTGTACCTGCCTATCTACCTATGCGAACATATCTCCTCGGTACTTTTCTCTCTACTGAGGTGAAATTGCACGCGGAATTTAACCGTTTCTCGTGGGCCTTTGCGAGTCCGGTACGTTAAATCGTGTGGCTCTATGTAGTAGCGTAAGAGGTGGAGGTCGGGTCTGTAGGTTTTGCGGGTAGGTATATGGCCGGTGGTATAGATAGTGGTAAAAGGAAGGAAGGACGGAAGGAAGGAAGGAAGGAAGGAAGGAAGGAAGGAAGGAAGGAAGGAAGGAAGGAAGAAAGGAAGAAAGGAAGGAAGTAAGTAAGGAAGGAAGGAAGAAAGGAAGGAAGGAAGGAAGGAAGGAAGGAAGGAAGGAAGGAAGTCAGTCAGGCGCGGTGTGGCGCGGAGAATTTCAAGATCCTAAATAACTAATCGTTGAGCGGTGAGGCAACGGGCAGCGAGTTGCTATCCCATCGGCGCTCCACGCATTACGCATTTACAAAATGAAATTGCGTTTTTCAATCTCTATCGTGGGCACTGGATTTTTCACGAGGGGTTTTCCCTTATACCTATACCCCCATAACATCCCGTATACTTGTATATATACCTACTTATATACATGTGTATCTATAAGATCACCCCAAACTTTGAAAAAGTCATTTCTATACGTGTCTTGCGTGATTTCTTTCTCATATAAACATATTCTGAGACTCTTCGACCACATCGCGTAAGATCCACGAATATAAAAAAAGAGAGAGAGAAAGAGAGTAAAAAAAAAGGAACGTTTCTTCAATCCAAATAGAATTTTTTTTTTTTTTTTGTTTCTTTTTTTGTGTCTATTTTTGTTTTTTTTTTTTGTATGATTTTTGGTCCAATTTTCTTTCTTGGGTGGCGAGTGATTTTGATAAATTTAAGACGGAAAAGCATAACTCATTGCGCTTGGGTTAGAAATATAGTTTTTTCGTTTTATCTCGTCGCCTCGTTAACTATTCCTGTATTTTCTGATTTTTTTTTTTTTTTTATTCTTCTTTTTTCTTTTTTCTTCTACTCTTCCCACTTGTATTAGGACGCGGGTTTCTTGATTAAATCCGGTTGTTTTTCAAGATTCTACGAAACTTCGTGTGTGTATACCTTATCCTCTTAGAACTAGGTTGGTTATACCTATAAATATAGCAAGCTATGCTATTCCTACCTATCAGAGGAAGAATTGCATTCGCTAGGGGATTGATGCATTGGATATGGCGGCGAAAATAGAATAAGAATGGAAAAATCGTGCAGGAAATCGTTCTAGTTTCTTTTCTTTCCTTTTTAGTACCTATATAACGGCTGCAATCCATTTTCTTTTTACTCGTTTTTAATGCTTCTGTATCTACTTTAGAATATGTAAATATATTAAACGGGTATGTATATATTTATTGACTCAGTTTTTTTTTTTCTTTTTTACAGCTGATTACTATCATTTTGAAATATAATTAGAAATTATTTTAAAGTTTATGGAGCTTTGACTTACTTGCACATAAATCGATCCCAAGAAAGATAAAGTGATCGTCGTATACATTCGTCGCGTATATCGAAACTTTTTACAAATTTTTAGGAAAAAATTATCCCCAAACCTTTCGAAAAGCGAGACAATATTTAATTAATTAATTCATATTAAATTTTGAGATGCTAAATTGATAAAAAAAAAAATTCACTGCAGAGCCATTAAAAGTTAGTTTTTCTACAGTTTCTATTTTCTTTTCTTCATTTACCGATACTTTTATGTTTTAATGGGTTATTCAGTTTGAAATCAAACGCGACATGTGTTCGTATATTGAAATGTTATATATAGGGTTCGTTTTATCGTTTAATCTCTTACTAGGTACCTACTCGGCGAATAAAATAAATCATACAAAGAAAATTAGACGTGGCTTAGTTATTCTGAAATGCGTTTTTTTCGACTGATTGAACGATTGGGTGTTACAAAATGAAACTTAACTTTTACACTGTGTATGTACCTGAGTTTTGTGAATTGAAATTATACAGAATCCCAAGTAGGTATTATTTTTCCGAAAAATCATGTTTTTATAACAACTGAAGGTGGAACTTTGACAAGACTCACCCTGTGTACATAAATTTCGATTGAATAAATTTGAAAAATGGAGCCAAAACCATATCTTAAATTAATTTTAATTTAAGGTATATAATAATCGGTCCTTATATCGGCATTATTACTCTCAATCAATTAATTTATTCATTCGGGTTTATGTCATGCTCGATTTATTATACCTACTTCGTTCTAAACCTGTCGCGTTATTGTCCTTATCGATGACCATGTCAGGTATACCTAATAGGATGTCGAATATATAATTTCATTTTTTATCGAATTATAATGATCGCGTATAAGATGTTCGGTTTGTGCTAAATGTACGGGTGAGAGAGTAGAGTTCTTCTTTGCATTCTGAAAGGATATTTTTGACTCGCTCCCACTTATATTCTCTGTACGCGCGACCGGATGCGTATGCGTCCGAATGACGCAGACCGTTTTTTTTAAATTTTTTATACTCGGGAAGCCAGTAACCTACTCGATCGGATACGCCTTTTCTTCGATTTTTGGTATTCAAATTTCACGATTATGAGAAGAGAGTCGCGGGGTAGACGCTTGGTTCTCTGACGGGGCGAATAATTTTTTTATTTTTTATTTTTATATTTTTCTTTGGTCATTGTGCTGCACCCAGGGGTCGAGAGAATTCACCTCGTTGTATAGAATTCAAACGAACCGTTAACAGTTGTCGTTCAATTTTTTATTTTTTTTTTTTCTCTCTTTTATTTGTCGAGCTTTTTTTTTTTTTTTTTACTTTCTCGCAAAAATTTTTATTGTTCGTTACGATTTTCACAAATTCTCCTATATATACGCGGTTATAACTTCATACCGCGCGTGTAAAAAATTTCTGACATTTTAAAAAATTTTTATTTAACAAAAAAATTAGTCACTTTTTTTCTTACCGATTTTTTTTTTTCCTATTCATATTTTCGAATCTTCGTTTGAATAATGAAATTAGTTTCCTGCAACGAGTTAATTTCTTTCGAAATGGAAATTGTAGGTAGTGCGATTCTTATACAGTTGTTTAGTCATTTATTAATCATGAAACTAGCAGTTTCCAAAAGAAGAAAAATAAAACAGTAACTACATAACGTAATAGTAAATTTGGTATTAAATTGTGAGAGAAACTATTTCTTCTACTAGATTGATGATCATTTATCCTGTGAAAATTATAACCGAGATAGACCGCCTTGACTGAAGCACTCGTTCTATTTCCTACAAACTCGATAAATCCACAAAGCAAACTACCGAACGGGCAAACAGCCAAATTCTCTGGGACAGCATAAAGCGGCTGTAGGACTACACTGTGCGACTACAGTCTGATATGGAAAACCATTAGTAAACAGTTTAGTCCGGTTTGTAATTCCCCAGATCTCATTAGCCAGTTCTGTCAACGTGAGGAGGTCAGAACGTGACTATAAACATCAACCATTACAAAAAAATTGATTGATTATATCTCTACTGTTAAAAATGTATAGGTCGGGGTTTTTTTTTTTTTGAGACCGAGTCGAAGTCCCAGATTAAAAATCTTGGTAATGGTAAAAATTTCAAATTTTAATATTACAGAATCAGAGTTTTTGGACAGATTATTTCCCTAAGATTCTGCATAAGCGATTGAAAAAAAAAAAAACTTCAAATGAAAAAATACCAAAGATCTAAAATTCCGAAAGCTAAAGATCCGATAAAGGCCGAAACTCAAAGTTTGAAATTCAAGCATCGAGCATAGTCCGGTCTTTCCTCAAATTGGAAATCGTCTGAAATGAATTTTCAATTTTGACCGTTCGGAATCTTTGAAATTTGGAATTTCAACTATGCCCCAATTTTCCTTTCAGGGTACATACTTAGATACCTATACCCTCGCCAAAAGCTCATTTCTCTTTTTGTATATATACCTATCCTATACAAATGCAATGGGGGATCTTTTGACTCGTTTTATTTTCATCTTCCACTCATAGAAATTATTTCTCGAAAATGAAGTCCATACGTAATATGGTAATAAAGATATAGCTTTGTGTATCGTCGTCTTCGTCCTCGTTGTTGTCGTTGTCGTTTCTATTTTACATTCGCGAGAGAAAATTTTCATTACGTACAGCTACCTACCTCTTCTTTCTTCATATTATATACCTACAGACACATCATTCCCGTTTTCGCACAATAGAATTGTGTTATATTCACTGCTAAAGCAGAAGAAAGGTATACACATTAAATTAATTAAATTTTATGAACTGCATCCCTTCGTACAATATATATATATATATATCTATATAATATGCGTTACATACCTACCTACGCGTACAGAGAAAATTGCACAGGTTCAAATAGACCCCCATTTTTGATCAGGACGATATTCTACCTTGAAAAAAATTTATACCAGGCGTGATATAAATGTGATGAATATTTCAAAAAAACCACCCACGTAATATATACACATATATTCATTTTTTTTTTTTTTTTGCCACACATGTTTAGGCTAGTCATATCAATTTATCATATAAACGTGTGTAGGTAAACGATCATAGAAGGCGAGCACAAGGCGTGAAAATTTTCCCCACCTGTTGCCAGATAATTCGCATGCAGCTAAACTTGACGATGGGGGATGCAGAGGAACTCGGATTTGGATTTCGTTGCTCAATTACACTGAGATTTTTGCGAGATGCCAGGACTGGATTTTATTTTTATTTTTATTTTTTATCTTCGTTTTATCGTTTTTTATTTTCCGGGGTTCAAGTCGCTTCCCCCTTTTTTTTTTTTTTTACATTCAGATTTATTCCGTCAGTGGAGATGTTCTTTTATATTTAGAGGCCGTTTATAATCATCAATCATTTTTTTTTTTTGGATACGGAGATTCGGGCCGAATATATACGTTAGGGTTTTTTTAAACTTAGGTTTAAAATTTTTTAATTTTATTTCTTTTTTTTTAACATCTTTTGATTTAGATCCACGATTTTTAAAACGTGAAATATGAAAGACGAAAATTGCTTTCGTGTCCTCGTACGACTTGTCAGCCGTTATTGATTTCGTAACGAGCCACAAGAGCCTCAAGCTCGTCGGAAATCGCTGACAAACGGCTTGAGAAGATAATCAGTTCACTTTCGTCTTCTCTTTCAACTCGTTCATTCATAATTGTTAGACGATGCTGCCGTTTTATTTATCCCCGTACCGGGAGAGCGATTAAACGAACCGCGATTCACGTTACTAAATCGTCTGAAAATTTTACGAAAATTATCCAAAAGCTATACGAAATACAAATAATTTTATAAACAAAGTTTAACTTTGATAAATAATTCGTCATACCTAATTTCATTCTCGAAGTCTGATGAAAAGAAATTTCTATTTTTTGCTTGAATCGAATCTGCAATTAAAAAATTCACACCCCGTGTGTGTGTGTGTGTGTGTGAAAATAAGTATACGCGTTTTATAAAAGACGAGGATTTTAATTAGTCGCCTTTCTGACCCGGGGCTCCAGAGGGTAGCTGAAAGTAGTTGGATTATAGTAAAAGGCAAAGGCATCATGGTGGCAAATGAACAACAGAAGAGAGACCGTTGTCACTGCATGATGCATCGCTCCAGGGTGCCAATAAGCCAGGGGCTATGTCTTGGGACATGGGGTAGGGTAGGGACACCCTGCAGCTAACTCAATAACAATAACCTCGAAAGAGGTCGAGGAGGATGAAGGGTGGAGGAGAAGAAGAGTGAGGTGGGAAGGTGGAAGATGGAAGACTTGTATGTCCTAACTATAAGGTTGGAACTAGAACTCTACCCGTCTATATATATGCAAAGGGCTTTGATTACGAAGAATTTCTCCTATAGTTGAGTAGGAATGAAAATTTATTAAAAACTTATCAAGAAAATAGACAAAAATATATATATATATATATATATCTGGTTCTTCTTACTTTTGAAACTATGATTTTGCAGTCAATAAAATATCGAGTCTTCTGTCTTTTAGTAAAAAAATTCGAGTTCGTGACCTCTTGAAAGAAATTTCATGACATAAGATTTCAAAATATTTCATGAATCTGAAAGAAACCTGTATTAAAAAATGTTCATCTTCTTCATTGGATAAATTTTTTTTTTTCAAGTTTAAAATTCTGTCAGTCTGTGAAAAAGTGGAAATTTTTCGTCTACAGAAGACCCGGAATTTGTGTTGATTATAAAATAGTGGTGTAGTCATTGACGTATACGTTCAGATGACGATATAGGAGAGGTGAGTGAACAAAACGCAAAAAAAAAAAATAAATAAATAAACAAAAGTAGAAGAAAAGAATAAAAAAAAGGGGAAATGGTCGTTGATAATTCCCTCTTCCAGGCGTTCTACAGCGTCAACCGATGCACCCTGGATGGAAAGAGGCGTTGAGGAGCAGGTAGAAACGACCGGGACGACGCAACCAGGGCGCGTAATAGTCTAGAGATGATTAATAACGAACTATGAACCGTATACTGAGTCGAGAAGCCAACAAAACAGGTTCTTTATGGGCCAATAACGCGGCCAGGGTTGTGTTCCTTGCTCGTCTTGTTCGCCCAGCAGGAGTTATTATTAAACATTATTATAACGAACTATTTACTGCAGTAACAGTCTATACTTCATTTATTCAGTTATTTATTTATATTGAAACTTATTGTTATTAAATACGGTTAGGTCGTATCGACGAAACCCCCGTACTGGACTTTTATGCACTTTGGTATAAACGCGAACTGACGGGGGATTAATAAAAGAAAAAAGAAAAATCAAGATAAAATAGTCTCTCACTCACGGGAGAGTAATTAATCAGTTGCAAAGTTCCACCGTTTTATGGTTTCTGGTTTCTGTTATATATGTAAAATAAAAAAGAAAATAAAAATAACAAAAATATAGAATGAAAAACGAGGTTCCGAGGATTTCTAGTATAAAGTGTAACGTTTACTTGTCAGGGGTAAGCAGGTGCTTACTTTACTGTTACTTGGTGCTTCTCCAGGTGATCCTCCTCCCACCAAGCATCTTAAAAGCCGTTTCACCTTTTTTTACTTTTACTATAACAGAAAAGCCAGACGCGTAAGAGTCGCTGTCTACTTCCACTTGGACTTTACGCGACTAAGTAATTGTAGATGGGGGAGAAAAAGAACGTTCAAGCTTAGACCCAGATCGGGGATTAATGTATAAAAAATTTTTAAAACTTTTCAATGATTTGAAATAATATACGGGACTTATCATACCACGTTCTGCATTTAAACCAACTGAATTCGGGAACTAGAAAATTCTATTTTTATTCTATAAATTCTAAACCGAAGACTTGGAGGTGGGAACTGAAGTTTTAGGGTAGGACTACAGGCATGTAATAAAATTTTGATCTGCACTAAAAACTGAAAGTCTTACATAATTGTACAAAAACAAAATTACATTTCGTTAGGCAAAAATAGACAATTAAAAAATCAGGAAACCGGTTGAACTGTGGGTCAACCCGAAAACTTCCCGCTGTGTTAAATACGTTACAATTAATTGATACTATTGTGTTTATAATAAATTGAAGAAGGTTATCAGTATAATTAGTTTTCCCTATGCAAACTTTTTTTCTTCAATTTCTATTCTTCGAATAACTTTGAAACTACTCGACCGATCGACTCCAAAATTTAATCAGATCTAAGTCTTGATGAACCCTTCCGATCGCTGCAAGAATCATTTAAATCGGTTAATTCGTTCCAAAAGTATCGTACGTCAAAAGGAGAAATTTTTGTCGTGCAATATCTTTTAAACCAGTCGTTCGATTTTGATGAATCTTACGGCGATCGAAAGGGCTAACCAAGAGCTAAGTCTGATCAAGTTTTGAGACTAATCGCACGAACAGCTTAGGAGTTATGCGCTAAAAACATGAGAAAAAATTGTTTTTTAATTTTTATTTCTCAAATAACTTTGAAACTACTCGACCCATCGACTCTAAAATCTAATCAGATCTAAGTCTTGATAATCCTTTTCGATCGGCATAAGAACCATTCCAATCAGTCGATTCGGTCTAAAGGTATCGTACGACAAAAATTTGTTTATACACACACACATACGGACGTCCATCCAAAAATAGTCAGAATAGCTTCCTAGGACCCCAAAACGTCGAGATCTGATGAAAACTCGATTTTTGAAAATCGGACCGAAACCAATAACTTCCCTTTTTTATGAAAATTTTCAATTTTTATTGCGGGAAGTTGAAAATACAAAAAATTAGTTTCTAGAGGATCGATATTGTACATTTTTTTTCTATTTTTTATTAGTGCTTTTGCAGTAAGAAATAATGACTTTTGTTAAAACTGAGAAATGCTAGCTGCATAATTTTCGCGAATAATCAGGTTCCGTTGAAATCGTATACTGAAAATTCGCATGCAGATCTAATTCAGTCCAGTCAGGTATATATAAATTCGTTCTTAACAGCTTCCACCAGACGCATTAAACGCACCATAATATTATTGCGCCGTTTGTCATTCGGCGTTATTAGGTAACTTTCAGAGTTTACAATAATCCCGTTTGGTATATTGGGAACACCGTATAACTATAACACATGGTCGTGCCATGTGCCATCTAACGCGTATAACTTCGTTCCCAGAAAATAATCGGCAGAAAATATACATAACGAAATAGTTTATTTTACACAGAATGCAATTGCTGAAATTTCTAAAAGTGACCAAAATAATGAAAGTAATTTTTTTTCTTCTTCTTCTTCTTCTTCTTCTTCTTCTTCTTCTTCTATCGATTACTGGCGATGTTTGTAGGCTCGAAAATCGTTAGAAATTCACTGAAAATGGAAAAATTAATGGAAAATATTTTACCCAAGAAATTAGGCGTAAGAGATAAGAACAGTAATAAAAATAATTGAAGTAAAAGCTTTGAAATAAATTGTAAATTTTTTTTTTTTAAAAAAGGTTACTTTTCTTTATTTCTTTCTTTGACAGTTTCACATTATATACTCCGTTTTTAGTGACTTAAGACTGCTGACGGACGGGTGAGTCTAACTCAAACAGCAAAACAACCGCAAATGAGGGAAACTGTAGGTACTAAAAACTTTTGGTTTTGACTGAGAAGATGAAACTTGTATATATAGGATTTTGGTTATGGTGTCTTTAGGGTATAGGCACGTTACTTATACAGGTAAAACAACTTACCTTATCATGCATCGGTGTAACGTTATATTAATAGATTAACTAAATACGTTGGGGAAATTTGCGGTTTGCTATAAATATTAAAACTTGGTACGCATCTGGTCGGTTGGCCCTTAACTTAAGCCTTGACTTAAGTCCCTACCGACTAACTCACTGCGAGTTTGACCCCGTATAACCTACTGATCGTTGGGTAATAATTTTGCGACAAATTTTGTTAAACATTCATAAGGGAGTTAAAGGGGGAGCAAAGTGGGGCAATCCGGTTGAAAATTAAGAACTGGGTCAAAATTTTCGATCGATTTTCAAAGACGATTTTGAGTTTACAGAAACGTTAAAGTTCAGGATATTTAAATTTAGAATATTGACCGTTCGGAACTTTAAGCTGGCTTCAAATTTTTTGCAGAAAAAATATTTTTTTTTAGGAAAAATGGAAAATTTTATCACTTTACTCCGGTATTTCTTAAATGTAGATATCTAGATCGAAAACGTAAACCAAATAGTGTTTAATTATCTGCATAAAATGACTCTGCGTTTAAGTCTTCATCACTCATCGTTTTGACCATTAATTATCTATGACAGTTATCTACTCTCTCGTCATCTAAAAATAGGTGAAATAATACAACGACTAGATTATCAATAGATAATAAATTTTCATCGAAATCCAATATTTCGGATATTTGAATATCTTGTTTGCTTATCATACGATTATTTATTATTCAGTAATAGTTTTAGTTTTTTTAATCGCTACTTTTTCACGCAAACTTTGGAAGAATGCTTGAAAATATATTTGGCTAGGTAATTTACAATTTTTTTTTTTTTTTTTCGTATCGTTAATTAAAAGTGTACTCGACGGTCTGGTCTGGTTTGGTCTGGGCTGGGCTGGGCTGTACCAGGCTGCTCAATTGTTCACAATTAGTGAACTCCGTTTTTTGGTAAATCTGTGGTGAATGAAATTTTGTGGTAATCGTAATAAATGTCTGGCAGTATATATAATCTCTAAGTGTCGTTTTTTCTAAGTAACTGCTAATGCCAGATAATTTAATTTCATTTTCTTTTTCTTAGGTATTATATACCCTAATTTTAACGGGCGTGAATAATTTCAAAATCTTACTTGTACTCTCGAGAAATCTTGAGGCAATTTGTTATACTCTCTGCGGTAGACTCTTGGACATTTATAACAATTATCGACGACCTTCGTGTTTGAATGGTTCATTTTTCTTTTTGCTATGATTTTTTGGAGGTTTTTTATAATCGTAAAATTATAAAAAAATTGGAATAAAGTATAAGAGCAACTGTTGAAAGTCTTAGTTTTACTTTTCTCCATCTATCCCTTTTTTATTTTGTTTTTTTTTTTTACAGAGACAATCCGGAACTTGTCAATTTGTAAATTAATGATAATTTAAGAAAAATTATTTCGAACTTTTATTTTGTCTTTGGAATAGAGTCACAATGCGGGAAAATTTAATGAAAGTGGTTGTAGATTGTTTTCTTGTTCTCGTATATGAATCTGCGCGCGCGAGAGATCCGTGAGAAACACAATCGGATGCGGGTGGAGGGAATTATGAAAAAAAAGGAAAAAAAAAAGAAAGAAAACAAAAAAAACCTAGAAGATTGATGATAAAGATAGTAAAGAAAAATAAAAGAACTTGTGGTGAATAGAATAGCTACGGAAGTTGGATGTTTAGCGACAACAAAATAATGTAGATAAAACGCATGCGGAGAAAAGCGACAAGAGAAAAGAAAAAGAAAAAAATTAAAACAAAAAAAAAAAAAAAAATCAAACTGCTATAAGCGTACAAGTAAGAAACAAAAGACGAGCGAAACTGCGCTAAGTAATGATGATTGCCTCTTACTTTTCTACAACTTTGCTTACTTTTTTCTTTTCTATCAATTCCAGGTCTTCTTCTTCTTCTTCTTCGGCTTCTACTACTACTACAACTTTTTCTTTTCTCTTTTATGTTCTTCTTTCTTCTTTCCATGACGCGATTATCAAAGCCCTATATCTAAGCAGCGTCCTTGCTGGAGGGGCTGGGTTTAAATTCCGAATTTTAAAAATCCCGAACTTCAAAAATTATAAATTCCAACATTACCGACTCACAGTTTTTGGAAATGGTAATTCCCCGGAAGTCTGCATAATCAATTTAAAAAACTTCAAATCGAAATACACCGCAGATATAAAATTCTAAAATCTAACTACTCGAGTACAAAATTTTCCACAAAAATAAATCGATTTTAATTCAAAATTCAAAACTATATTTTATAAAGTTCAAAGTTCGATATTTATCTCCAATTTACACCCGAATTTACCATCTTCTAGTTATATTCACCTTATCTAATTTTTCTTTCGTTCTGCTTTTCCAAATCCATTTATTTTATCAAATATCAATTCCTCCCGTCTTTCATCATCATCAATACGTAATGCATCAATTTTTCATGGAGTAACTTGCGTTAGGACAAATGTGAAAATGTTTTTACATCAGACTATCAAACAAGTGTATAAATCCATCTAATATTCATTCGGGTTCATTGATTTCTTGAAATGGGTTAAACCTGTGAATAAATCGTTATTTCAGATTCGTATTATACACGTAGGTATATATATCTACGTTACTGGAACTTAATTACACCTTCGTAATGAATCCATTTAACAAAACATTCCAATCGTACAAATGCAATAAACTGTTGCCTCGACTATCTTAGCGACAAGGAGATTCTCTAAACCAGTTCGAAGACATTCTTGCTATCTCTATTCTGTTCTAGATAACATACAAGCTGCATTATGATATTCATTAACATCTCACGAATGATACATGGATTAGTTAGGTTAGATAAAGAAAATTTTCGGTTCTAACTTGTCAAGAAATATGGAAAAATTGGATAAGATATTCTCTTAGATATAGGAAACATTTAACGAGATATAAATTCGGTTCAAAGGATTTTTGGAATACTAGTTAAAGGTCAACGCATGTAATCTTTCAAAAAAATAAAATAATTAATTTTTATTTGTGATCCGAGGTTATTTCGTTCTCTGGGCAGAAGGCTATATCGCAGACTATAACTGATAATGAAATAATAAATCGGTGTTGTTTGTTCAACGGTGAATATAGCTACAGGTTTATTCGTTTTACCTCGTTTCGTTTCGTTTTAGTTTCTCGTTCATTTTGGCTCAAGGGATTTTTTTCATCGTGACTAATGTCGATTCGTATACTTTGATTTATGTGCACACGGTGGATTCCAACATTTATTCCTAACAGCCGTAGTTGTCCAACGGTCGTCCCAACTTCAATATCAAACATTCTGACAGTCGATTCTTTTCGCCTCGAAGGTAGGGGATGGTCATCGGGATTTTCGGTCTTTTCGGTTCGACGTTTCGGACAGTTGTTATTAAAAATACTTACAAGGTGATGAAGCGTGTCTTTTATGGCATCTGATTTATTCCCTGGACAGATACTTTTTCACCATCAATATTTCTGGGGTGACTAAAAAAAATTTCATAAATAAACACACGTTTACCATAAAATTTGTCAATATTCAACATTTCTTTTCGTATCATGTCACCTTATTCTCTTATAGCATAACTTCGTGCATTTCAGACGCTTTTATCTCCCTTCAGTGCATCGTACATTAAGTTGAAATGTAATCCACAATTTATTTGCAAAATTAAGTGAAGTAGATGGCCTCTACTTCGCTTCGATATACTTTGAATAAAAGCTCTTATTTCATCGAATGGGATGAACCTAACTCGATCAAATTCGCTATTCTAAATTCCTATTTTTCTCAGCAACAACGAAAAAGGGGTAGATATTTTCGCACTCGTTTTTGTGCAGATAATAAAAAGAGAAGGTCGAACTGAATTGTAAATGTAAAATCCTCGGTTATTTTTAGCCCCAATTTTAACCGTGACAGTTGGTATAGGTAAGACAGACCAATTAAAGAACTTCCGGATGGTTCTTTAGGTTGAAAGTAATAAAAGCGTGTTTGAAAGGGTTTGTATAGCTACAGTTAAGTTTCATTTTGTCTGACCCCATCAGGTTAGGTTAGGTCATGCCTATACCTGCTGTTTCCGTTACCGAACTCTGTTCCAATGAGTTTTTCGTTTAATTCGCACGATTGAAAAACGATTACCATTTCTTTCCTAAATGTGCGGGCGGGCTTCGTCCGTCATCAAGTGGCATCTCTTATCCCTTATCCCTTTTTTTACTCCCTATAAATCGCAAAGAAGGCGAACTCTCATTATACGATCGTACAAACGAAAAATGCTCAGCTTTGGTAATTGCACGGACAATGGATTACTTCTAAGAAAAATTGAGAGGAAAAAAAAAAAAAAAGTAAAAGAAGTAAAAGAGAAAAAAAGAAAAGAAAAAAGAAAACCAATCCATTTCTTTGTTGTACATTCGTAATATTAATTGAAATACTGCGAAACGCGTTGTCGAGTCTTCCCTTTCTCAGATACCATTTCGTCTCGTTATCGGTGTCCAATATCGAATCGGGTCGTGACCCTTTCGAAGTATAATATTGGTATATATGAACACCGGATTGAGGTGTCTAATAGATCTGTATGAGATGTACGTTCGAGATTGACGCCAGTCTTATCGATCATTGAAAAGGAATTCTGTGCCCAATGATGAAGAGCGAATGAAGGAGTGACCGAGATCGAGAAATGAAAAGAGAGAAAAACTGACTATGAGTCTTTATTCTCGCGTGCCGTGCAGCCGTTGGCGATAATTGGCTCTTTGACACGGGGAGGATGAAGCCGCGTCTCACCATCTCTCACTTTCAGTCGTCGTTAACGACAACGATCGAAAGAAGGAAATAAGGAAATAAGGAAAGAACGAAAGACGAATGAATGAAAACTAAAACGAAGAAACTACACGACGACGTTTCTGTGTGTTCCATTTTCTTATAACCATTTCTATACAAAGTTTTACTCTCCGTCGTCGAGAGCTAAGTGACGATGACATTTTCGTTGCAGCTGCATTAGAGAAGTGTGATATGTGTGTCTTTCGTCGACGTTGTCATTGTCTCGTCTCGTCTCGTCTCGTCCCGACTCGACGCGACTCGACGCGACTCGACTCGACCCTCCGTCATTTCTCATTTGATCTATGGATCTTGCAGAGACGTTGACTGGGTAAAGTCATTTACTATGTCGACTCATTTTTTTTGGTCCAACTATTTACCACGAGATGTCGCCAGCAGACCGGCTGCTCTTACAGCAATGGAACTTACTGTACTTTACTTTAATACGTACTGTACCACATTGTATTATACTGTACTGTGCTGTGCTGTGCTGTACAGATCCCATCCATTTCTTATTTCAATTTTATTTTATTTTTTGTGTTTTTTTTTTTCCCTGCACGTTCGCGACGTCGATCATCGCATTACGTACGTTACGATGTACGTAGATTGCTGATTTATTTTATGTAGTAATAAGATAGACGCGCAGTTCTAGGTCTTGGAAGACGAAAACATCTGAGAATTTCAGTAAAGTCTAAAAAAAAGTCGGTGAAATTTTAAAGAATTTTGTCTCCAGTAAGGAATTTATCATTTTTAATATTTTTTTTTTATTTATTCATTTATTTTATTTTTTACTTCATTTTTATGCGAACGAAGGTGGATGGTTTTTTCTCATACACCATATATCTAGAGTAAGAATGACGTTAGAATTTGAAGACCGTTTTTTTTTTTCTTTTTCTTCCCTTTTTGTCTACATTTTCCCCCCATTACGTGATTTTTTTTCGATTCGCTAGGTACAGTTTTTATCACACAACGATATGGAAAAACGGATACTGGATTCCTATACCGGGAGAAAAATCGCGTCAAAAGTTACGGAATTTAAATTTTCAATTTTTATCATCACATATATATACGTAATCATTGATTGTTTCGCAAAAACACGAGACAAATGGCAATTGGCAATAAAATGGTAATAAAATGAAACTAAAGAGAAGTTAGGTATGCAAATATGCGTGCAAAGGTCTGTCTTTTTCGTGTGTTTACTGCTACTCCGCCATTTGTGATTTTTGCGATAGATTAGCCGTAAAAAACATGGTAAAAAAAAAAATAATAAATAGATAAAAATGGCAAAGATAAATGAAGTCTATAGACAAATTTCTGTTCTCAAATAGAGTGAGCCTTTTCTTTTTTCCAATGAACGAAAAATTCGTGACAAGTAGACCCTCGAAATATATATATATATATATTTTTTTTTGTATTAATTTTGCGGAATTTGCTCACCTTTCTCACGCCTGATTCATGGGAACCTGTTTGGATTTCACCTTGAAGGTTACGCATCTTTAAACATTTGAACAGAATGTCTGGCCAAACCAGAGGAACGAAGATCGTCTTGATGGCTCGAAGGTCTTGTAACCCAGGTCAGGGATCTTTCGATCTGTAAAAAAGTAAAAACCACATCTCTCCGAGGATTGTCTTCATATTTATTGATTCCCTTATACAAACATCATCCTTCGTTCAATAATGACCGATTTTTGATCCGCGCAAAGTTGACATTGGCTCGATTTTTAAACTGGTATAAAATCGGTGCAGATTTTTAAGGAAGGACCAATCCACTAAAAAAAAAAACCCTAAAATTCAATAGAACCTGAATTCTCGAGGGTGTGAAAGTCCTTCCTATATATCCGTGCAGCTGGTCGAGTGTCAATTAGTTCTCAAAAGCCGGTTAATCCATGTATTTTGGGTACCCGATCCAGCCGGGAATCTCCTCTATCTCTAAATCCGCAAGATATCTCTATATCAGCATCGTTGAAATTCTTCTTCATTTAACTCTTGTTTTTTTTTCTCTTAATTAAATCTTCCGAAAAATTAGAAAATTCTTTACAGCTCTTTCAATCTAGGTCTGCTCTAAGTGTTGAATGTGCTTTATAGTTGAGTTAGATGTGGTTTCTCTCTGGCGCCAGAGAGGCTGCTACATGGTCTAGTACCTACATATGTACAGACAAGAAATAGCGATGTCTTGGTTAGAGGCTGGCATTAGACGGCATTGGGAACGCAATTGCATTTCGAGAGTTGTTCTAGAGATCTCTGGCAATAGTTGAGCCAAGTCGAATCGACTGGTACATTCTAGGCTGGCCCCCGGCGTCGTTATACGCCTTCGTGTAAAAGGGATTTTCTGTATGAACGCATAAGACAGAGAATAAAGTATCTTCTGCCAATTCGCGGTCGTAATTTATTAGCTCGAAATTACCAAAGTAAATTTTTGAAAATATATTACGGAACGTTTTTGACATCATTCGAATTATTTACAAGGCAGAATAAATTGTCCAGGTAATTAATTAGTGCCTGAGTTCATTTCATACTTTATGAATTTTTACATGCGAGTATTAAGTTCAGATAATTTTTCTTTTTTTTTTTATTCTTTTCTTATTCTTTAGGGGATTATGGGTTAGCACCTTTGCAAGGGAAAACCTCGGTACAAAATACGTTAAACTCTAAGTATATGGTGTTCGATGTTCCATTACTTGATGCCCCTTTTCAAGAGAGTTTAATAGAGCAATTTGAGCCGCTATCTAACTCGTAAATTTTCTTCAGTAAGTAGCTTTAACGGGCTAAGCCAGAACCTGGGTACTGAAAATAGAGGTTGAAATTGAATAATTTTTTTTAACGCGTTTGTCAAGGCCAGTGATTTGAGCTTTGGCACAATTTTTGCTCAAAATACTTTCTAATTTTTTTTTGAAATTTGAATAGAAATCGATATTTCGATATTTTCAGGGTTGTCTGACAATAACCTGAACGCTTTTTAATCCCTAATTTTTTTCTCGACCAAAAAACGGGACAATGCAAAAAAAAAAAATTCGACTACAAATCTCGACGAAAATATATTTGTGATATCGCGAAATTGAAACGTCTATATTATATACGTAAAACAAACCATTACGAACACGCGGCACAGTGCGGCTGTAACGAAGTCAGGTAACGGACTTGGTGGTGAACTCCCCTTCTGTCTTGGACAAATCTTTTTCTAATGTACATATAAACATAATCTACAGAGCGTGTATAGTTCCTTTCGACCTAAAAAACTTTTTTTTTTTTTTTTTCCCATGTTTCTTTCGGTTAGGTTTGAAATTCAGAAAAATGGCTAATGCGTGATGTGGGCTTGGAAGTATTTTCTATACTCGTTATTTCATCAAATGATCGTTTTTCATAAAATTTGAATATGATCACTATATTTTATTTACGCTATGGGTATAGGTATAGGTACGAAATGGGAACTTGATTTACAAATAATTTATTTCTTGTCCATTTTTTACCGCAATCACCAAAATTCAAATGACATTTCGTATATGCTTGAAGCATCTGCAAAAGTCTATATATACAAAAGTATGAAAGAAAGGGAACGACAAGAACCACAATAAGGGAAGCTGCAAGAGCATCGGAAAACCATAACCACAAATAAAGAAAAAAAAAATAAAAAAATATGCAATCTTCTAGATGTTTGCTGGTTCGTTTCTGCACAATCGTGTATATACATATATACGAAATTTTCGTATTTGTGTAAACTGCACGGTCATAACGTACCTACATATGCGAATATACGATAAGCACGAGAATTGCATCGCTATACATACTTATGGTTTCTCAATTACTTTAGTCAAAGTTAGCCAACATCGGTTTTTCATACTCTGCGTGATTTTTATCTCAATTTTTGTCTTCCTTCAAAATGGAAGGGGGGGGGGGGGGGGGGGGGGGGCGGCGGGCATAATGAAAAAATCAAAAATTATAAAAACTATCACAGCTGTGGATGAAATATTTCACGAATGTTAATGTAATCGTGTGCTTTAATCATGGTTTTTAGAATTCAAAAGAAAAAAGTAAATGATTTTATTTTCAACACTAGGTATAACTTAAATAGCGAAAAAGTTAGAAATTACAAATTTAATATTTTTTTAAATTTATTTTCCAACCTTCCAACTTAATATTTTTTTATAATTTTTTTTTATCCCTTGAAATTCTTACAATTTCTTCGGTTTTTCTATTTCCGTTAGATAGGCGACCAACATGGTGCTATTCGTTCGCAGTTCCAATCGCACGTGAGACTTTTTACGAGCTAGAAAGAAAAAGCCTGGAAGGTACATACGTAGGTACGTACCTATACCTACCTACCTACCTACCTACCTATCTGCCCACCTACCCAACCTATGGGTTTCCGTGCAGTACCAACTCTAACGAAATTGTTCTAGTTTTACGACGCACCGCTAGCGTCGTATACCGGACGTTAAAGGCGCAGAGACGCGTCATGGTCACGTGCGTTTCAAGCTATGCTGTTGCTGTGGTAAAAAAAAAAAAAAATTAAAAATAAATAGAAAACCACATAACATGCATCTATTACATACTTGCAGCGTAAACTCGAAATTTCTCGTTTATTATTATTTTTTCTTGTTTTTGTAAATTTTTCTGTAGGTATAAAAAGAAAAATTCCGAAATTGAATTTAATTTAACTGATCATGATGTAGATTATTCGTCAATTTTACACTTTCCTACTTTTTTTGAGTATGAGCTCTGTGATTATTTTCTACTCTCGAGGTATGGAGGAAGTTCTAAATTTTAAAAGTTCTCTGAAGAACCAAAATTCTGAATTGATTTTAGACAATTTTTAATTTTCAGAAACGTTTAAGTTCGAAATATTAAAATTCGGAAAGAATTAAGAATCCGAATTTGAAGTTCTTGAAATCGACTACAGTAGACTTTCGGGGCAATTATACTCTTGGCCAAAATTGTGAGTCGGTAATTAAAAAAATTCTAAATTTTAAACATTTGGAATTTAAAAAAATATGGAGCCTCAATCCGACCCTATTTTCGACACGCAGCATCACATCGGGTTTGTGTGATTGAGAATATTCTGTAAACCGTAACTCCGTAAGCAATAGAGTGCGTTTACTTGAGAGGGAACTAAATTAGAATAGAATTCTACACAATCGAATCGGGGATCGAACATTTGCTATGTAGGTATATATATACAGCAGAGAGAAATACAGTTCAGTATTTTGGACAGCTATTCTATCAAACAATACCCTGAACTGCACAAAGATTCTGTCGAATCCGTTTGCCTCCATTTCTACCCCGTGTTTATTATTTCAATTCCACGTTTGATCAGCTCGATGTTCGATAGAATTTCACTGACAGAAAAATACCCCAGGCATTATTACTTCATACATTCAAATTGTGAGCTGCAATTATTGTTAAGTAAATTAAAACTCTATAGACTCGTATATTTGTCTGTTTCAAAAAATCCCAAACCGCCTCAGCTCCGTTTCGATAATAAAAATCATTACTTTTTGTCTTAATAACATCATTTCAAGTCATTCATTAAATTATTTGAATTCATTGAAAATCGTTAATCCCAAAAATCGTAAAGATTGTATAAAAATGGCCAAGTGAGCAATTTTCACATTCGCTTGAAGGAAAAAACTGAACGTTTCAATAAATATTCTCTGTATTCGATTATCGGGAAAAATAAAAATTTTCCCTTAAGTAGATCATTATCTTTATTTCCGATACGCGGAAACTTATGTACTGTATATAATAAATGAGATTCTATCTTGCAAAGTACCTAAAATCACGAATCGTGTACAAATGACAATTTTTTTTTTATTTTTTTATTTTTTCTCTTTCTCTATCGTCCAATCGCTCATCGAAGAACTGAGCGAGCTGCTGTAAATCGGGTAACTTTTCTTTGCGCTATAGTAGCGTTAAAATATTGCGATCAATTTGTCGCTAGAGTCGTTAAAACTGGGCGTATAAACGATTTTTATTTTGTTTTTTTAATTTATTTTGTCGTTATATTTGTTTTTACTTATTTTTTTTATTTTTTTTTTATTGAATTGCGACAGTTTCTGTACTTCGCGGTTGTACTTTCGCCATCCCCGTCTGAGGCGACACCCTCTCCGTGCTTTTAAGCGCTCGTAAATTTAACAACTCTAAGCTTTGAAAGCTACACAGCGTGAGCTGGTTTTTCTCTACCTATACCAGAATAACCATTCTGTATAGAATAAGATTTTTGTACGATTTGTACATATGTGTACCTTACCTACCCACCCCGTTCGTTTTAACACACGACCCAAAGATTTCTCAAATCATCCGTGAGAAATAAACGACAAATTTTATTTCGGCTCCATCCAGTACGACCGACGACCCATCGACCAAATTATCGAATTCCTATACGAATATGACTTTGAAAAAAAAAAAAAAAAAAATGTATGTTATTACAGATGTCAAAAAAAAAAATACTGTTTATTATTAGGGCATAATATTTGAGGTATAGGTAAGTAAGTATGATTATTTATGACTCGGTCTTATTACAGCTGATTACTAATTAAGATTTTGAGACGTAATTAAAAATTATTACAGATTTTATGAAGTTTCTGAAGAATATTCTCTCAAAATTTCAAAAAATTTCCGATCAACGATGCGATCTGTATCTTACGTAGATTAGTTTTTATTCAGTGCGATTAATTTATGCAAGACGAATCCATAGTTTCTCAAATAATTACGAATTACGTTTCAACGTTCGAGTAATCAACTAGGAGGAAAAAAAAATTTTAATTGAATGTATAACTGATAAATAATATATATTTTTTGATTTTATATACCATTTACCTCGAGTACATTATATACATTTTCCAACTCCATCGAATCGTTTCAAAATTATTTGACCTTCCGGTTAGGAGTTTCGCCACAGCTTGTCGTGAAAATATTCCCTGAGGAGAATCGGTAACGGACTACGTATATATATATATAAGTAGAGTAGGACTTTCATGGAATCGAAATCCTCAGGGAATATAGACGAAGTACTGATAATGAAGTGCTGCTTTGCTTCAGCGCGGACTAAAGTGCCTTCGATAGCGACTTGGTTGTGGGGTATGGGTATGGGTGGTTGAATCGGAGGTTGGGGATTGGAGTTTTGGGGTTGGGGTTTGGTATCGGAGGTGAAGAAGAGAACGTCGGCGTAGAGGAGAACAGTACTGGGAAGTAATCCAAGTAATGGCTCTCAATACCCAACGAGCCACCCCCTAATTAAGAGCCCCGAAGAATTATTGAGAAAGAATATTTCCAATGAACGAATGATTATTATTAAACTTGATTCGTTATACATCGTACGACCAAAATTCAGAAGCTTCGCCAAAGCTCTGCTTTCACTTTAACTTTCGCTACCACTTTCCGTTTCAGTTTCAGTTTCAGTTTCAGTTTCAGTTTCAGTTTCACTTTCGGTTTTCCACGATCAGTTTCAAACTCCCAAAACATCGAAGGCCTTCTCGGCAGTGACTCATTTCACTCATTTATCTATACCTACCCGTCCCGAGATTCTCGCCAATTCGGCAACGATTGTTTTCCAACTGTCGACAAGTTGCAGATACACGGGATCACCGAACTAGGGGTAGGTAGCTATGAGAAAAGGGATTGAAGGGCTGAATGGTGTTGATAGGCCCTAATCGCCAACGACAAGGATTACTGCAGGACGAATAAAGACCGTCGAAAACTTTTCTACAATCAAAAATCTCTCTTTTTTCCATTTATACCCTCTCTTCTCTTTACCGTTTTTCAATCCCCCCCCCCTCCCCCCTCTCCCTCCTAACTTCCGTACTCGTTACAGGATTTTGTCCATCGACAAGGATCCGTCACTCGGTCAGCATTACCTATAATTCCCCTCTGAAAATACTGGGCACGAAATCCGCCACAGGAGGCTTGTGAAATAATTACCTAGCTCGCTCGGTGTTAATCGAACAATTATCAGCAACGTCAAACCGACTCACGTCATCGACTCGTCACATGTTGATCCCCGAATTCACATGCATTGACGATAAACGTCGAATGGACGGGTTTTAACTTATTTACTTATTTATTTATTTATTTATTTATTTATTTATTTATCTATCTATTTCGAATTGGAATGGGCCAAACCGCGATACGATTAACAGCAAAGAGATCGGATAATAATTGGCAAACATTGAACTGCGGTTTAAATTTATAAAATGCGAAAAACTTTGTCCTTTAATTTTTAATTTTTTTTTTTTTTTTTTTTTTGGAAGTAAGGGTTAATATCTTGGAGGTAATTTTCGGAGGCAACGTGTGTTATAAATATCAATTTAGAAAGGGATATTGTATGAACCGTTTCGCTATTACACTTACATTAGACTAAAGAACCCCGAAATTCCGAGAATTTATGTTTATAATATGCCTAACCCGGCTCTGTGAGTAGTAGAGCGTTGTTAAAATAATTCCTTACACTTGAAACTGACTTGGGTTGACACGTACCTACCCGTGCCGCGGTTTTCGCTAATGAATCTCATTACCGCGATTCATTTTCCAATTATGTTTAACTTCTGCCTTATAATCACTCGTCGATCGGTTTCAAGAAGAAGAAGAAGAAGAAGAAGAAGAAGAAGAAGAAGAAGGAGAGAAGAAAAAATAAAATAAAATAAGTAAAGTACCCACCTACCTACATTTTTTATTTTTTATTTTTTTATCAAAAATTTATTCTTTGATATCGTTATAAATTATATAAGTATACTTAGTATCGCGTTGCTGTGTTTATAAATCGAGAGATACTTTAAAGTAATTACATTAATTTAAATTATATATATAATATAACAGGTGTTAAAATTATCGAGATAAAAATAATACGTGTCAATTCACACCGGATACACAATTCCGATTTTCAATTAATTGTATAAATTCCGGCCTTATTTTTGGATGGAAAAAAGAATTTTTTTCGCAAAAATTTGACGAATCAAAATCGCATATTTTTCTTGTTTCGTTTTAATTTTTTATTTATTTTTTTCTTGCACATGCTGACGGCGACGATTCAGACGTTGACTTACACTAATACTCATACGTTTTCACATGTGATGTATGTACATACATATATACATATTATATAGGTATATATGATATATATATCGAATGTTTTTTCGCGTGCTAAATTTATATTCACTGACGTGAACGACGACTCTGGTGGGGTTCCGTTCTACGGTCTAAAACATCTCCTGTCGAGGACAGAGCGTTGTTGGTAACGATACCATCGAGTTGACGTCGAGACGACGACGACGATGCTGAGACCGATTCAAAAGAAGTAAGATAATGAGCGGGAGAGCAAAGAGAGAGACTTGTTATTACGATTATTATTTTTATTTTCATTATTATTATCATTATTGTTATTATGCTTATTGTCATTAGCGCATAGGTATAGAAATGAAATAATCGTCTCCGATATCTTTTGTCCGAAGTAAGTAAACGGGCTTCCTGTCGGTCTTCGGAATAGAAACTGACGGGTTTGGTTGGCTGGTATTATTTCGTTTTGTTGTATGAAAAACCTCTTACTATCTCGGATAGCTCAAGGGGTGCTCAAATTCAGCCCCAGTTTCAACACAGTTTCGAAAAATTTCAATTTTTTTCTTCATCATTATTATTATTATTATTATTATTATTATTTTTTTTTTTTTGAATATTCAATTTTCTAAAATATAAAATTATCGAAACAGATGCAAGTTCTTTAGTTTCTAAATCGAATCTAGTTTCTAGGTTTACTTAAAAATTAAACCAAACAAAAAAAAAAAAAATTGAAACAAAAAAAAAAAAAAATGTAATTCCTCGTTAATTTCTTTAAATTCAGAATCTTCTTCCGTATAATAAATAACAACGTCAAGATTACAGTCAAAGTGAGTTTGGACTTATGACAATCCTGCAGGATATTTGGCTGTCATCGAGTTTACTCGATTTGCTTAAAATTGGGTGACGTTTCAGGAACTTTACTGCAATCGAGGTAAAGGCGAGACTTTGCTTCTAAATACGGGGCAAACGTTGCCACCACAGGGTCTGTCTATATATCTGTTGCTGCTTGGCAAATTGAAACTACTAAACTACTCTGGGCAATTAGTAATAACTAATTAACCATCGTAGACCGAACGAGATTGGAGGGGAGGGAAAATCGACAAACTTATACCAGCTTACAATATTGTACTGTATATAGAATATTATTCATCATATTAACAAGCCAGGGTAATGATCTCGCATAATTAGTATGAAACACTTCAACTGTCTGCGGAGGCAGGTATCAAAATTCAACCAAAATTCTCCCTTTATTATTTATGGTATAATTGTAAATTTTTTATTTTTTTTACTTATTTTTCTGTACGAAGATCGTTTTGACGTGTGTAATAAAATTAGTATATAGAAATTTTCGATTCATTTAATATACGTGTGTGTCATAGTTTGATAAGTTCTTTTTTTTCTATTTCATTCTTATTTTTAAAATTATGTGAAAATCGTTAGAAAAGAGTTTTTAAATTTGAATTTTATGTTACACGATATATATAAGAGAAATGTGTAATTTTGAATTCGTTGCCATCCGAGATTCGGCTACCGCCCTCCCTGTTTCATCATTCATTTCATTCAATCTCCGATGCATATTTTAGCCTCATAACGAAACTCCTGTGCACGAGTAAAGCCAAAATTCAATTTCTAATTTAATATTCTTGAATCGATATTTCTACTTGATCGATAAAGACCATATTCATGAGTCACGTCTTCTTGTCCCTGAGTACCGAATCCCGAGTCCCGAGATCGTTACGTTAAGCTCTCTAATTGTTAACAAGAGGAACAAAACGAATTAACAAGCTCGAAAATTCAAAATGATTTTATACCTGACATCAGTTTATACCCAATTAGCTGTCAGGATTATAAAATGAGAGGGAGAAAGGTAGAGATATTTCATACCTTGAACAAAATTTTCTCAATAAGAAATTCTGTCTCCAAGTAGATACCTATAACCTAATACATTTATCATTTTCTCCATTTACTTTCAATTTCCGTCATATTTAAAACGTTGAAGGATTATACTCTCACAGATTTAAGAAAAATAAATTTTACAGACTAGGGAAGATCTGTTATAAGGAATAAAAATTAAATAACAAAAATAAAAAACGTGTCTTGTAAGTTATTAAAGGACTGGTATGGCGCAAGATTCTTCCTCGAGATCTGGAAACCACAGTAAAAGAACACCGACACCTTCATCCTCGAGTTCCTTTCGTCCAGTTTTCGTAACCACACGACCATCTTTAGCCACCACGACGAGAGATGGGATAGAAAAAATGTGATATTTGTTTCTTATTTTTTCTGTAACGGGTCCGACTGGAACTGCGAACCTTAAAAAAAAGAGATAGCGAAAAACGGTTTTGGTCGCGAGAAATTTTTGTATGATTTTAGAAATTTAATACCAAATTTTATTCATTCATTTTTGTTATGTTACTCGTGGGTTGAGATTGATATGAGAAATAATTTTTCTCAATTTGAGACTCACCATCGACCGTGATTCTTTGAGAAGAATTCAAACATCTCATTCTGATCGTGATCCGATGGAACGTAAAAAATTTGCATCAATAATTCTCGATTGGCAATCTCTTCGTTCAACTCCTTCATCAGAGGTAAAAATGTCTGACAAGGTGGACACCAAGAGGCGGAGAAATAGTAGATAACAAATTGAATTTCGTTGATGATATCGTTAGCTAAAAAAGCTTCGTTTTTATGGTTAATCACTACCTGGCCTCTCAGCATATCCATATTATCTACAAATATCAAAATGCTTGACCACTAAATTTAGTAGATTGATTTTTTTCAGATTTTTATCATCTCAACTCTTCATTCCTTGTATTTCTTTCCAAATTTTGTCATTTTTTTTTTTCCTTTTCCTTACTGCCCGCGTTAGACCAAAAATTTTTAATCGCGTTATTTTTTCTACATCGCTTTCATCAATTTTTTGAAAACCGAGAATAAGGGAAATATGAATAAGACTTTTGACGAATCGAAGATTTCAATCAATTTGACGTGAAGTACGATAAGCTGATTAAAAAAAAAAAAAAACTGAATGGTTTTTATTTTTTCACGTAGCGAGTTTTATTCCTGAATTCAAACCATATTAAAAATTACGCTTTCGTTTGTAATAATTAACAGCGAACTTCACCTCTGAGCTTTGCAATAACGAGTACATACCTACGGGCACACATAACCAATTATTAATAACTTAGTTAAATAACGCGATGTTGACGTGTAAACAGACGCAAGATATGGCCACCGCTCTCCACACCCCGTCAGGGAAAGGGCTTAAATTCTCCTGAAACGGCAGAACTCGCCGAGAGTTTGCTAAATTTACGTAATTAGGAGAAATTAATTGGAGCCGAATAAAATTGACAGGTCTGTATATATACATACATATACATATATACATATATATATATTTTTTCTTTGTTCTCTTCGTTTTTCCCTCTCCGTACTTTATACTCTCACGCGAGTTCAGTTTCCGCGGTCGTCTAGGCCTGCCGGATTTGATATCGTGACACAAACCAAATCTGACATCGATATTGAATAAATAATAATGTTGAGGTAGGATCTTGCCCGTCTGTGACGTCTGAAGGGTGGCAGCTGACGATTTAAGTGCAATTTCTCTGTACCTGTCACGCGCGATGTTATATACTTCAAGGAAACTTTGTATATAAGAGGTAAAATTGGGGAAAATTTTCATCAAAGAGAAGATAAACTAAAGAGAGTAGAAAATAATGAAAATATAATAACCAAAGTCTAACCAAACTGCATAAGCGTAAAATTTCACAAAGGTCGACAAATAGGAGGTTAACGAGTAAATGCTCCAGATCAAGCTCTTGGACTGAAGAGGGGCACAATTAGCCCCAGAATGCAGCACGGTTCTCTGGTTCCCAACTCCTAGTTTCTAAGGGTTGGGTAACCCACCACAGTTTTCAAGATATACGATGCCTAGGGTTAGGTAACCCGAAGATTTAGAAACAGGAATCTCAATTATTCTGATTAAACTGACACCCTAATTTCTCGAAGGGTTACCGAATGTAATGGCGACGAGGTGGGGATACAGGGATAAGGGTAGAGGGAAACGTGTAACAGTGGAAAAGGGAAAAGTGGGAGAGAAAACAGGAGCATGGAAACGTGGAGAAGTATACGATGGGAGCGAAGGTTTGGAGGAAGGGAGGGAGGGAGGGAGGGATAGTCAAAAGTCATTAGCCGGAACGTTTGCCCCCGTAAAGATGGTTTAACTGCCCAATTAATCCTTGCCCGATAAACTTTGTCACGCGTGCGTATAACAGCGAGAGCTCAATTTTCTCAAACCTCTCACCTGGAGGTTCTAAAGGACTTGAGAATCGAGTAGGTATTACGCACCGGTGCCTGTCTGGATGAATTTATTTCTGGACTTAAGATATGAACTTATCGATTTTCTGCTCCATGCTCATTGCTCATTGAGGTGAGCTTATTTCCGACTTAATATCAATCTATTATATATTTGATGCAAGAATCCTTAGCTGCTGCTGCAGTGTTTGAGGCGAGAGACTGGGATGCTGAAGATTCCATCGTTCAACCATCTTTACGAGAGGCGCAAGCTTAATTACCTTAACCTCATAATCCCCCTTTACCTCTGACTGCTAGCTGGCTGGTTGCCTATCCAACGTCTGACACAGTAGACTTTGGCCTCAACTGACGATGCTTCGTTGAAATTCACTATCTCTTGAGTGCAGAAACAGCCCTCGTGCTGCTTATGTATCTACGTTGGTATAGCGATGTGCCTAGTGTAGTCGGGAAACATAATTTAAATTTTCTAATTAAGAATTTCGATAAGCAACGTCACTACAAAGACCTTATTCTACTCAACCCCGAGAAAATTAACGGGCGTTATTTAGCCGATAAATCGAGTCATCGTTTTGTCATTATAGATCTTCTGAAAACGTTTCTTTTCTTTTTGTTTTTTTTTTTTTTTTCAAAGTACAGTAGGATGGTCCATAATTTAGGGCAGGTGTGAAAAATCGTATGTTTTTCGAATGGGAAAATTCTAAGGCTTTGAGTCGACAATACCTAGAATTGAGATACGAACCTGGGGCTTCGGTTATATTTTTTTGTATGTATTTGGAGTCATTTTAGAGCATTGAATTTGGAATATTACTAAATTAAAGACCACTCTACTTTTTTTAAGAAGCATTCAATTTTGTTTTTTATCTTTTCAAATTTTAAGTGTGTTTTTCTTTAGCAAGCTGTTCGCGAGTCGATAGATAATTGACGATTGATCAATCATGTGATAAATGAACGTGATTGTTTTCTAATGACACCGTGTAATTTCATTCACAGCACAGGTGCTGGTCTATAAACAAACTTTCTCAAGTGATTAAGTGTTTAACGAACCTCAATTTATTATATTATAAACTCTGCCCTCCGTGCTGCAGGGTCCTGAGAGAAAGAGAGATACACAGAGGGAGAGGAGGAGGAGATTGAGGGTTCGGGGGCTTTAACCTTCCATAAATTAAGGATGCCCACGTGTAGCACCAACGTGTGTTTTCTGACACCATTCCTGATTCCTAATATCAAAATTCAAAGAATTAATCGTCGGTAGAGAAATCCTTGAGTTGATTCGACTCTTGTGGATGAAGGACCTCCGGAGGAGGGTAAAAAGCTTTACTACGGGTCGGCAGTTGCGTTATGATCGGTAACATTCATGGGTCTGTATCTCGTCAGACCGTGAAAATTCTGGTCCCAAATACAGGTTTACAGGAGTTTGTTAAAACCGTCAATAGTTGTTCCCTGACGGTTTACTGTTTCGTTTATGTCGCATATTCTCAAATTCACGTATTTAGCCAACGGAGCGAATCGCGCGTGGTACGTACGTACCTAGTCAAGGAATTATACGAGACCATAAAATATGAACTAAACTTTGAGAAGTACCTCCGAGAGTGAACAGGCAAAGCGAATAGGTATAGCAAAAATTTTGTGCAGCTGTGTTTAGCGAGAAACTAAAACGTCTTTTTTAGTCAGAATTTTTTTTCTTTCTTTATTTTTATCTCTTATCTAAATTTTTCGGACCCTATAAAACGGAACAGACTTTTCAATTTTTATATCAGTTCTCATTTATTAAACGTAGATAAGAAAGAAAAAAATTTAAAAAAAAAAAAAAAAAAAAACGTTGATTGAATGAGGAAATTTTTCGTTGACGACGTTTATCTCCGACGCGGTGATAACGACGATATCTAAAACAGAAATAACAAAAAAAAAGATGATAAAAATAAATAAAAACTGTCCAGGCAATCTTTGACGGCAGGATCGTCCACCCCCTACATTCGCGTACTACGGGGTAAATTGAAAGTCCCTGCAGCCACGCGAATGTTGGTAGGGGTAGGTAACGGGTTGAATATTGGCTAAAAATGTAAATTGCCCTTTCCCCAAACTATTCTGTGTGCTGGACCAACGGCTGTGAAGTAATTGAAAACACGCGTCATCTCCGGTGTCTGCGCTGCCTCCCAGACCCAAACTGTTCGCACGTACGTACGGCATGGTCGACGGTCAACGGTGGATGGTGGACGGTGGACCATCAGCAGGGGACGAGGGACAGGCAATTGCATCGTTATCCTGCCGAACAACGAGCGTCGAATAATGGCTAGTCAATAGGGAATTATTTCCTTGCTTCAGGCAGCTCGTTATTTGAACGACTTCTGTCCTTTTGATAGAAGAAGGTTATTCCAACATTGTTATAGCTATAGTTAGGTAATTATTAAACTAACCACGTTACGGTAAAACCTATGTGCTATAGAAAACAGTTTATCGGTACGGATCTTTGATTAGATTTTTAGATTTTTAGACCAATTTTACAGGACGACTTCCTTCTGTTCCAGGATTCCTGCAGGTAGTTAACAAATTAGCTTCAGGATGTAGAATTAATTAAATGCATACTCTCTCGGTTTAGATGTTGGTTGGGTCGGCGTAGAGTGGGAAAAGTACTTCGGTTCGCATTGTTCCCGTTGCTGGACACATTGCGGGAGCTTTATCCCCGCATTAAGTTTAAATAACGCGCGCAATTATCGCTTCGAGGCTTCCAGAAGGATTTAACAAGGATCGAGGTGGGCACGTTGTAATACTAATTCGTAAGCCAAAAATGGGACAATTACTCACACACAGTGGTTCGTTTTGTTCTCGATGAAGTCTTACCAGTGTTCATTAAATTAACATTGTCTTTGACTCGGAAAATTTAATTTTTTCACGGGTAAAAATTTCACGATCTCAACGGCGATTTCATTGCCCAAATACAAAAAGTTCCCGTATAGGAGTTAAGCATTTTTTACATCCTCAAAAAATCAATCAGTTCAAACGATCTTCACAATTTATTTTCCATCATTAAGTGTCAGTTGAAAAACTTCAAAAAAAATTAGGTTCGTAGGTCTCAAAATGTAACAAAGAGTAGTGCAAAATTTTTGAATTTGTACAAAATGATGGTCGAATCCTGTAGAATCCGAAAAATTTTTCTAAAATTTGTGTCATCGAATTTCAGCAAGTTTTTATGATAAATATTTCTGCCCTTGCATATCGCAAATCTTTCTTATATTTTTTTTTTCTATTTCTAAGGTACGCTGTGTTTTTTTTTATTTGTGTTTTTTTGTACAAATCAAATTCCGAGTTTCCGACTACAGAGAACATAAGATTTGCAGTATAATCCCTGTTCAAGTGTACGAAGAAATATTTTGAGAGGCCCTATTGCTCGTATACACATCTCTAGCTCTTGGCTCTCGAACGAGATGTTATCCTTTGCCGCGCGGAGTAACGCTTTCATAAACAGATTTGTCGTATGGATCGTGGGCCTTGGAGAATGGGATCGCGATATGTGCCGAAGAGCAATTTCGCGCGTCTTCTATACGTACCCGATATATTATTCAGACGTACACCACGCTCTCGCTTTTCCAAGGGCTTTGATAGTATATTCGGTGAAGCATATAATAATATACATATCCTGCCTAGGCATATACCTATATACCTACAAACTCTACCTGCTCTCCTTATACTACGTGTATTCACGTCTTGCATATTATATGTATGTACATACATCGAAGTCCTAACCTCTGCGATAGTAACCCAATGCAAAGATTTTCAAAACACGAATCGCACGGATCCAGTAATACTCAAAATGTTGTCTACCTTTAGGTATACGTTGCAGGGTACTGGTCATCGTATCGGTCATCAAAACTTTTTAAAATTTGGAATGAATATTCTAAAACGATATGTAATAATACGAACTCCATAAAACTTGAAATAACTTTCAATTACGTATCGAAAGACGATCGTAAACAGTTGTGAAAAAAAAATTGGACCAATAGAATATTTTATCATCCAAATGAAAGCGAAGCATCTCGGAATCGATAGATCTGAATCAAATTTCTAACAGTCTATCGCCTTATTGACTAGTCAGTAAGTATTTACTCGTGCCCTTCGTTCCGAAGTTGTTGACTCGAGGTCAGGGTATATAAGTAAAGATGCCTGTTACCCTTCGATCATCAAGTAAGTGTAGGTATAGGTATGTAGATATAGTTTGTAACTTAGATTGGTTTAAACGCGGTGAGATTTTGCTGGGGTGTAGTAGTAAGAGAAATCAAATCCTGTTCTAAGGCCGTTGAAATCTTGCACCCAAATCACCCAGAGAACGACAGCCCCGACACCACCCACACCGTCAGACGGTTAATCCAGGATCCCATGTAAATCTTAAAGGATTAATTTTATAATTGGCTGCTCTGTAATTGAATGAAGGTCCTGTCCTCGCGCTTCGCTTCATGGACCGGTTCCCTTTCACTGACTATAAGGTATCTATATACCTACCACGAAATTTCCTCGGCCTCACCGGACCATCTCACCCTTTTCCTCCACCTTTACCTCATCCTCTTACTCTTCCTCTTCTCCGAGTCTTGTTAACGGACGTAGACGGCAAATAGACTTTGAACCTTGTAGGAGTTGCGCAAACATTGCCCTCTCTCTCTCTCTCTCTCTCTTTCGCTCTCTGTACGCTCGTTGGGGGGTGGCGATGCGAGATCCCCAAGTAAACTTGGCGACGTAGCACACGTGTTAACTTAACACACATGTATGTTCGAGTCCACATAACCATACGTGTGGTGCAGTAATCTTTATACTAATCAAACATTTTTTAGTCTATATACAAAGAATTTTCGACACTTATAAGTACTTCGGGGTCTTTACGACGATTCGAACTATTTTAACGAAATCTGAATGGTGACAACGGGGATCTCACAGGGTTCGGTTGGTACTTCTAAAGGCATCCCTTCCGTCCAAATATCGTAAAAATTGGAATATAAGTGAGATAAGGTTCCCACTACGAAATTTCATGAAAACATACGATTGGATTGAGATCATCGGAAATTTCGTTTTGTATCACGATCAAGATATTTCATTGCTTAAAATATCTGAACTGAAACTTCAAAGCCATTTAATTAATTTGTTCTTCTTGTTTATCTTGTTTCAGGTAGGTCAGACACAGGTTGTAGGATACCAATAGTTGTGTATAGTTCGTTACGGCCTGCGCCTAAACTGAAGGACAGGATGATGATGACCAATCTTCCCCCCGTGATGCTGCCCGCTCTCCACGACTACGGGATACTGGCGCCAACGTTGGGAATAAAGGTTAGTTTTTTTTTCACGCAATTGTCTAGCTAAGAATTGCGGAAAAATGTCTTCCGCTTCTTGCGCACAGTTGTCATGGTGTAGTTTTTGACGTTTTGGCTGATATAAAATAAAGAAGAAAGAAAAAAAAATAGTAAGAAATGTATAAAACATTAAGTGTCATTTGTAGTTACACTCATTTTCACATTTCTAATTCTCATCATCATCATTATCATCATTATTATTGTTGTGTCGATTATCTCCTTCAAGTATTACTCGAGCGAAATGATTGAGAGAACAAAAAGGTACAGACATAGTAGCCCTCGAGGGTCTTAAGAGTCCGAAGGAATTATGTGTCTACTTGTATTGCGAGAATTGGGTATTGAATAACCAATAAGTGCTGGTAAGTGCTGAATGGGAATGTAGAATAATATAAATGGGGAGAAAGTAATAACGATAAGGAATAAAATATATTCGTTCACAGTTCGTTCAGATTTATACAGCAAAAAATTTTTTTCGTCAATATTTTAGGCAAAGATTTATATACAAATATTTTATTTTATTTTTTTTACAAATATTGCAGAAATATAGTCTTTGTGTAAAAAATTCTCTCTCATACAAAAAAAAACAGTACTTTTTATACTAATTATACACTTAACGATCGGATGCGCGTCCGCCAGCCGTTCGATGGAATTATAAATTCCGACGAAAAGTATTTTCATTTATTTGAATGATTAAAGAACTCAGAGCTGGAGATATGGTTGCTAGTTACTTTTTTCACAGTCTTAAATATATATATATATATATACGTATATATATATATATATATATCTATATCTCGACAGTCTTGTATTTACGTTTCCTCGAGATGTTTATGATATTTATTCTGGACCAGCCAAAGATAAATAATTAAAATCTCCCGAGTTTATTTATTCAATGGACTCTGCCGGCTAAGGTACTTCCTCTCTCAAAGTTCTGTGTGTCACGAATATCCGACATGATAATTTATAAAGTCAAGGTACCCGAAAAGTAATGGGAGAAAGACAGCGTAGTGAACCTTCTTAAGTAATTCTTATTATGTTTCATTTTGAACAAAAATACTGACCAATACTTCCTCAAATCTACCAAAAAAATAAAAATGAATAAATAGTTTATATCCAACCTCGATACAAGGCTTTTCATTTCTTTTGGTCACACGCTCTCTGTTTCCGTCTAATCCTCGCCAGACAGTTTGTGATAAAAATTTATTGATCCCTTTTCGCGAGGCCGGTTTTCCATTCATCTTTTTCTCCTATTTTATAGTATATCTGAAAAGTACATACATAGATTCGCATGCGGCTCAACCTTTCCAACGATTCTTCTTTTTTTTTTTTTCCTTGATTTTTTTTTTTTTTGTTTTTTTTTTTCATCTTCTTTTTGTATTGAATTTATCGTCTCTGCGGCCCATACGCACACATCTTCGTTACCAAATCCCATGCTGCAACAGCAGCCAGCCAATGCCGCAGGTTTGTTTGTTTTGGTTATTATCCACCGTATCTCAATTCTACCCCGTGTACCCCCCTTTATACGGTACCACCTATAACACGAATTGATATTTCGATCGATCTATCGATCCATCTCTACCGCACTGTACAAACTACATGGGAAAAGCATATACCCATACCTTACTATGTCCCACAAAAGGGTTATCAATGTCAGACAGGGGGGAGGGAGTGCTGTAGGTATAAACAGGTTAATTAGCTAACAACGGATCGTCGTAATCCACGTAGAATATTTACGTTACGGAATTTTAATTAATATCTCACGGGGTTGGCGTATAGGGTAGATATAGGAATACGGTGAAGGGGTTGAAGCCGGGTTCGGAATGTATCGGTATTTTTATCAATCCTTCGATGCTGGGGCTGCGCGGCCGGTCGACCAACCGACCGGCTTCGTTCAATCGCATTTCACAAGCCCATTGGCATTCGGCCAGCCGAACAAACACATTGAAAACATACCGAATTTTTCAACGGTCTCGTAGAAGATTGATGCCCCTCTTCAGAACCTGGCTCCCCGACTCCCGACGTGCCTCGGCCACACAAATCTGTGTATAAATAAATAAATATCCAAGGTGATGGTGTCCGTGTATAAGAATGCAGTCCATAAAATTTGAGAAACAAGAAAAAAAAAAATAGAAAACGAAGAGAGGGATAAACTTTTAACGAAAGCCCTCAGAAGTAGGTACAATCCTGATGATATACAGACGATTGAATACAGTACACCGTTCCTGCAGCTTACGTTATAGGTATATCTACGACAAGAGACGGTTTGCCAAGTTATTTACGCTATTGTATTGATTATCAGAGATAGGTTGTTGGTGTAATGGTGCAGAGAGGTGGAGAAAGGGTTAATATGGCACAGAGGGACACACAGGGTGGTTCTCTAATCAATTTAGGGATAGCTGCCGTGGGATGTGAGTTTGGGTTTGAGCTGGGTCGAGCCGCCTGCGCCTTGGTGGTGGTTTTCCTTTTGCTTTTGTTGGCGATGATCTTCTCCTATAAGATTTGACAATACAGCATTAGCAGGAATCGGTGGTTTTGACACATAGTTTCCCGTCATTCATCTTGAGAATGATATTGTAATGAGGTTATATCGTACACGAGGGGTAGGGGGTTACTATTTAATTATCTTCTTTTTTTTTTTTTCATTTTCTTCTTTATTTCTTTAACGATGGAATTTTGACAGCCCCCGTGGGACACGGCGAATAACGCATCAGTCAACCCGTCCCATAACAGAATAGAGAAACGGTGATGAAAATCCATCCCCAAGAAGCAGTGCGTTATATACGGGGTATACCGACCGGCACATAACCAGCGTTGGTCGGGCATTGTATATTAAAATTAAGGCAATATATTAACTAACTTAATGTTATTCAGGTTTTTGTTCACGGCATTTTTATAAAGGATCTGCTCCCTTTTTCACCTCCACCTCCTCCTTCTCCTTCTCTCTTTTTCTCTCTTTCTCTTCGTTTATATTGTATAGCGAAACGCTTTCGTTTTCCTCTTGGTTTCTCGTGTCTCGCCTCGACCCATCCTTGTAGTAACTGTCGGTTGGTCTTGGGCTCCTTTGCATTTTGCTTTTAAACGTTATATAATAAACGCAGAAGCTCGCGCTGAGGCTGGGACAAAACCTTATAGATACAATGAGAGGGTGCTCTTCCTCCTCATTTTGTGGAAGGAAGAGTAGGCTGGAGAAGACCTTCCAAGGATCTTTTAATTATTACTCCCGGTAAAGGTGATTGGGTTAAATTGCTTGAAAGTTTATATCCAAGGTTTCCGGGGCTGGCAGCTGTGGCGGTGGTGGTGGTGGTGGCATTCTGATGCCACCTAAACCAGCCACGATCACCCTTAATTGAAAACCTAAAAAGCCCTACCAGAAAAACTTAGCCAACAGTTTTTCTTTCTTACTTTAGACCCCTCGATCGACCTTTTCCTAATCACTTATTCGCGTTGAGTTTCAGACCCATTTTCTTCTTTTTTTCACTTGTAAATAAAAAGTTTTTAACCCCGGTCAAAGTAGACAGCAAAGTTCAAAGAACGAATCCATAAAAATCGAAGTTGGAATCTTCGGTTTAAACTACTTGACCAAATGTGTTTGTAACCTGCCTCGGAATACAATTTGTAAAGAGTAGATATCGTGCCTTTACTGCAACAGTTCAAATGGTATTTTCTTTAAATTTAAATGTTTGGAGGGTCGGTACGGCATCAAAGTCATCAGTCCTGGGTTTACCCTTCGGTCTCCGTATTTCCGCAGGTCTCAATCGTAGTAAGCTGACCGAAATGTGTCCCAGCTCATATGCATACGTAAACTTAAGGATTATTGCACGGTTCGTGTGGTCAGTCACATGGGTAACCGTCGTCCTCCTCTTACTGATCTTTTTTCGGGTCGTCGATCGTTTGGACAGACTTAATTCTATCGCTTGGACGAACTGTGCCACATTGAAAATTCAACTCTCAAAACCTTACCAAACAGTGGCGAAGGGATCACAGAGCTGAAAGGTCGTTGACGATTAGCGTTCCATAATCGTAGGCAGAAAATTCCCTCGCTCTGTCAATAACGCGTTGTGATGAGTCTTCGAAAACACAATTTCCATTTCGAATATCGCCGATTGACCATACCAATTTAAACGTTCTTCTCATTTTCACTCGTTTAATCGGCTTTTTGTTTTGTTTTTTTCGTATTTTACGTAGTCCGTAGGTATTCGGGGATTATTATCCCGTTGCGCTTGAAGGGTTATCGATTATTCGTTGATTAGGTATTTTATGCAGCACTTTCAATAGGTGGGTTAAATATTCCATAAATAAATGCAGCATTTAATACATAAATGAAAAGGCTCATCGCTCACTGTCGGGCTAGAGTCAGGGAGATAGAATGAAGCGTTTGAAACCATACCTGCAGGGACGATAAGCTTCGACATTTTCGGTCGTAAACTTGACATTTTACTGCACGAACTACTGGTCATGGATCCTACAGGAGTCCGAAGCCTAGACAGAACCGTGACTCGGACTGGTCAGCCGCTGTGTCTAGGTCTAGTGTGATTAAAAACTTGATGAAAAACAAAAAAAAAAATTAAATAAACTAAAAATAAAAAGAAATAGAGAAATGACGAGAAGAGGAAAACGAGAACAAAATAAAAACGAAAAATGTGGACGGATCCGTTATAATTTTCATCTAAATTCTGTGCGCACGCAGCTTAAATTGAATCGCCAGCGATCACATTTCCATGGAAATCGTAAATCGCACTCCCATTCAGAATGTAATTAAAAAGCTGCATGCATTTAAAGCGTCGGGTATTGTAAACACACCGTAGTGAAACAAAGCTCAACAGTTGAAAATGTTCCAGCTGTACTGTCCGTAGGTAAAACGAGATCGGAGTCGTCGTCGGTGTTGGTGTTGGTGATGGTGATGGTCTCGGTCTCGGTATTGCGTAGCGTAACCTAACAATGGTTATTGTTTTCACTCAAGTCTCGGTTAACTAGGCTAATAAAATTCCTCTTCTTCTCTAGCGAGAAAAAAAAAACCAAAAAGAAAAAAAAAAAAAAAAAATCCTGGCGATCAGAACAACTTTGAATCGGCCTATTTCGACGTAGCTATTCACAAAGAACAACGTGTACGCTTCTCGTTCTTTCTCCATGGCTTACTGCAGTTTACACAAACCAGGGTAACCTATAGTTACAGGTTATGGTTACGAGGGTGCATTTTTTTTAATGTTACAACTTCCTCGGCACTTACCGTATTGTCCGAAAGCTCAACTTTGAAATTTCACCCTCTGAACAGCCTGCGCTTGATCGCCTTACTGCTAAGTACAAAATTACCTATTCACAATAATTAATTCGACTTTACTTCTACTACCATAACGATCATTTCAAACTCCAAAGTGTACTCTGCTCTGTACAAGGTATCAGTTAAAATAACGATCATCCATGTGTGTGTGTGGTCCGATGTATAGATATTGATGATTTTTTAATCAACACAGAATATGACACCGTTTTTTACCAGTAATCTGGACCAGTTAGTGACATTATCGAGTCGTGGCATTGATAAATTATACATTTAACGACACCTGTAACCGGTGGTCCGGATCAGTGTTTTAATTTTGATTTGACATTTAGATTTTTACGGTATTGATGCCTGGCATCAGAGTATTATCGATAAATGTTTGAATCGTCTCGATTGAAATGGTTTCGCGCGTGATCAATTACTGCGGGCACAATGTCACGCGGTGAATTTTCTCACCGAGATGGAAAGGGCGAGGTAAAGGTAGATGGAAAACGTTAAGATGAAGGAAGAGGGAGAGAGAAATTCAAACGTCATTAATTTTCGAAGTAGTCCCTATTATTGAGAATCCTTTTCAGGTCTGACTCGATTAACGAGGGTATACGCGGAGTTGCGAGTGCTTTTATTCGGGATTGAGAGCGCACAGGTAATACATCGGGATACCTCCCCACCCCCCCTCCATCCCGTAAGAACCTAACGTAACGCGATCAATTGGAATTTTCAAGTAGGTATAGGTATAGGGTATCGGAAATCGGGAATCGGGAATCGGCTTAGAAACGGGAAAAGTTACATGTTATACTCAACATTCTGTAGTAACAATGCGCTTACGTGGCAGCGACTCCATTGTGCGGATATATATATATATATATATCGTACAGCAATTGATTTACGAAGACGAAATGACATTTAGGTTAGTTCGAAAAGTCAAAATAATTCATGCCCTTACTCCCCCTCGTCACTTTTTACTTCATATATTTTCGCTCGAGATCGAGATATACCCGTGTATCAGGGTCTTCCACCTCATCGCGGGATCATAATTCGCAATTCAACACCATATTTGCGTGTTCAGTCGTTTACGATTATGAACGCCTGTAGGTTGGGGGGAGTGAAAAGGGCGGTTGATTTTCCTGGTATAATTAAGGGTAACCAGCTCCTTAAATTCTCGCTTAATCCGAATAAGAAGAGGACCGTTATCAATAATCCGGCATCTGGCCTTGTTCGCTGAGGAGTTTGCTTCGAAACGTACACGGAGGAGTTGAAAAAGCGACGCTCCCTGCTGAGAGAAAAATTAATTCCCTCTACTGGGAACGCCGCGCCGTCTAGAGAACGATGGGCCAGAGTGGCGAACCGTCCTCCACCTCTTGCCCTCTTTCCATTCCCTCCTCGTCTCCGCCATCGTTCTCGTTCATCTTGAATAGAAAATTCGCGAATCTCGAGGCCGCATTGTGCCCGAGAAAAGGAACGTTAACCGTCAACGGGCTGCCGGCTATGTACAGCAGCCTCCCGCTTTGCTCATCTCTTCTCATCCCATAATACTTGGCGGACGATCGACGAACGACAAAACATGATAGAGTGTGATCGATATATATTAAAATATTAGAAAAGCAGGAGTGTCGGTATATAGAATATGCTCGTTTTTTTTTTTTTTTTTTTTTTTTTATCTTCTTTCTCACCTTTTGTACAAATCTCAAGGATGGGGGTCCAAGCTACGAGACGCGATACTCTGTGGAGGATCCCAAGACCAGGGAAGGAAGGGAAAAGAGGGACTCAGTTCTCGCGCCTGATGAGATGCCCCGTTGCGTCGTCCTAATGATATCTCCGACTCCACCGCCATGCCATCCATCCCTTCTCCATCTTCCTCCTCCTCTTCTTCATCTTCATACTTCCTTCCTTCCTTCCTTCCTTTTTCCATTCTATTCGCGTCTCCTCCTCATCTCGCTAGTAGAATTTAGAGGAGAATAACGAATCGTTTTCTCTGACACCCAGATCCTTGCATTGAGACCACCAACTCGACTTTATATGGTTACACAGACGTGTAACACACGTGAAAAGATTCTTTGCAGATAACCTCGTGGAGGATCCGAAAGATTTCTCTCACACCGCATCAACGTCATGCGTTCTTTCGACGTATTCGACACATTCTACACCACCGGATTTTCCAAATCTTTTTCTGACAAACCAGAAACGGAAATTCAAGACTCTGACTTGCCGAAAAAATTCAGGACCGATAACCCCCTTATACGATAACCCCTGCAGCCTAGTTATAACCAGATTGTTTATGTGGGTCTTAAATTCTCGGCCGAATTATTAGGTTCTGGAGAGGAGGCTGGACCGCGAAAACCTGTAAGACCAAACCAACCAACCAGTAGGGATGATTGTAAATCTGTGCTGCCGTTACCGTAAATCTAATGGGAGGAGGAGGTCGATGGTCGCCGAGAAGCAAGCGCCTTCCACTTTTCCTTCGACCAAGACCCGAGTTGTGTAACTTTCCGCGATCTCTTCCAGCGAGAAGAGGAAAGGAAGAAAGAGTCAGAAGCTCTTGAGTAGGTGCTGCGGTTTTTCTTCGATCTTGAATTCGAACTAGTCGAAGGAAAATTCATAAGCGGAGTAAGACGACGACTCGTTCACAAGACGCGTGTGCAGACTTTCATCCTATTGTTTTTTCGTTTTTTTTCTTTTTTTTGTTTTTTCTTCTCTTTTATCATAAGTCTTTTTACATTCTTCCACTTCTTTGAAAGAAGTCCGCGGGCTCTGGTGTCTTCCTCTTTTCTCAGTTTGTCTCTCTACTACTCGTACTTCGAACTACTACTATTACTACTACAACTACTGCTCACCTATGTCATACTCTTTCAAAACTATTCGTTCGTCCTCGCTTCCGGTGACAATGATAAAAGTTGGCCAAGTCCTGGGAGAAACTTTTATCCCATACCTACCAAATGCCAGATTCCAAACTGTCGAGTGCCACAGAGTGTGAAACTGTTCCCTCTTCAAGCCGCATAGAAGCCTAACGAAAACTGAACTTTTCTCAACAAGCCGAGTTCATGATTCGTATATGATAGCGTTTTTGAAATCAGACGTTTTCGTATATTCATTTCCATTATTTTAACATTTGTTTTATTCTTTTCTTTTTCTTTTTCATCAATTTTTACAACTCGGCTATGAGCAAAACTGTCAAGAGGCTAGACAACGATCAGCAACTTACTCAAGTGGCTAGTCTCGATCAGCAAGGATGTCAAGAGGTTTGTGGTACAAGATTGCTTGTGACTTCACGTCTTCTCTGATTGCGACCAAATCGGGATCTAACAGTTTCCTATTTTTGCCTTCACTAAAAAACGTGGCCAATTTCTATAACAGACATTGGTTAAAATCGAACGTATGCCTCACAAAGTAAATTATTATTTTATCTGCATCTGTGAAATCATGACTTTGCTCCTGCTGCACTTCTTTGTTTTCTACGTTTCTTCAAAATTGACAAAAAAAATTTCCAATTCTCATCATTAACTTTGTACACATTACCTACATCATTTAAATTGATGTGTCAAAAATTGACCAAAATTTAAAACCTCAGAACGTCTAGATAAACTCCTGAGCATCAAGTTACTCGATAAAGATACGTCACTTTCCGGGAGTTGACTTAGCAAAGTAAATTGGCAGATTTCACACGAAGCGATATTTGAAATTGAAGGTAGAAGGTAGAGGCAAAGGCGACGGTAGACGCAGAGCAGGAAACTGAGTCGAAGCGTCGCGATGCTGAGGGAACGTCTTCGTCGTCTCTTCTCTTCTCTTCTCTTCTCTTCTCTTCTCTTCTCTTCTCTTCTCTTCTCTTCTCTTTTCACGACGTGGCGTCGCATTGCACGGCATAGCGCGTCGGTCGGCCCGTTTTCGAGATGGTATTGGACTCTTTTATCCGTCCATTGTCTCTGTCGCACTCTCAGCAAGTGGAAGACGACCGGGGGTGTCGGTACAGACAATGGAGTTGTCACCACGTAGCCCAAAGCGGCAAAGCGAAGAGAATATTCCCGATACGATGCAACACAATACTCCAGTCCGCAATCCCCCATTCTCTATTTCTATCACTCGTACCCTACTCCGGTCTCACTGATAGCGCCCATTACCTGATACTGAACAACAGATACGAATTCGAAGGTGCAACTGGCGTAAGTAGGTATGCCTTACCCTAAAATGAGGAGAATTTTGTTTCACCAAGTTTTGCCATTTGGCTTTGTGACGAAGTGACGTCACACGTCAGCCTTTCGAAGCTCTTTTGGAATACTTTTTTGGTTATTTTTTTTTTTTTTTTTTTCTCTTTTCTTTCCTTTATTTTCTTTTCTCTTTTTGAAGCAACAAGCATCATAACAACGCTGCTAGCAAATTTTTTGTCAATATTTCATTGGACTGAATCTGAAAATTTAATGGAATATCTGAGGCCTCAGGGGTTGAAGTGGATGTATGATAAATAAAAAGGAAAAGAAATAAACAAAAATATATATAAAAATGAAGAAATAAAGGTCAGAACGAGAGTGGGGGAGATAGAGTGAGTGAGAGAGAAAGAGAGGAAAGGAGGGACAAGGGGCAAGCGAAACGCTTGTAGGTCTCTATCTCCGTGTTCGGTGCGCGAAACGGCCAATTCAGTTACAGGCGTATAATTGTTTGTAATTCAATCCTCTAACGCAATTAAACGCAAAAACTCCGCCAGGCTAGCAGGCGAGGCCGTCGGGTTTGCCTTTGCCAGGGTGGTTAATTGAGTGCGCTAATTAAGGGTGCGATTGAACTCGAAATACACCGGCACACGCTCATGGAAACGTTCGCCTTTCCCGCCGCCACACCCTTATGCCTCTTACTCGGGCTATTCTTTCTAGAATAGTTAACAAAAAAAAAAAAAAAGAAACTGAAAACTAGAAAATGAAAAAGGTGAAAAATAAAAAAATAATAATAATAAAAAACTAGTGCGACAAACCCTTACTAAAGTCTAGTCAGCTCCTCGACGGTCATCTATCTTTCGTAGATCCTCAGCCATAGAGAGGCACGTGAGAAGAAAAAAACAAAATAAAAATAAAGAAAAACGAAAACGTAAAGGCGAAACACGAGTTTCAATGTCGCAGAAATTTTCCATTTCCCGTAATGTGAGCCTGAGAGGTGTTCCCTCCTTATTCCTTAGTGGTTATTCTGCTAGGGATTCTTAAGTCGTTGTCCTAAACAATGCGTTTCGTCCATATGATACGAGCACGTGCTTCTCTTTCGAAAATCATATAGGTACGATTCTCTATATCGAATTTTTCATTGTTTCGTTTTGTTTCTTTTCTTTTCTTTTCTCTATTTTTCATCTTCTTCCTTTTTTATTCTTTTTTTTTTTTTCATCCATCTCACCTTTTGTTTCGCTATTGTTTCCTCTCTACTTCTTTCATATCGTCAATTCGATACGGCAAAAAGAACCAACCTGCAACCCCTCACCGTCTCAGTTCTCAGAAAGGTGGCTTATATTGCTGATTGTACGACCCTGTTCAGATATAGGTACTAAACTTCATGCACTTGCTCTTCCCGGTACAAACGCCATCTCTTTGAAACCTTTTTGTTTTCTTTTCTTTTTTGAAAAATCCGATACTCGCATTTACCACGCTAGATATGAGGTCATTTCCCGAATATAAAACAACCTATATCCCATCTGCAGTAAATACACTCATTCATTCATCGACTAGCTCTTCCTATTATAAATTTTTCAAAATTATTTACACATCGCTTTCTCAATATATTCGATTTTCAATCCAACCTACATATACCTGCTGCATCTGAGATTTAGCTTAGTTTTTATATATATGTATGTGTATATTTACCTTCGATTTTCCGCGTTGCTGCAGTTTTGACTTAAGTATTTTTAATCTAGGAGAGATTCTTTATTTTTTATTTTTATTATTTCGATACTATTTTTTTTTTTTTCTTTTTTTTTTCTTGTTTTTCACTTCATAAATTCAATCGGCTTTTGAGTTTATTGGATTTACGGGGATTTCCCCGATCGCCTTTCTAGCCAACATCCACCTCCGATGGTCGGAGGTCCAGGGAGAGAATGAGTTTTGGGGATGAGGTTGTACCCCCGCCATATCATACCATACCATCTTCGGTATACATCCCAACCGGGCTCTCTAGCTCTTCTGCCCGATATTTTTCTATCGTATTTTTCGTTTCTTATCCACCGCGATACATTCAGGCACTTCCCCGCCAAGCTATTAGGCGAAGAATTTTTATAGAGTAATAAAAATATCTTCCTTTGCCCAACGGTAAATCACTATTTTGACACGGGAAACCTGCTGCTGATGCTACTACTGCGTAGTCCGTTGGTCAGAATAAATAAAAAAAAAAAAAAAAAAGAAGAATAAAGAAAAATCATCATCATCTTTTTTAGCCATCCCTGTCTTTGTTCTCACTTGTTCCAAAGCTGCAGGGAGTATCAATAGGTATTGATTCTAGACCAGGGTCGACCCTCGTGCCAAGTATCTGATGAATACACCCTCATCCATGTAATTGAGGGTTTTACTGGATTTTATAGGAGAAATTCCTGGCAAAACTAGTACGAAATGAAGAGAAAAAAAAAAATAAATAAAATCGAATCGAATCGAGATTAAATCATTTCGCTTGTAAGAATTCAAGAATTTCGATCTTGTGATCGTCGTCGTAGCTAATTTCAAGTGCAAATTAAATTCACGAAGGAGATTTCCGCGGTGGGTTGTTTATTTTCTTGAATAACAGTCGAACCGATCAGATACTTTGCTTATTTTCTTTTTTTTTATTTTTTTTTTCTCTCTTCTCATCTTTTATTTTATTTTCTTTTATTTTTGCTATCAGAATTTATCTCGAAAGTATCAATTCTGGGAAAGTGACTCGATAAATTACAGATGGAAATTAAGTTCTCAAATTACGTATCACTTAATTGATTTGTCAAGCCGGAGTATACCGTTCGGGATAGTCAGTCACCTTCTTCTTCTTATTTTTCTTCTTCGTCTTATTCGTTTCTAACCCCGCGGTAAGATTGAATTTTTAATTTGCTTCTTGGAATTTACTACTATCCAACTAGATAGGTTGGTAGGTAGGTGAGTTCGCTTTCGTAAATTAAGTAAACGTTGATGGAGTTGATTATCTAGCTAAGCGATTTGCAATACCGTTGAATAACAACCCTTGTACCTAACCTCATACTATACCTATATACAGAATTCGTTGATTTTCCAAAGTGTCTTAAAACTAGTACCTATAGTCGTTCTTTTCGTTATGTTATATACATACTTACGCAGTCCCAACGCGGTGATTCGCACTGGATTATACGGGGTTTTATCTGAACCGACCTGTTTCCGTATTTCCAAAATGACTGAGCTGAGAGGCTAAAGCTGGTAAGACTCTTGGCTTGTGGATTCTGCGCCTCGATATTATGCAGATTTTAGTTGGACGCCGAGCGAATAGTTAGGCCGACCAAGGTAATAGGGGTTGATGCATGGCTCCCACGCGTACCAGCATCTCTCCACGGTTCTCTTTATTTATTTAAACCCCAAGTGACCAAGACTTCGGAGTAGAACGGGGCGGGATGTAGAGAAGAAGTGGCGATCAAGAAGAGGGGGATATTTCCGCTAGTGGTTTCCGAATTTCGAAGGAAGGTGATTGGCCAGGTCCGGTAACAATCCCCCTTCGGACTCTCTCTCGTACAACCTGATTCAACCTATCTATACCTTTCACACGATCCGCTACCATCCACCTTCTACCTTTTACCTTCTCCAGTTCCTTGAGTTACTGCTGTTTTCCATTCGTTCGTTCGTTCGTTCCTTCGTTCGCTCGTTCGTCGGAATTCCATTCCTCGACTGGTCCGCCGATCCCCGACTCCCAACAGGCCGATTACCCCCTTCTACTACTACCAACATCACGATTCCAATGCTAGCCAGAGAAGATGTGTGACCCGTACGAAAGAGTTATAGATACCGATCTACTCTGGAACAACTTTGTACCCCATATACTAGTGGGCACCTATGCATGCGCACTGGAGCTAAGTTCATTTCGCGATAAGTTATTGTTTTTATCCATAGTTTTTTTTTTTTAAACTACTTAAATAGGAGCTTCAAAAAAAGTTCTCATAGAGCTCTTGGTATTTAACTAGAATTCTCTTTTCACGTGACTGTGATCAAATTTACAGTTCAACACTGAAACGCGTCATTTATAAAGGAAAGAGCTCGGGAAAGAGAGTCCTCGGTAGTAGATGGAGACGTTTGTGGTCGGGCTGGTTAATAATGAGTTTGTTACACGCAGGGTTCAAGAAGTGGAGAGTTGGGTGATTTCAATTGTGTTGTATTCCATCATTGGTAGTCTTAATTCATTCTTCATTTTTTTTTTCTATTCCATATCTACGAATGTTTCGAATTAGATATTTCTGAAACATGGATTGCAATTAGGATTTCGAACAGAAAATTTACAGGCTGTTTACGTCTGCATCTGGCTCCGGAACTTTGAATGCAAAGATTTGAAGAACGAAAAGATTCTTAACCAAAACAGTATGTAAGGACAGATTTATTTCGTCAGTTATCAATCGAACCTCGATCTTAAGTTTCACAATCCTGATAGAAAATGTTAAAAAATTTATTAACGTTAATGCTAATTCATTTTCAATGCAGGAAGCTGAAAGAATCTGATTCAAATTTGCAGACATATGGTTTTCTTGGTGTTGTTTTTCAAACAAACAAGATTCTTGCTAATCCTATTTAACCTTTTTTACAACCATTAAGTAAGGGCTACTTGATACAATAGGTTTTGTTTTTGTATAAATAGTTCCTCCTGAAAGCAGCACTGGAATGGAATTCCCACAACGGATATTCACTGAACTAGTGACGATACTTTCTGCAAGGATATAGCAGCATAGAGTGTGTCCAGTCCGTAGCTTTTTTAAATCACATAATTTCCTGCAAGCTGTGTTACATATTCAATGTAATGTGCAGGACGTTTCCATTGAACGTGTACATAGCAAAGTATAATATTGAAAACTTGTAGTAAAAAAAGGATACAGCGGAGATTTTTACGTGTTCATTTTCATGCCAACCAATTTGAATTCGAAATCTGAACCTAAGATCTTCCAAGTTGAACATTTTGCTGATCTGTTACGTTTGAAACACAACCCATATAGTATTGAAAAATTTATTTCTATAAAAAATTTTTGTCATTTATGGCTTACGAATATTGATGGTAGTCCGATGTCGTTAAAACTTGATGTTTTAGGGTATACATCGGATTTGCATTTTCGAGAAACGTGTCATACCCATTGAATTTTTAACAGTTTTATACATGAAATTTTTGGCTATATATTCCGTAGTTGCAGTTACAGTAATAATTCGAATTTTCGAAAGTATCGTAACGGTATAATTCGTTTGTCGTTACTCATCCCTAAAATCGGGCAGGTCATGAAGCAGATGCGAATCCCGTTTCAAAATCTATTCAATCTCGTTTCGATTTCTAGATTATCGCCCGTTAGGATTGTCCTCTCTGTATCAAAAAAATTGAAATGTTGAAAAAAAAAAAAAAAAGGGGGGGGAATGAATAGCAGTCCGCGACTTGCCGTTTCCGATGCCCTCGCATCGTCGAATGATTCGTCTCGCTACATGAAACCCACAAATGTACTGCGCATGATTTCCCTTCCTTCTACTTCTCGTTTCTCATACCTTTAACAAATACATTTACGAGGTGCACAACTACGATGACGACGACTACACACCTGCTGGTGAACAAGGGTAAATTTTCCGCAAAATTTACTCCCCCCGCGTCTTTTTCTTCCCCCGTTTTTCTGCGGAACTATAGGTTTATGCCCTAGAAACGTCAATGGGGTATCAAAACATACATTTTGCGTTATAAAAAAGAATCTGCATCGATTGGAAAATGGGTATTCTCATTCCTTGTACATACATAAAGCGTTTTTATTCACCCTGAATCAACAACACGTTGCACTTCAAGGGATAGATGGGATTGCTGTTTACTTACTTTATATTTCGCGTTTACAGAAGGCAAAAACTGAGTCCGTTAAACATGTAAATTGAGAAGTGATACAGGGATGAGATGAGGTGAGGTAAGGTAAGGTTAGTTTAAGCTAGATTAGGTTGAGTTAATCTTCCGTAAGATGCGATTTTCTAATCTGCATAGTGTCTAGCAAGGCTATTTACCTTAGCTGGTTGATACTGAGCGTATAAAACAGTTTGCCCAAGATATTACATCCGTTTTACTGAACTAATATCTTACCTACCTATCTACTTATCTCGCACTAGCTGCTTTTATCCCTCCGAATTTCGAATAAGCTCACATATTAGGTGTATGCGTGTAAGATTAGTATTGCATTTTAGCACCATACGTATATGCCGAGTTGTGGTCAGATAACGAAATTAGTGTGAGGTCAGCGGTCGACCACGGTTTCTAACCCTTTGAAGTTAAGATCATCTTCTTTCTACGAGCAGCTGCTAGTTTCCCAACGTCTTCAAGGAGACGTCTCTAATTGGCATGCATAAGAACTTACGAACTCCAACAAGTAAACTTGGCCAGTGGGTCTATGAACTTGTTACTTTTATCAAAATTTAATCCATTTGTTTAATGACTTATGTATATTAGATTTAATTACGAGGGTATGTATACACCTCGGATATATATTTTCTTCCAAATCACTCGACATGAGAATATTAATTCTTCAAAGAGTACCAGTAATTTGAAAAAAAAAAAGAAAGAATTCACGTATACTTCGTTCGGAAGTAAATTAGGATTGCTCACTGAAAAATGTTTGAACTATCGTAGCCGAGGATATTTTTTTTATTTTTGCCATCAGATTGAAATTTTATTTTCAATCTATTCAATTACAAGTACGAACGTACTTCTGTAACGGTCTGTATTACCTTTGAACTCTCTTGATTATGAAAATTTTATGAATACGCTGCTAGTGTCCTTTTTATAAATATCAAATCCAGTCAGTGCAATTGCAATTTTTCTAATCAGTGGTCCAATCTTTGGATGTTTTCATCCACTTTGATGGTACTTTACAGATACGTGAATGGTATACTTCGTTGTAAATTAAATATCTAGTTTTAAGATTACAGTATATCAATTTTTCATATCATGAATGTCCATGATCATATGTTCTGCATTAGAAAATCTACGTAAGTGATACAAAATTTATCATCAATTATTTTCATAGACGTACACTAGGTGAGTTGAATTCTGACACATATGAAGTTGCACCCAATTCTTTAGTTTTTCCTTTTTCTATGGTTATATGTATACCAGAAAAAAAAGAAGACAGAGAAATTTAGGTGCAACTTTATATGTGTCAGAATCCAACTCACCTAGTGAACATACATACCGGGTCTTTTCGTGAATGAGACTCACAGAGCGCCCAATTATATGCAATTCGTAATACAAGTACGTGCCATAAAAACTAAAGAAAATTGAGCCGTTTTAATTTGAATTTTTTTTTTTGGTTGTCATGGCATCGAGTGTACTTGTACAATGAATTGTATGTAATTGGACGTCGTATGAGTCTGATCCACGAAAAGACCCGGTATATATACCTACTTGAACCAACAACCATGCTTAGGCATATATGCTGGTATATGTAATTAGGGCGGATTTCGACAACCGGAATGGTAGTTTTAACGGATTAACTCATACCCGTAAATTACTTTACATTTATGCGTAATATACCACCCCGTAGACCTTACAAGAGCAACTGTTTTCAAACGCGTGAGTATACGATAAATCCCGTATATAATAGTCTACTGCGTATAGTATGTATGTATACATATATATATATATAACAATCCTAGGAAGCTACGAAAAGCCTTACACAAATAACCAGAGCTCGTAATCTGTTCATGTTATTGCTTGAGAAAACTCTGTTATCACATTATCATCGCAATCGTAATTATTATTATTATTATTATTATTGTTTTAGTTTATTTCGTCTGTTTATTATATTGATTCGGGTTTTAAACAACGCGACTTCACCTCACCTCACCTCACCTCACTAGCTCCCTCCACCACCGCCAGAGGTGGTTTGCGTTGAGTTGATAAAGGCGGCAATAAAGGCGGAGGAATTGAATTAGCATTTTGCTGTTTATCGGATCAAGCCTTGCGATTAATCACAGACGAGTGATTAATTTACCGTGAATTTAGTTATGAAATTTTCGTCGCTTAGAATAAAGACTCTATAAAACATATTTCACAACGTTTTGAATATAACGTTAAGCCTTCGGTTATACGACAGTTTAATACCTACTTATGTTATACAGGCTTATTGTATATTATACATGTACATACGTTGGTATAAAATGTCGTATTCAGAAAATTTACTCCATATGAACAAAAATTTTATTTTTATTTCTTAAAATTTATACATTTTCATTGTTTTTCTTTTTCTTTTTCTGTTTTTTTTTTTTTTCTTTTTTTTTTTTTCCAAGTAGAAATCTACTTTTTCTACAGCAAAGCGCAAATCCCGTCATTCTCGATCGAGATAAATGTCGTTTTTTTGATGTAAAAAAAAATCAAATAAAAAAACTGAAAAACTCTAATTGGATGGATAAAATTCTGGCGAGTGGTATGTACGTAGTATCCCGTGCCTTCCCCCCCTCCGCTGTTGCCCTTCGCAAATCTCAGCCGAGATTTACTTCTCTCGTTGTCAGACCGACCGCCGTAGGCACTTTGTCAGATTCGTTCGATTTTCAAGAGACTAAAATTAATGAGAACGGTGATCGAACCGAGCTTATTATGACATGGAGAATACGAAGAATAAAAAGAAAAAGATAAAGATGAAGGAAGAAGTGGGTGTGTAGTACTTTTCATCGGTGAAAAATAAATGATATCTGACAAATGAATGAATACTGTCTATAATAATCCAAAAAAATTGAAAAAAAAAAAAAAAAAAAAAAAAAAAAAAAACAAGTGAAAAAGAATATTTTTTTTTTTATTTTTAAAAAAATTGTATATAAAAGGGGCTTAGATTAGCGATAAAATACGTACCTAATTCCCGTTTTATTTCGGAGCTTGCGACTACTTAGTATATATTAACGGGTCCAGGGGTAGCTACAGACTTTTAAATATCTGATTCTCATGGTTTCGTCTGAGCGCAAGCGCCTTCAGGGATTTCAATTAATTTAAAATTAAATTTTAATTTCGTCGCACGTTGGTACCTTGTCGTATACTAGAGGGTCGTCGTCGTCGGGAACAGCAGCAGGAGCAGCACCAGCACCAGTACCACCAAGCAAGCAAGCAACCAACCAACCAAGCAAGAGTCTGAAGACAGTCACAAGGGAATTTCGGGAGACAAATGAAGCGCGTTTCGCTCCGTGAGTTTTGCCTCTTTTGATGGATATTTATATATATATATATATGAATGTACATTTGCTAATGTCGCCTTTACTTCGAATACACACACCCTTATACCTGTACCCTTACCTCCATGTGCAGGAGGGAGGTAGGGTGAATGAGTTACTGTTTAATCGGAAAACGTCTTGTTCCTATAAACTAGACAGACTTTTTTCGCTGTGGGGGGTGTCATGTCAGTTGATATTCACTATTTACCTATTTCTCTTTCTTTTACCTCTTCTTTCTCTTTCGTATCTCATACAAAGATATAATACAGTTGAAGAGGAATAGAAAAAAATCAACCGAGATTAGGATCGCCCGATATTATCCCACCGCATATTTTATTTAGACTTATTATAATGTATGTGTAAGTATAGGTTCGTATAATGAGATCCAAGAAATTCTAGCTACATAATAAACTAGCACTGCACCTTCGTCGACTCAGTGCAATGCAGTTAAATATCATACCTTCACCTGTAGGTATGTACATACGAATATGTACATACATACCTAATTTTATCTGGACAAGTTTACCTCGCAGAAATAAAAGAAAACGCATAGAAAAAAAAAAGAAAACGAGCTTACATTTATACTCTTCGCAATCCAATCCTGAATCTAATATCCTAATACGTACTTTTTTTTTTTTCATACATTTTGGAAAAAAATTTTCAACACTTTGTACTTTTTTTTACAATGCATGATATATTCATCAAATAAAAGACAAAATAACGAATGTACAATAAAAAGACTACCAAATATAAAACAAAATGAAAGAGATTAAACCAAAAATGAACAAGAAAAAATGAAAAAAAAAAAAAAAAAAAAATGAAAAAAAAAAAAGAAACAAACAAACCAAAATAGAAATAAAAATAAAAGAGAAATAAAAATGCGTAAGAACTGCCGTAGGAATCAATTATTAATTTTCTGACGCAGGGAGCGAACCAGTGACCTGGCCAGCGAGTGTGCCGCGCGGAAGGGGGATCAGCGTGGGGATGGGGGAATGGGGGGGGATCGTGGGGGAGGGGGGGGGGGGGGGGGATTCGCAATTCGCAAGCTCACCCCGCGGTAAAGCTTTCGCAGGGGTTACTCGGGGTGGGGTGATGGCGCTGGGGGGGGGGGGGGGGAGGGGGGGTGTAGTATGGGGTGATGTTGTCGGGAAAGGGAAACTCGGTAGATTTCGTATATTCTCGGGAATAGGTTGCCGAGGATTGGCTGAAGGTTGACTGAGAGCGCGCGGTGGGAGGCCGCGGTTCAAACGACGCTTGCGACTCGACAGCCTGTGGGTTCGCGTATGCCAGTTGTGTCAAGCTAGGCGATCGAGTAGGACGCTCCTTAATCGTTCCATTTTCAAATCTTTCCCAACGCCTGCCTGTTCGCTAACTAACACCACCGAAACAACAACAACTACCACCACCAATTACCACCACCACCATCACCACCACCACCACCACCACCACCATCATTACAATCACATAATTCTTATATATTAACAAAAAAAAAAAAAAAGAAAACAAAATATATACATATATATATTCTTTCGCCACGCGCCACAAATTATCACGGTATAACAAAAGTATTTAAGGGAAAAAAAAACAAAAAAAAAAAAATTTAACAAGAAAATTAACAAAAAAAAAAAATTCAATCGACGTTATATATACCTATATATAAATATACACGTTGTATATACATATATATATGTATATATATATATGCAAAACCAAAAAACAAAAGAATAAGAAAAAGTTTAAAAGATAAAAAAAAAAAAACAAGAAAACAGCTGTACAACTCAATATACCTAACCTAACCAAGAATATACAAGATATATAATATAAATCGTAATAAAAAATCAACCTCTGCAAAAAAAAATAAAAAATTGAGAATTTTTCTTTCTTTATAGAGAGATAATACAAATGAGAAAAAGACATATTAATTAATATTGTAAATGAGAATTATTAGTATAATAATTGAATAATCATAATAAATCCAAAAACAAAGAAAAATTGTTAACGTCGATTCACTTTGCTGCAAGCCGAAGAAAATTTAATCGTCGTTAATTTTGCTTCGCTTCATTATATCTTAAAACAATCTAACAAAAAAAAAAAAAAAACTGAATATACATACGTATACACTTGTTTGCTTCTAATCACCGATATCGTTGCCGCAACTTTATTATACACTATCAATTTGTCAATCGACTGAAAAGAAAAAGACCGATCGCCATATCCCCCACTATCAACAAATCGTCGTCATCATATTCTTCTTCGTCGTTGTCATCGTCGTTCATCGTCGTCGCAAGAATTACCCGCGAGTCTTTGAAAATATACTTTGACAACGATAATTTCGAAACGAGGAACATCAACCGGGGATATTATCACCTACTTGTATAAATAGTGTAAAACTTGTAAACGAAGAAAGAAAATAATTGAAAAAAGAAAAAAAAGAATAAAGAAAAAAAAAAAAAAAAGCAAATGATACAGAAAAATTGTTATAAACTGTAACGATAAGTTTTAAACGAATTTTTAAAACAAAGAGGGGGGAAAAAAAAAAGAAGGAGATTAAAGTAAGTTTAAAGTTATACCAATTGGAACCGCGTGCGTTTGTTACGACTACCGATAAAGTCAACTTTATTCTTCGGTGTGGCATAGGCCAGCTGATCAAGAACAACAACAACGTAACTATTAAAGCGAAGCAAATTTACAAGTAATAAAAATATAAAGAAAAAAGGAAATAGGCATAGTTTTTTTTTTTTTTTTTTGGCGGTATAGATTTATAAATATCTAAGATAGTTCATTTTATACGTGTATAGATTTGGTTTGAATATAAAAAAGAAGACATTAGAAAACGATAAACGAAAAAAAGTAATAGAAAAAGAAAAAGAAAAAAAAAAAAAATCGGAATAAATTGGAAATTGTTGTGCGGAATAGTCGATTTTAACACTTTCAAAAATACACGATTTTCTTTTTTTTTTTTTTTTTTTTTTCTTAATCAGTAAACTGTTAATTTTCACCGAGAGTATCAAATCTGTGAATACACGAGAAACAAAAAACAGAGATAAATAAAATAATAAAATAAATAAATAATTAAATAGATATAGAACACGAGGCATCAAACACCGCACAGAAAAGTACACGACACCGTTAAAGTATTATTAGGATATAAGTAGTTTATTATTGGAGAAAAATTTTCAAATTATATATATATATATATGTGTATATATGTATACGAGAATCAATATATAAATGCATACATATATATATGTACGTATATGGATTAACTTAAATAGTAGGGTGTAATTTTTAGGTTAAATAAAAGAATCGCGTTAAGACAATCAAGAAAAGTAGTGATTAAAATAAAATAAAATTAAATTAAATTCAAATTTTAATTAGATAAGTAAAAAAAAAAATAACAAGATAAACTCTACCTACGTATGTGATCTCTAGCCTCTACGAAAAATTCTACAATATACCACTATCATATATGCCGACGTTTTATCACTAAATAAAATATACACGTATATACATATATAAATTCTTAAAATAATTCTAATCACTCTATAACTTCGTCGTCATATCTAAAAAAAAAAACAAAAAAAAAACTGTAGCTTCCACATCTTTTAAGACGCTTGAAGGTTTTTGACTTTTGACAATCATTTTCACCTAGTTCTATATTATATATGTATATATATATATTATATTATATTATATTATATAATATATATATATATTAGTACTTTGTACTTTTTAATACGAAGAATACAAAAAAAGAAGAAAGAAAGAAAGAACGAAAGAAAAGAAACACAATAATTATATTAAAAAAAAAAGAAAAATACTTTGACTAATCGTATTTCTACAACACTCTACTCTTGTATTTATCCCGTGGTAAAATCCACTTTACCGAAAGTCTCTTATCATCATAATCTAAGAATTGACTAAACCACCATATAAAATTGACTAAAAGTGTACAATATCATATAGAGATTATATCTCACCACATACCTGAGTATCTTTAAAAGAATCTTTGATTTAACCTGGTAAAAAATATCCAACAAGAATAATAAATTATACATATATTATTATCATCATTATCATTATTGGTTACATCGTGTAATTTTTGCTGTATATTCTATATATACCTACGTCGTTTCAATTATATATACAATTAAAGAAGAGGAATAAAAAAGCAGAAAATTAAACTTTCAAAGAGACGAATATTCACACGTACCCATTCAATCATCTCGCGACTCTGAGTATATTACTGCATATAGATAGATAAAAGTCAGATTAAAACATACATAGAAGAAAAAAAAAAAAAATAAAATAAAAATCTATGTATGTCGAGTGAGAGAAAAAAGAAAGGTAGAAAAACTTTTTGAAAAAAATTTAATAAAATTTGTTTAAACGATAAAAAGGATCTATATATATATATTTATATATGTGTCTTTGCGGGATGTATGTATATATATCATCATAAATTGTTGTCTCCTTTTAACTGTCCGTTGTCATTAACCCCACGTGGACAATCATATCTTGTATTCTTCCAAAGCCGATGGCTTTGAACCTGATAAAAGGCTCACGCTAAAATCGTTGACTGCACCTTTATGCTATAATATTGGAAAAAGAAAAAGAATTAAATTAAAATAAACTCTAGCAATACACGATAGTTTATTAGCGATTATATTTCTATAGGTATTATATTATTATATTTATTAGACGTTAGATAAATGTTTAATAGTAACAAGTTTAAGAATTAGTTAGGGGAATTAATATCGAAGTTCCGATTAAACCTAAAAATATACATATCGACGTAAAGTAAAGTAAAGTTAAAGTACATATATACATATATAAAATAAACAACTCTTTATCAAAAATTGAATGCGGGAAGCGAAGAGCAACAAGTAGAAAAAAATATATAATCATATAAAAAAAAAAAAAATAAATAATCATAATAATTTCAAGGCTTCACACATATCATATATTCACACCAGACTCGATATTCTTGTCTGTGTCTACAAGTGTCGAGAGAAAACAAAAAAACCAAAAACAAAAATAAATTAACAAAAAAAAGTGAGATAAAAATATATCGAGAATTAAACAGAGAGAGAAAGATTAAAAAAAGGAATTAAACAAAAAACCCAAAAAATAAAAACAAATAAAATAATCGAAGAAACAAGAGTAAGAACGAAAGTGAAGCGAGTAAGTGGCGCGTGGTGATCAGAATCGAGTGCAAACTGCTGTGGTGTTCGTCGACTCGCAGGCTGAGCCGGCCCGGGCCCGGTGATCCGGTTCCGGAATCACTTTATCTAGTGCCCCGTACCCGTTACGAAATCCAGGCCCATTATAACCTGGGAAAGTCGTTATCCCGAAAAGGGGTTGCGGAAAACGCTAAGATTCAGCGCGGTGCTCGTCAGACCCGATTCACCACGTATTTTCATTCGTATTCGTTCGTGCCGGGAGGTGCGGTGCCCCTGCCACCACCAGGGGTTGCGAGCCATCTCCTCGGTCAGCAGGGTTGCAATCTTGCCTGTACTTGCACCTGTACCTGTACGGCGAGCGTTCTTTCGGCCGCAACTGCTGCCGTAACCGTACCGCATATTAGGGGTATTAATTCAGCAACGGCAACGGTACTTCTTCAACCGGTTGACCATCTCAAGGACGCAATGGTGAGTTCAGAGATTTACTCAGTTATTGATAAATTTCATTTATTTAGTTCAATTTATTCATTTCATTCACTTGGTTCATTCACGTGACAAGAAAACACGAGGTGTAAACGACGCTCCGAGTTTACGTCGGGTTTCTTAAAGGGGATGGAGTTCTCGTAAACGGGCCCCCTCGTGTGTGCCGTGTCAGGGTTGTCCCGAATTGAATCTTCAAGGTGATTTAACTCCTGAAATAATTCTGTTAGGGGTGCGAGATAGAAACTCAACGGATGGAATATCCTCGACCTGGTTTTAGAGTCGAATGAATTATCAACTTTGCAGTGTAGACATTTCTAAAGATATAAGTTCTATTTTCTTTTTATACCTCATTTACGTGGGAATTATCATTCACGGCATCGTCATGATGATAGAAAAAATTCAATTTCTAAATATATCGAATTTCAATGTAACGAATTTTGTTCGCTTTTTAAACATTTCATGGTAAATGAATAGAGAACCAATAACGTGGGATAAAATTCCGTTCAAAAATGGAATTGATAGGTACAGGGAAACAGGGAATATAACCATCATTCCTGTTAGTTACGGTATTTTTCGAAAGTGTATCATATTTTCGGGTGTTTTCGCGGTACCAGTTGCCAATTGCGGTCCGAGTAACGAACCGAACAAAACTCATAAAAAACAACAATCTAATATTTCGAAAATATTTCATCAGCTAAAAAACTGCAATACTTAGTGAACGATTTAAAAAAGTCGAAATCAAAGGACGATTGATTTCCCAAATACATTTCTATACATGATAGAACTTCTTTCCCATTATTTTTACAATTATTTAACAATTTTTGAATCCTTTTCCTCCGTCTCATTATCTCCTTTCGATTAATTATTCATCAAAAATCGAATTCCATTTCGATAATCTCCAAAGTCTGTTAGAAGTTCTGTTTACGCGTTGTATATGTACTCGATAGAGTTTTCTACATAATGATCATCGAGAAAGTGAAGAGTCTCCATGATGTAGGACCTCGCACGGAATTTGACAGACTCTATAATTACGTCCGAGATTTGCATTGATGTTATTCTCAGCCAAGAAGATAGACAGAGAGATGAAAATAGAGATCAAGATTAGGATAAAGGAGAAGAGAAAAAGAGAGAGAGAGAGAGAGGGAGAGGGAGAGGTCTTTATCGCACCAATTTACTTTGCCCAAAGTTTCTGCAGAGAAAGTTTGACGGGGGAGTTGAGATTACGAGTGGAGAGAACGAAATTAGGGAAATAGTGGTAAGACCGAGATGAAAAGGACAACCGTCTGCTTAAATTCTTGGCTAAATCTTTGCTATTTCTGTAAAACTATATCGTGATACTGCAGGTAGGTGGTTGTAACTGGTCTAGATTTATCGACGAAAAAAAGAACGGGAAGATAGGGGAGAAGGGAAGAAATAGGGACAGATAGAGAAGAAGGAGGAGGAGGAGGAGGAATAGCTTTAACGCGCGTCTGCCACGACTCGTGACTTTGGAATTCGCGAGTGGATTTACAAGCGGATTTGCAGCGGTTACGCTTGTTACCAACGATCCTCACATTCCCGTGGATTTCCCGCCAAGATTCATTCCCAAGACTCTTGGGCCAAGTTTAGGACCTGGTTGGACCGTCTTTCTCCAGGGATCGTCTTCGGCGACCCTTTGGGGGGCCCGAAGGAGGGTAAGGGACATTCCTCTTTCCATTCCTGTTGTCTCAGTCACAACCACTTTCTAGTATATCTCTCTCCGATTGCATACCATACCACGTTTCCCCTGCATTCGCATACTTCATGGTAAAGAATTGATAAAACAAAACTTTTGCATGAAAAATATTTACTCGTATACGAAGTAAATTTAAGCGAGTTTAAAATTTTTGTATTTATTTTTTATCTTACGGTTATAAATTCACTTTCTTGATGGAAGAAGAGTGAGACGAAGCTGCGAGTTGATTTTTGCTCATTTTTTATTTTTTATTTTTTACTCATCCTTGCCTCTTCCTGTTTTGCAAATTAAGTTGAATGCTTCGTTAAACTGACTGCTGCAGGAGGACATCTAATTCTGAATCATCTACCGTGAGATTGACGAAAAACCGTTTATGGCTACGAACCGAGCGTCTTCTTATCGCAGCAGGGTGTAAAGAGGGTAATTTACGTTTCGTTCCGTTTTGTTCGTTCGAGATGTTCTGTTCGGTGAGGTGTAATCAATCTGAAATATCCCTGTTGACACGCGACTCCACCAAAAATTTCCGGACAGCGTGAGAAAGAACTGAGACTTTAGGCACAGGTAGATAGCCCGATCCTTCATCCCTTGTTTACATTCTCGATAACACGGATCACCTGTTTGCCAGAGAATTGCGGAGGGGTTGTCCGTCGCGAAGTAGCTCGAACTGGAAGGTACCTAAGGGTCTTTTTTCGCTACCTTAACGTTGGCGGTAAACATTGAATTCGGACTAAGGGAAAACGCGACGAGGTGAAATAATTATCCTGAAAAAATAAAATATATATATAAGAACGTATTGAATCCTTTAGAAATGAATGGATATACTTACTTTATTTCATAGAATATTTTTTGCTATATTTAAATACCCGCCTTTTCTCGTATCTTCTTACGTCAGTTCAAGGACGCGTTTTCTACTTCTGAATAAATTATGATTACCGTTAAAAAAGAGCCTGCAAGCGTGTATAATATATATGTATACGTATCACATGTACATACATACATACATACATACATACATACCTACATACATGTATGTGTAGATTTTAATTGTATTTTCAACCGTAATTGCCCTCCACAAACTTTTGCTTTCAAGAGTCCTTAGAGAGGAGATCAAAGATTTCTCACAATCAGAAATTGTTCGAAATTTTTTTCTTCTTCAACCTCTCCCCTTTCAAACGACGAGGAGAATATTCTGAAACGCGAGTTCCTTCCTTTCCTTTTCTTTCCTTTCCATTCCTTTCTTCCTTCGTATAGATTATATGTGGAATGTTTTTCTTCGTCGAGGGAGTTTCAGGGAGAGTTCAGAAAAGTTGAATTGACGTTTCGACCGCCATCTCCACAAACTCATATATCCGTATCTACGATCTTCATCAAAATTTATCACTAGTCACATCAATGATAACAATTTTCAATCTTTCATTCGATTTTTCGATGAGTCGTAAGACCATCCCGTTAAAATATGCTAAAAACTTTAACTTGGGATTCTATTAGGCATTGTTTGTCATCATTTAGGGTAAATGTTTGCAGTATTCAGGGAATCTCGACACTGACACAGCTGACCTCTTTCACGTGTTTGTTAAAAAACTATTTTGGACTCATAGCTCTGCGTACTCTAACATCGAGGATGGGTGTATTTCCAACCACATATATCACGCCTCGATGGAAAGTTGTAAGGTGTAAAGCGTTGCGGTGGTTTGAATTACGCCGTAACCGTATGTCTCTGTTTGTCTTGCGACCACCTAGTTTGGCCGTGACGTGTACACGAATTTCTCCTCTCTCCTCTCACCTCCATCCTCTCTCTTCTCTACTACACTGCTCCTTGGGGTAGTGTGCTAGATATATCTAGGTACACAAGCTCGGCATCAACGTATATATCCGGCGCCTACCAAGCGCCCTTTGACTACTCGAATGCCAGAGGACGAAGCCTGGCCGCAACCACCGTAGTGACGACGACGACGACGTGGATCTTGCTTAATTAATCCGCAAATAGTTGAGCGCTTACGCGGTTGTGTCTCTCCTAGTTTCACCCCATCCCTTCAGACGTGCGATTGCCCCATCCCTGCAATTCTCGTCCCCGTATTCCGTTCACCAGTATCAAGGGCAAACGTCGCTGAAACGATGTCGTTGTTATCATCAACGCTCCACTTTCCATTTCCATCCCCTCAACTCGTGATATAGGATAACCTTAGTTCTCTGTCCCCCGTGAACCCTCTTCGTTTCTCTACATCTATTATTACTATTGGATCGCCTCCGTAAGTTACCGGCGGTTCTGGATATGGGGAAGAGGAGGAGGCAGATCGCTCGCTATGGGTATACGACGAGGAGGAACAGGATGAGGATAAGGATGAGGGTGAGGGTGAGGGTGAGGGTGAGGGTGAGGACTCTGCACTAGCGCTACTGGTTCAGCTCTCCGGCCTCGACCCCGACCGAGCGTATTAGGTAATTGTGGGGGCTGCGAAGGTTGGAATGGGGTGATTTATATTACGGGCACGTGACGCCAGGGAGAAATTATCGTTAGCTGGCTACCTCAAGCCTTACTTCTCCCTCGAAAACCTACCTACCTACCTACCTCCCTCTTTCCAACAAACGAACGAAACCTGCGAACGAACGAACTAACCATCGTCCGCTACTATCGCACGTGAGAGCGTGAACTAGCGCTACTATATCGTCAAAGTATAAGTAAACCTACTGGTATTGTCTGATCCCAACACATAGTCGCCCATACATTGATACCTACCCTACATCTGGCTCGGAATAGTCAGGCCTTTAACCGTAGAGCTGTTAAACGTATGTATATTTACGTGCGGCGGGTGTAGAGTTTCCAAGGGGTTTTGGCAAGCCCAACATGGTCCCGTTTTCGGCTATTTGTCGCCGTAATGCTTCGCAGTTTAGTGGATATTGGGGAGAAGAGGAGGGGTTATGGGGGGTGTCGGGTACGGTACTTGACCGAGAGATTGTCGGACAATAAATTACACTTCTAGTACCTCAACTGTTATCCAGGGTTTGATTTCCATCCCTTATAGTTTAAATATGAGGAATAATTTATGAAGGGGCGTTTACTATACTGTTGCTAAAATATTTTAGGGTGTCAGAAAGAAAAAAAAAAACAGGAGGGGACGACGTTTCGTGCAAAATCTCTTTGAAAATATTTTATATATAATATTTTAGCTTATCGTCATAACTGTATTTTATTTTATTTTATTTTATTTTATTTTTTTTTTTGTTAGCAAATAATGGATTGGTCATTTCGTAACAGGAATTTTATGCGAATGTGTCGGTATATCGATTCACAGAAGCTTGATGCGTGTCAACGTAACGACACCGGGCTCTGCCGTCGAGGACACGAGTATATCCGTGGCGTGCAAATTAGATACCCGATACTTCGGGTGCCATGCGTGGCAAAGGTGTTGTTAGGGGTGGAGAAGAGAGGGTAGGGGAATTGAGTGAGTACTTACCTGCCGCGCTACTTGACTCTATATGTATTCATATACATATAATATACATATAATATATATATATATATATATATATATATATATATATATATATATATATATATATATATATATATATATATATATATATATATATATATATTTATTCGAACGTACGATCGATTGACGGACTGAAATGCCGCCAAGTATATATGTATATGTATATGTCGTCGACATCGACGTCGTATTTTTTATTTTTTTATTTTATTTTGTGTTTTTTGTTTTATTTTTTTTTATCTTCTTTCTCTATCCTTTCCACCTCCTCGATTGTTTTACCCTTGTTCTTACCCATGCCAACCGACCCTTTTGCCCCATAAAAACCCTGCCTAGGGGCGCGGGGAGTGATTCTAGCTCAGGAAAGTTGATAACCTATCTTATAGTGCTATTTTGAGGGATTTGACGGTTTTTTATTTCAACGTTACCCTCCATTCCCGCGGGTGTATATATATAAAAGTGAATATATATATACTCACTGGATGGGTGAAAAATTTGAAGAAACATTTTTTTTATTTTACTTTTACTTTTTTATTTCTTATTTTTTTATTTTGATCATTATTCTCGATTTTAATTTTGTGCTAAGTTCTGACCTTTTGATAAAAAATAAAACAAAAAAAACAAAATGAAAGAAAAGAAAAAGTTGTTTGAGACGTATTGAACATTCCGTTCGTTTGTCCCTGTCGTTAGTTACCATGTTCGTTCGTTTTTCTTTTTCTTTTTTTTTTTTTCTCTGCATTCCCTCGAGTTTCCAGTGCGACGATTCCTCGCTCTTGGCAAAACCCTCTACCTCTGCTTTGCTCTGCATGGCCCCAAGGCGCGTCTCCGTGTCACAATACGCATTATGCGATACCTTTCTTATCGGATTTCTAGGGATCGCTGTCGACGTATGCACTCCTAGAATAGATATATCGAAGAGAGTAGTAGGAATATAGTATCCACCGGGGGATCAGGCGAGTAGTAAAAAAATTTTTTTTTTTAAACATCTTTTCAAAACGTTTTCGCAATGTATATATCCTTTCATAATAATATCTGTAGCGTAAAAAAAGATGTGTCAAATATGTATGTTTGTACATAGATACTTACGTATAGGTACTCAAAATACGGTGCTCCACGATCATAAATATAAAACCAAATTCAGTAACAATAACGAAAGTCTGTTTTATTTATTTATTTATTTATTTATTATTTCGTCAATTTTCTGATGTCATATTTGATATTTTTTACCTCAGATTAATTGACGGAAGTAGACAGACACGCATTTTCGTTATCTATCCGTATATCTATACAGTCGAAACAGACGAGCACGTATATAATGTATAGAGTATCAATGTGTAAAGGCAAATATCAAAGTGATTTACGGTGGCGTGAAGATTCTTGGTTTAACGATATTCATTAATTTATGTCCAAACAAAACCGTGGTAGCAGGGTGAATGGGAAGGGGAAGGGAGAGGGAGTATCGTTTTTCCGATTACGTGATATCAATACGGTGAAACGAACGAATGACAATTGGGTGGATAAAACGACGGCGTCGTATATATCGATTTCGCGTTATTGTATGCCTGGTGAAAAGCTACAAATTAGCTTTCTATCGATTAGTACTTTTACATCAAATCAATGACACTACCATCGTAGCCATTTAGCCAACGGATGATATATTTCTACCCTATCTATATTTATATGTATATATATATATATATATATATGTAACATAGATTGTGCTGCTAATCACCGGTATTATTAACTCAATGACGCAGTCATTAAGAGCGTTCAATCGGTTCATAAATTATATACATATATACATACGTACGTCTACACATCAACTTAAAATATATTATAGAAATTAGTTGTTAAGAAACACGCGAAATATCATTTTTGTTTTCTTATTTCTCATTTTTTGTTATCGAAATAAAAATATTTTCTTAAGAATATCCAGAAACAAGGGTTCATTTGAAATATTTAATATACGAAGTTTTGACGATGGTGGATGACTGATGGTTAGGGTGGTCTCGTGGTCAGTCGTTTTTTGGTCGTTGGAAAAACCAGGGGAATAATTACAGTGAAAAAATATTCGGGATTTAGTGTATAGAAAAAAAAAAAAAAACAGAAAAAGAGGTAATCTTTTTCCTTAATAATAGTCTGGAATAATGCAGATTGATATTTTAAAGGATTTTTATTGTTCGAAACTTTCATCCCTGATATTCTAATTTTAGTATAAAATCTGAATTTCAGACGTTTGGATCCCCTTCTTCGATTTGATTGGTTAGTTTGATTGAAATAAGAGAAAAACAAAAGAAGAATAAAAATTATATGTATCCATTTTCCGAAAGATTGTATTAAATTTCTTACTATTAATTACCGAAATAGGTGTAGGTATCTACTTTCCCACTCTCAACGAATTTCATCATCTGGATCTACCTTCTCGTTTAATTCGGGGTATGTAATTACTTTGAAAGTTTACTTCGGCAAATTTTCTTAGTAGGTATATTTCCCTTTAGAGTATTTCATACGGGTAGCTTTCTTCATTTCTATAAATTTGTTCATTCAAGCCGTTGAAATGTTCTGTGAAAATTTCAAAACTCCCCTTACTGAATCCGAATGTGTACCTTACCATGGTTGTGGATACATAAACACCGAAACTCTTTGGGTGGGGGTATTTTGTGAATGACTTTTAAGATTTGGAAATTTTACAAAAATAAAAAAAAAAAAAAGTAAAAAAAAAAGAAATACAAACTTCAAGTGAATGAATAAATAAAAATTTCATTTCACTAAAAATATAGAAAAACCTTGAAATTTTTTTTTCATTTCTTTTTGTTTTTCGTTTTTTCGCCTTTATCCATATTCGTTCTAGATATCTCTGTTCATTCGTAATAATGGAGTGAAAAAGAAAATACAAACAAAGAAACGGAAAAAAACCAAACCTATTCTTAAATTGATTATTAAAAACGTTTTCTCATTTTAACATCAAACAGAATCACAGAGGGATGATAAAAGGAGAAAAGACAAATTTCACTGATGTAATGCTCGTCGCGAAACTGTGGAAAATCATTTTAATATCAATTTTATTAACAGCATTTATTCATTCGGTTTTTTTTTTATTTTTTTTTTTGTCCCCCCATTAGGATAAAAATCAAAGTGAATATCGATTTCACCCACGATTTTTGTCGTCCTGAATAATAATTCTTGGAATACACGGAGCTTTGGCTGTGTTCAACTCCATCCCGCGGCTCTGCAGGGGAGCGTGAAAAAGTTCATTTACAACGGGTCAATTAAGTCCGAGCGAGTCAAACATAGGACGTATCAGTAGCTCAGCGGAATACATGTACGGTAGCGTGGGAGTGAGTATATCGGTGATCATCCTCTGAGAGTTTTCAGGAAGCGTGTTACCGTGCTAGAAGTAACAAAGTACCAATTTGACTTTTTAATGGTTTGCTTTTTCCTGGCTTTAGCCGTGCTGTGCCTGGCTGGCCGTAGTTGCCGTTGCCGTTGCCGTTGCCGTTGCCATTGTCGCGATCATTACGGAACGTAAAAATCTAATTTCTTCGACTCGAACTTTCCTTGTCCTCCGTCCCTCGTTCCACAATAATTTTCTCGCCTCTCCTCACACTCGTCACTTGACGGTTCTCGCTAACCCCGACTCTTCGACTCCCTCTTCGTTCAAACTTTATATATCAGCCTCTTGTTCAGTTCACGCTGTTATGGTTTTCTCCCAGAATGAAGCTCCCGGTTTCTCCTTTACGCCCGGAAATGATGCCAAACCGTTCCGATTTCAGTTAAGCGCGCTGGCGCACGGAAAGAGCCAGAAATTCCCTCTTTCGACGTTCAGGATGAAGGGGATGAGGCGGAGAGAAGACTTTAGGGTGGCAAGGGACGCGGGGGAAGGTTTCAGATTTGTAGAAGTGGCTTATGGAATTCTGAGCCTCCAGCCAGCCAAGGAGCCAGGCAAGCAGGCAGGCAGGCAGGCAGGCAACCAGGCAACCAACCAAACCAGCCCGAGGTCTCCTTCGCCATCCTCCAACTGACTCTGGCTCTTCGCGTTATAGTCGGATTGCTACGGCGAGTCGATACTTCGACATCTTCACAGACTAGTAGCAAAGGCCTCTGTTCACATTCGGCTGGAGTTTACGTCTTATGATACAATGGAACTGCTGGCTTCGACCAGTTCTCTCTGCCATTTGGTTCCTCGTTTATTCTTGTTCTTTTTTTTTTTTCCTTCTTCTTCTTCTTCTCTAATTCATTGGTCCTTCAACTTAAAACCAATTCCAACCGTGCACGCAGGCCGGACAAACCGCTAATCCAACCTCCACTTTAACCACCATTGACCGTAAGGTTTTTATTTTTATTTTCTTGTTGAATTTACCTCGGTTACATCGTTTTCACCGATTGTTTGGACACAGTGAACGACGAACTCGTCTCTTCAGTTGTTACTGATTTATTTTTATTTTTCGTACTTCGTACCGTACCGCATCGCTAGAGTTGGTAGGTACTTCATCTTATTCTTCGACTACTTCATCGTCTTTTTAAAAGCTACTATAGAGTTGTAGATTTGCGAGATTCTATCTTTTTGTCTTCACGTATCTTTTCTTCTTCTTCTTGTTCTACTACTTCTTCTTTTTTTTTTTTCCTTTTTTCTTTTTTATTCTTCCCATTTTTTCTTTTTTTTTTTCGTTTTACTTTTACCTCTTGTATAGAAAACCTTCACGCCTTCGCCCTCACAATCTCGTTTATTGGATGCAAATTGCTCTACGACGCAATCCGTGCGGGTAGACCGTCCCGGCGCGGAACGTCGACGGTCTCTCCTCCACCTAATATCTCCTCTCCTTTACTCCAGTCTTGCTCTGCTTTTCTTCCCTCAGCTATCTTTCTCGCCTTTTCTTTTCTTTTTCTTTTCCTTTCTTTTCTTTTCTTTTCTTTTCTTTCCGGCCCGTTTTCACCTCGCTCCCACTTGGCCGGTTCTCGCCCTCGAGCACGCGGCACGTATCTAATTACCTAATGACGTTAGTTAGACTCGGATAGCCAAGGATTCGCCCCATCATGGCAGCATGGCATTCAGCCATGGGACGGTGAACGGTAGATAGGTAGGTAGGTAGGTAGGTAGCTAGCTAGTATAGATACTACCTACGTTCAAATTTCCCGTAACTCTGCCAATTGGACGAGCAATGTGATCTTCGCGTTCCTCTCACTGAATTGGATTCTATTCCCTCTTGAATTGCTGCAGCATCATCGATTTACGGAAATCGTCGTCGTACATTGCCATATACCTGCAAGTACTACACTCGGAAGTTTTTATAATCCAGTTCAATTTCTTACACCAATTATGTATGTTTATATACATACTTATATGTATAGGTTTATATGTATGTATACACAACGTTTTTTTTTTTTTTTTTCATTTTTTTATTACTTATTATACTACAATGCGACAGGTACACCGGTAATACCACAGAAATTTACACTTCCGTTCTAGAATTCGATCGATTATATGAAAACTAGGGCAATGTACAGACTGTGACGCTCAACTCTCACCGTTATTACGTACACACAGGTATCGTCACACTTCTGCTGTGTGAAGTAATAAATATGAGAATGACAATATTCTTTCAAGTTATTATCAAAAAATAAATAATTATAATAATAATAATAATCAATCATCTATCATACTAGATCATTTTTACACATATATACAATATATACCCCCAACCATTGAACACCATGATAATTTTTACTAAATATAAGAAACAGTATTTTCAAATTTATACATTATCTAATGATATTTTTTTTTTTCTTTATTGTTCCAGGTGAGTTTCAAAGCGCGAATTAGTCAGCCACAAATTTCGCCATGAGTTATCACAATGTGGTAAGTGATAACAGGAGAGTCGTATCGTCGCGTTGGTTGGTGAGGGAGTTCAATTCCACTCACGAATACTGTACGTTATAGAGTTATATCGCATAAGCATATGCCAATTATATTTAGTAATTAACAAGCCTAGTTCGTCGAATGAGATTAGGTCTAAATATTCGGTGATGTGTAGTCAACGTTCCGTCAGATCTAATCCATATTTCATTTTTAATTATAAACCATATCGCATTTTACGATAGTCCCACTACACTCGAGCCAAAAATATATAAATTAAATTTTATTATAGTGGTAAATCTTTCGTGTGAGAGAAAATAGTCTTAGACTAACATTTCCAGACAGAAACGTTCGCGATTAAATAATAACGAACTCACTTCGGAGGACACGGTAGTAGGAATACAAGTTGTTCCAGTTTTTTTTATTTTTTTTATTTTTTTTTTTTTGTTGCTATTTTTCTGTTTCTAAAAAAGTTGATGTTGATTGTTAATTTGAGTAGTTTGAAATGGTGAGAAGATTGCTGTTTGAAGAAACGTTATCTATCTTCAAGAATAGAAAAACTCTCACCTATAACCGTTTGCCATTACTAAATTGAAAATAAGAAATCCTGAAATACATGTAAAATCATTTTATCGAGTATTATCGGGTGAAAAATTTTTCTTGAACAAATCTAAAGGGTCGAGTAGTGAATAATGACTAAGTTGACGTGAAATACCTAGTACAAATATCCGACTGATGTGGTTGTATATACAAAAGGAAGCCCTGGTTCGTGGTTCAGACTACAAACCAGTTGGGTAAGTGCAACGAACCGTTGTCAAGAAATCACTTTCCCGATTCTCTGGGAAAACGAGGGAGAGGGGAGAGGAGGGGAGAGGGTGACCCGGCACTTAGAAGCCATGGCAGGAAGGAAGAGAAAGATGTGAAAGCGGTGCTGCTGGTGGCAAAGGTACGGGTGAGGGAAAGAGAGAGAATAGAAAAAAAGAAAAATAAGGATAAGGATGAGATGGAGGAGGAGGAGGCGATAAGGTGAGACGCCAATAAGATTTCCTGAAGAAAACCAATCTTGAAGCGGTGAGAAAACAGTCGGAAAACATCGGTCCGTATTCGTTCCTGACGCTCGTCCAACTGCTACAAAACTGATCTTCCTTCTCCATATATTTTTCCTCCCGTCTTTTTCACGCAGTAGAATCACGTACACGATTTATACGGTTGTACCCTATATAACATACGTGTATAGGTTGACTCATTCATCGAATATACCCCAAATATTTCTTTTCTATTTCTAAGAATAAAGGCGCCTCGCGATCTAATATAGTTTAATAGAAAATAAACAAAGAAAAAAAGAAAAATTTCGATCAATTTTGGCTTTAAAAATTTTTGACAAAAAAAAAAAAAAGACTAAAACTAATCAGGAAGCGATTGGTCAGGTGCCTAATTTCAATTTATCAAAAATTTAACAGATTCTATGTTGTTGATTTACATTCGGAATACACAAATGCAAATTGAAATAAATTTGTGAATTGCGCATTTAAAAAAAAAAAAATTTTTGGATGAATAAATCGCGGTGCATTTTTGTTAGTAAAGTTTCGTTGTTTTTCGTAGTTTCATTTATATTTAACGTTTTCATAAAATTCCTTATTTTTCATTTTTCGTCCGGGACGTATGTAGGTACAACGGGATGCGTTAAACCGCGTCCGGCTTACCGACGCTTTCGCACAATTTGGTCGTGGTATATCGCTCTGGTGACCGTTTCGAGTTCGCGGTGACGTTAGCGTCGAAATTTACAGCAAACGTGTTGCGGTTGACATTCGCAAATTAACATTTGGGATTCCCCTGTTTTGGGGCTGCCGCATATATCGAACGCAATATTCCCGACGACGCGTCACCCCATCATCTAACAATAAAACAATATTTCTCGATTCTTGATCTGAAAACTTTTCACTTTCGTAATAAAAAAAAAGTTTACGTCTATATTTATATAATGTAAAGGTGAAATCTTGTACAAACTTCACGCAGAAGAAAAAATCTTTCACTTTACGAACCAAGAACAAAAAAACAAAAAAACAAAAAAAAAAAAAAGAAAATCAAAGTTCCAAGGAAAGAATAAATTTTTTAAAAATGTAACACGCAAAAATTTTTTCCACTGAACAACATAATCACGAAAAAGATAGAGTACCGGATTAGACTCTATGAAAGATTAATGACCGTCGAGGCGAAGAATAAATTAGGAAAAAAAAATTCTATTACGCAAATGAGATCAGAATTAGGTGCTCGCGTCGAAAAATTAACAAATTTTAAAAATTGAGGAATACTAACGTGAAAATGAGAGAGATCCATGAAATTTCAACAATATTTCGGTATTCAAATTCCATTCGCATTTTCTCTTCGGATCGAGTTCGAGTTGTTCTGAAATTTGCGAATCGATGATATACGGCAAGACAAAAATAATGAATGAACATAAGTAAAGATGAGCAAATAAAAAAAATATACATGTATATTTTATAACGTAATACGGGCATTCGTATATAATATCGAGTGGTACAATAGCCGAGCCGAGGCTTATCGCCCACGCGGAAGTAGCGAATTGCAGCGTATCAGACCCACAAGGAAGAGTATTGTCGTGCGTGTGAGTAGGGGCTCTTTCAGTGTGCGAACGCAAGCAAGCAAGCCCCGTCAACTTCATATTGCCAGTTTCCTGTCATTATATTCCGAGGCCGGGAAGGACGCGTGAGCCTCAGCAGCACCAGCAGTACTTTAGACGAAAAAGAGAGGGAAGAATAGTGTCCATATGATCGAAGTCAAGTTGCAAGAGTGAGATATAAAATTGCGATAAAATATAGTCGCGTCAAAAATGAGAAAGAGAAAGAAAATTGAATTGGATCGCGCGCTAACCTTTGAATCGTTCATTCTAGTCGCAAAATCTGAAGTCACGTAAGTATGTATGTACATACATACATACATACACATGCCCAGACACATATACGTTGCGGGTGTAGGATAAACTCCGCGATATACCACGAGTGACATCACTGTCAGCACACGCTGACGCTTTCTGAATTTGTAATCGGGCTCGTCGCTAATCGCCTCCCATCCGGGCGACGCTACGCGATGCCGAGATTTGCCTTTGAACACTCTTGTAGTCGTACGACTACTCGTAGCCTATAATGCTTGCTTTACCTGTGCAGATGTTGCTAATGAGAACTGACGTCAAGTTGGTTTAACTGTACGGTGCAAGTAATTCACTTCCGTTTATTGCCTATCAAATCATCATCCCCATTTCTCAATCTCTCTTCACCTTTCTCATCAGCATATATGAAGGAGTTGATATTTCCTCGAAAACTATAGAATTTCTCGACGTCTTGCCATCTTGCAATCTAGTTATAGAAACCAGAAACCAAGATCATGAGGCAAAGCTGAGAAAGTACGATAAGCCATGATTTTTGCGACGTGAAAAAGCGCTAAAATTATTTTTTTTATTTTTGGTTTAGGAATAATCTGAGAGATAGGAATTTGAGGGTAGGTCGGAACCTGCACTTTATATTCTCTCCTTACCAGCCTTCCAGAATAGTCTTATCAATATTCCGAGTTGATACCAGTTGGTGGCAATAATCTAACCACCTATACCTCGGCGATAATAAGGCTCCTTGAATTTCACCTCCCGCGCCACATGTTCCGAGAATCGATTATGTCATAATCCGCAAACTGTTTAGTCTTCGTCTTCTCTAAACCCCGATATGACCTTCTCTACGTGGCCACGTGTCCACTACTACAACTAGAGCTTTATAGGGGCCGTCGAAACCTCAAACACGTATACACACATGTGCTGTCCACTTCACAGATAAAACTACACGCTTATTTAGCTGTCGCTAAATATTTGAAGCATTGAAAATCAATTATCGAGTAATTTTTAGTTGACTAACTTATTAATTTAAAGTCTCGATTAGTCGATGAGGATTTCGATTTTAACCTCTACCTCGTGCAACAGATGAAAAGACTGAGAGCTTTTCTGCTAACTCACTCACTCACTCACTCAGTCTAAAGTCTCGGCCTTCCTTCACTCGGTTTTTGCTGTGGTCTGGGAAACCGGACTACCGTATAGTATTCTCGATACAGCTTAGCTTGGCTGCCGTCACAAACGAAGAAACCAAGCAACTGTTTCAGTAAAGCAACAAGTTAGAGAGCATTGTTTTACCAATCGGTATTATTTTCCAAACAATTCCGGATTAGGAAACAAAGATTATTTTTTGGGGGGGGATTAACAAGCCACTGGTCTGTTTCTCTAGTGAAGTGAGATGTGGTATTGAAATCGTAATATCGGATGGATGAAGAAGTCAACGGTATGTTGAAGAAAGGAAATGAATTAGGGGTGGATAGCTGATCTTCTTTTTCGGTTATTTGATGAATTTTTTAAATTCCCGTATGTTTGAACCAGCTGTGAGTGAGTTCCTTGAACGGAGGAATAAATTGTCGATTCCCGTCAACTTGTCTCTGGTATTCCCATGGGTTACGACGACGACGATCGTGAGTGTTGAAAAACGCACGCGGAGTGTGACGTTTGGTTGGTTTTCCAGCCTGTGGTGATGGCATGGCGTTTGCCACGTGCCTTAGCGCGGTTTATATACTCGCTAAAAGTTGATGGTACCGCAGGGGATACCCCCGGGGGAGTCGTGTTATCGCACGGCATCTAATCCCATTGGCGCGTTGACAGGTGGAATAAATTGTCACCTAGCCATTTCGCAAATGAAAGAGAAATAGAAAATGGTCGGTTGGGATGTCGCCTGGGTGGGTGCTCGCAGTGCTGCCGGTGCTGTCGGCTGTCGTCGTAATGTGACAGCCAAAGAACAGCCAGAAAACAGGCAAAAGCTCGCAAAAATCCGGCTCCAATTCCCAACCTCGACGACGAACCAGACGCCCGTACCATGCCGACGACGATGAGGGTGCTGTTGCTGCCTCGCCTTGGATTCTCGACCCTCGACGACTTTGACACAAAATCGTACCACCCGGTGGGAGAAAAAGCCTGTTTTTTACCCTGAGAAACTTTCGATGACGTATATCGATCGGACAAAAGTCTTTCCAAAGCGGATATTGTTTACAGTAAAATATTGTTAAATGTGATGAAAATTTTTCATATCAATAACCGGATAGAGGTACATTCCAAGAAACCTTACGTATAGAGAAGTCTACTGTATGTACAAGGGACTAAAATATTTCGCACGGTGAGTTTACCGGATATACATATATATTCGTTTTATCATTTTCCTCTGAGAAACCCGTGCCCGATTTATATATGCACATGGCGTAAATCCAGTTGCAGGTAGAAAACGCAGCAGTGTAGCACCAGCACACTCGACCTCGACTGGCTCTTCTGTGCAGGGCTCGTCGATGCAAGTGAGTTTGAGCCCTTCCTTCGTTTCCCCGGGGGTGTTTCCTCCTTTCCCTCTTTAGACGGCTAGCATAAACATATTTATCTATATACGAAGAGAACCTCGAGATTTAGAGCGGATCTTGAATCCTCTGGTTTACAGCCACGTAGAAAAAGAAGAGAAGAACTGAGCCGATCTTCTTCTTCTCCTACATGAATACATCAGCCGGTTCTATTTACATATTCCTTCTGAAGATATCCAAGGATATAAACGTTCGTAGTAGGTGCATCGGATCTCTTTCTACCTCCATCCAACCTACCTGAAATAAGAATGAGGGGGATCCTTCGTAGGGAACATTTAGAGGTCTGTGTCCAAGCGTCTTTAGGTTAGCATTGTGGATATTCGGGATGAGATATCGTCCTTCGGCTGCAGCACGGGTCTGTCTCTCTTCTCCTCCTCGTGACTTTCAGACGGCGTTCTTTTTCCTTTTTCTTTATCTTCCTGGTATTTTTTTTCTCATTTCTCTTTTTTTTTCGTTCTTTTCTTCAGGTTCTGGTTCTCTGTCTTCTGATAGTCTTCAGAAGGTTTACGTGCGTGTGTCTCTCTAGTTTTACTTCAGGTACATTGATATTAAGATACACGTTACGTAGTAGGCAAAGCAAAGAAGCTGCGCTCTGCTGGTAGCTATAGGCCATAATCCAGGAGAAGTAAGGATCCCTTTAATCTGCGAAGCTGCAACTCCATTTGCGTAAGTAAATCTTGTTTGCCAGAGGCTATCTCCGAGCCCGCTGACTGAGGGTGAGCGAGATTTGAGAGTTCCGTGGTTTGAGAGATTCCTCCTCTCTTCGCGATGGTGGAAGGAGTCGAGCATCACGGCGGCTCAGGTATAAAGACAGACAGACAGACAGTCAGGCAGACAGATAGATAGACAGACGGACTGGGAAGCAAGCAGGCAACCAACCAGGCATGAGAGAGACTCGTATGTAACTACTGGCGCGTTTCTCAAGACATTTTCAACGTTTTCCACTCGGTAAATGAACTCTCAGGCCACCCCTAAATGAAAACGACGAAGAAACAGCAATTTCATACCGAGATACACCCACCCCACCTCATACCTATTCCCATTCCCGTCTCCATCCTTTCCTCTTCTCTTCACTCCCCTCATCTCTCGCCTTCTTCTTTACCTTAGCCTGCAAGAGCACCAGCAGCAGCATCTAGATGGTTTAAAACGGCGCATGTACATTCCCTTGATAAATATTATACAAGTACCCAAGGTAGTAGGGACAAGGGAATTTGTACTACAGTGGTGCAACCAGTCAGCGACGTAGTAGGTATACGTATACCTAGCTGGAACACTCACGAGGATCGTGTGCGTGTCGGGAACTCGTTTAGAAGGTCGCCTGGTTGCCAGCCGACGATGATTACAGAGTCGGGGTAGCATGCTCGCGGTTCCCGGTGAGCTTGTACGTCGCCATGGTGTAGTATAAATATGTGTCGAGGTTCTAGTATATAAGGTACATTATGTGTATATATACTATGGAATTTATCTACTTTTGTCTGGTTGGCGAGTCATTTTTCGATTAATTTCGTTGCACATATCGTCATTACTCGTTTCGGCTTCGTTTCCTTTTTTGCGAATTATTTATTTATTTGTTTTGTTTTTTTCTTCTCATTCAAAAGTTTATTTTTATTTTTTCTTCCAAAGAGAGAGAGAGAGAGAGAGAGAGAGAGAGAGAGAAAGCTTTTATTTTTGTTCAAGTCAGAACAAAATCTGCCAAGGTGGAAAACGTTCGGTGGAAGTAGAAGAGTCTCTCTTTCTTGCATTTTCAGTTTCAAGAATCGTCAAGGTGGATCAAGACTCTGCTTTACTTTCCACTTTCCGACGCTGTCACGGCTGTGCCTCTTGTCTTCTTCTTTTTTCTTTCTTCCTTTTTTTTTTTCCTTTTTTTTGAAGTAATAAAAGGACGCTTTACCGTCGTACACGGTACGCTCGCATTGCGCCGTGGCGGCGGTCGCACCACGGTTGGATTTCGTTTTGATATTCGTGGCTCTTCACGTTTCAATTTCAATTATTTCGATCCTCGCTGGAATTTCTCGAGTTTATTTTATCCCTTCTTTTACTCATTCCTCATTTCTCATTCCTCGTTTCTCTTTCCTCTCAATCACCACTTTTTTTTTCTCTCTCTCTCTCTCTCTCTCGACACTTCCCACACCCCGGGTCCTTGGTGAGGCTATTAACTTTGTTTCCAGTTTTCGCTATCTGGGTGTTGTCCTTGATAACACTCTATCGTGGACTGAGCACGTTGGAACTTTGTGTCGAAAGGCTTCGAGCGCGTTGTACCGACTTCGAATGAATGACAGTCACCTAAACTTTGCATTAAGACGCCGTCTGATCGTCGCCCTGGTCTTCCCGCATTTTGATGCGCTTTGCATGACGCTTTCCTTAACTTTAATTTAGCTTAAGTCTGCATTCATACTTTGCTTTATGTATACTGTGTTTTTTCTGCTAATCTGCTGACTCTGTTCGGACTATACTGTTAATCACCATCACTATTTTTTACTTTATTCTGTTTTACTTTATTTTATTTCTCACTATGCTAGTTGTTTTTGTTATTACTTTTAAGCTCACTTACTATCTGTAATGTATCATGTCTGTGGTCTTTTAGGGGTTATAGCCCCAGGATCAAATAAATTTATTCTCTCTCTCTCTCTCTCTCTCTCGTACTTTAGCGTCAGTTTCACACGACAAAAACTCGACTTTCTCGTTCTTCGTTCGTAAACGTGCAATCCCACCTACATACCCCCAAAACGACGTCCTTGGATCGTGCCGAGGAGCCTTCCAATTTGTCGACAAAGTGGAATCTTTATCACGTGACGAAGATTTCCTTTCGAACGGGTTAGGTCTACCCACGCCGCATCCTAAGGGATGACGTATCTGGTTATACCCGTATATATGGATTTATTCGTGAAGGGTGCAGACCGATATGAAAATAAATTCCCCGGAAAAGTTCCTCGACTGAGGTGAAGTTGCAGAGGTAGAGAAGCGGGTTCATTTATACATTTTTCTTTTCTTTATTCATTTTTTTTTTTTTTTTTGTTTTTTTAATCCTGTGCTGAATGAACTTCACCTTTTTTTTTTTTCAATACCACCAAACTTTTAGGTATATTGGAATATAATTTTTTTTTCTTTTTTATTTAATAACTATCTAGTTAACGGCACGATTTTCAACTTTCCGATATTTCAATCGAATTTTATAACCAATACCACACATCGACCACTATGCAAACCACGCTTCATCACCACCGAATTACATCATTACATAAAAATTATCTGACATAGTAACTCACTTCTACAATTTGTGACAAGTTTTGTCCACCTATTTCACACAGTATCTATAAATTACATTCTTCTCTTTCTCTCTTTCTACTATCTCTTCACGGTTGTCACTTTCCTCAAGAGATTGGATCAGTTTTCATCTTCGTAAGGATAAGATTTGGTCAATATCCGCGGTGGACCCAGAACTACAGCGGAATTGATAAGACCGGATTTTTTATTTGTTTTTTTTTTTTGCTGTTATTTATAGGAAAATATCGTCACCTTTCGAATATCCACGTCAAAATTTACCCGACTGACGTATCTGTCCATAACTCTTGTGTAAGTGTACTGAATATCTATAATACGCAGGGTTGATTGACGTTAGAGGATTTACATCTTCTTTTAGCACCCTGCACACCATACGATCAGTATACGTTTTCTGTACCAATATATAGGAAATATGTCGTCGAGTTTGTAGCAGCAAAGGCGAAGTGGCATTGGGAATGGTGAAAGAGGATGAAAAGGAAGAGGAAGGGCAGAAAATGAGGGATGAGGTCCTGCCCGGGCGCCATATAGACTTACTGTGATTGGAAATTTCTTGTTATAAAATTGAGTCCTGGGGTATAGAATATCCTTTTGCCTTTTTGCTGGGGGTTTTTACTCTGCGGTAACTCTCATCCTGCTTCTGGTGGTGGTTGTCGGTTCTCTGTGCAAGTCCCGGGCGCCGCGAGCAGCCCAAGAGAGCGCGGCGTTGTGGTGCGGATAAAGGATGAGATGTTGCTGATAAAAGATCGTGGAGGTCGAAATCCTCGTGGCCGTACCTCCGCGATTAGGGATTATCGACTTTGTCGACTTTATTATATTTGCCCCGGCCAACTAATTCCGCGCTTTCGCACGTCACCCTGTCCCTGTCCCGATCTCGCTCCTTTATACCATCACGCGTAACGTGGCGCTAAATTGAGAGATTTATAAAGTAAAAAGTAAAAAGTAAAAAGTAAAAAGTAAAAAAAGTTAAAAAGTATTATTACTCTACTTGACGTCGTCTCAGCCCCGCGTACCGCGTACCGCACCGTTGCGCAACTTTTGAGACTAATTAACGGGCAGAGAAACTGCAGCCTTCCGTCTATCTTGACTGACGGATTTGCTCGCGTCTGTGGCCGTCAGCTGCTGTCCGTCTGTCTGTCCTCGCCTCATTCGTTGAAGCGTTTCGCTTCGCAGAGCTCTCCAAGTCGTTGGTAGTACTCAGGTGTACCTTGACCCCAACCTTGAAGCTAAGGAATGTGCACCAGCTAGTCGGGCTCACCCCACCGTAACTCCGTCACGTCGACTGCGTCGACGACCAACTTGCATCGCGTCTTACTTCGACCTCGTCCTCGTCCTCGGCTCGGTTGCTTTTATTCAAAACAATCCGACTGGTTGATAAAAATGTTTATTTGTTTTTTACATTTTACAGAGAATCCATTTCACGATTTAAAACTCAGATCTTATATGGTCGGAATTGATATTAGTCAATTTTGAAAAATGGGATTACGATTTTTAAACCACTCTTCACGACATTTTCACGCTCGTTATTTATTTTTATCGTAAAAAAACAAAAACTGTCAAAGAGTTACTCATATTTATTATGATTGTTGTATTCTTTGCGAAAAAACTACAATACGAGGTAGGTGTATGTGCGAAAAAGTTCAGGGTTTGATAGCTTTCTGTTAGGAGCAAGTATAGAAGTTGAAAAATCCCTGGATTTCTTTTTAGCAAATACTGAAAGAAATGATCTAGTTGAACATGAAATTATCAACGAATTCGCTGGTAGAATATTCGGAATAACAAGAAACTGTTAGTATTTTTATATTAGAACACAGTCAATGATGAATTTAATAATTTGATGAGTAATTGTTTCATTGCTTTAAATGCTCTTCCATTTTTATAAAAAAATAAAAACTCACGTCTTATTAACAAATTGTCCAATAAGACATGACATTCAACTGGATCATTTCGTGTAGTATAAAGTGACAGACGCGCCAACTGTCGATGGCGTCCTGCAGCTGTTAGTTCCGCGATTCTCCGCTAGTTGATCATTTTCCACTCGTTTCGTTCCCATTTAGAAATTAATTCGCTCTCCACATTTTCGTTGAGAAAGTGAAATTCGCCTTAATTTTTGTACAAAGTGTTATAACCCTTGGTGGATAATTAAGGTAATTATGTTACACCGTTAAATACATAAAACTATATTATGTAATTATATATATAGGAGAAAAATAACAATAAAAATAAAAGAAAAATTTCGCGCCCATAAGAAGAAGAAGAAGAACAAGAAGCAGCGTGGCGTAACACTTTTCCTCGACGGACGCGGTCCGGTCAGTTCTCACGTGGCGGAACGCGAGCGCACGCAAAGGAACGAAGAAACGGTGAAGCGCGCTAATTAATCGCTCCCGAGATTCCACGCTCCGTGAACGTCCGTTGTGCGGTATATAGGATAGAAGGAAGGGAGCTCACGAGTGCAATGTGTAGAGGGCAAAGACTCAGGAAAGACCGCGTTGCGATGGCGTCTGCGGCTAAACGGGGGATTTCAAAGCAGGCGGCGGCCTCAGGAGTGAAAAGAGGTAAAGAACTCGAAGAATAAGGAACAGGGAGGGAAGGAAGAGGATCGTTCATGTTGTAGGTAGGTATAGGATATTCCCTTTCCTGTTGCACACGGCCGACTACCAGACCGTGAGAGTCGTGCAACGCGTTGTCTGCTGCTGCAAATACATTTCGATACGCGATCTTTCTTCTTGTTTTTTCATTCCCTTTATTCTTCTTTATTCTTACCCTTTTTTTTTTTAATTATTCACCTTCTAGGTTTGCCTTCGAGTCAATGGATTTTAATATTCCACAACGATTCCAACCTCTCCCACAAATTCATGACTTTCTGTATCAAACTTCGACACGGGTCTAGAACTTTTTATCTTCTCATTTTTATTTATTATCATTTTCTTTTTGAAAAATGTTTATCTCTACTATTTATTTGTAATAATCATTGACTTATCTCTTCGATTTTTAAATCTGTGATCGACTGAAACATATAACCGAAATTTCGAGTGTGGATATCCACCGCAAAAATGTTAAAAAGCTTGAAAAAGACCCTCACCATGGTCTCGCGCTCTCCGATCCCTTCGGTATGTGGTTCCTAATGGAGTAAAGACTATATGGAAATTCCGCGTCACTCGAGGACAACAATTTGAACCTAAATTTAAATTTTCAATACCCATATCACACACTCGAGTCGTTCCCAGTCGATTGCCTTAATGTTATTAGCCCAGTTCTCTCATTCTGACCCTTTATCCCTCTCAAATCCCCAGAGTTTCTTGACTAATTCATGTGTTTGTAGAGGAGCGTAGGTTATATCCACCCCAAAAATTAACGGCAATGGAACTCATGATATATATGGAAAACCTTTCCATGCTCTGATTATTAAAGACGATAACCGTCACGGGATTTATTACCCATTTAATCTATCCCAGTTAATTATTTGAAATTTATTCAATCGCGTTTATCAATCAACTAAAAAAAAAAAAATCTATTTCCACAAAAATTTACTAATCAAGAGATCAGTTTCTTCTTTAAATCTTTCGAACACTTACGTCGATCACACAAAATGTCACAATGCTTTGCGAAGGTAAAGGATCTAGCTGGATAATCTATCCTATATTTTGTCTCACGCTTTGATACAACGAACGTTGGTAAGTACACAGTATGTACATATTTAAACGCGTCAAATATCCGTCCTTATTGTGTCTCAGAAGGTATAATAACACACGTTCGAAGTTAGCTAGCGATTTACCATGCAACAATCCTTCTTCTTTAGTTGAAGAGAAATTCATTTCCTATCTATTTCTTAAAGTTTCGTCGCGCGAGGCTAGTTCAAAGCAAAGGTTTTCGCCTCTGTGAATTTGATAGTTTTATATATATATATATATCGTTTCAGACTAGGTAGGTACTAAAGTCATAATGGATCCGAGACTTGTTACGGGTATAAGAAAACAAAGTAGGTATAGTATAAGTTTAAGTGGTAAAGAATTGGCGAATAGTCAGTCTAGGCGATACACAAGAGCTCAAGGGATTGTGAGAGAGATAATTGCGAGCTCGTGGTATCGCCCAGTTGGAATCGAACCCGTGAAGGTTGTTGGTGCAATTTAACTGGATTTATTATCGAAGTCTACCTACGTATGCTTGGCCATGGTTAACTTGCTTTCAGAGAACAGTACAACTGAAAGTTCAGAAAGAGAACGTCGAGAGAAAGAGTGAAGAGTGAAGAGCCAAATAACGAAGAGGGGAAAAGCGAGTTGGGTCAGGTCGATGAGGAGAAGAGGGGACAATGGGTAGATGAAATTTCCAAACGATAATTGGCACGTAGATTCGAACTCGAGCTAAACGAGGCAGCTAATTGCGTGTCTGTCACTACGACCACGTCTGCGGAATACCATCTTTTTCGTAAAAAAAAAAAAAAAAGAAAAAATATTTTAATAAAAGAATTATTATTACCGTTTCGAAGACCGTTTCGAGAGACGGTCTTTCAAATATTTACTTATTTTATTTCTGTTAAGTATCGACGTTCCGTTATTCCCATTTTACCGAAAGAGATGTAAACTTTTACCTCCAAAAATTCAACGACTTTATGCAAATTTCAAATTCACAGTTTGCACAGAAGCTCTAAGTACAAATACAAGTTTGAATGTTTTTACTCGGTATATTTTATCGTTACTGTTATGAAAAAAATATTTAAAATTCTTTCTTTTTTGTTCTGTTTCAGGTAAGGCTTGGTCATAGTTTTTAAACACCCTACTTTCACTGCATGTGTGATACGATTCGCGAATCACAGACACTTTGGTAAGTACACAAAAGCAAGTGAACGGAAAATCCCCGGTCCTCGATCTTTACCGCAAACCATTATCATGAACAAATTTGACTTTCCTTCTTTTCCACAGTCCCCATTCACCGTAACATTAACTCAACGAATCGACTATGCATTAGGCAAATCTACCATATGTGTGCAATGGGGGAGGGGGATAGGTGAAAAAAAGGACGAGAGAAAGAGGGGTCGTACTTTTAGTACTTTCGTCGCTTTTGACTAAGAGCGTTTGTATTATAGAACAAGGGTAGAAACGGAACGGAACGGAAAGAAAAGGAAAGGAGAAAAGTCTCCAGGAATGTTTTACCCTTACTTGGCATGTCCTTCCCTTTATACGAGAAACACCTCAAAACTGGAGTTTGTAAACGCGCTAGAGACCCGATTCAGATCTTTTTCTGTATGTATATCTAGCCTTTGGCCCCGTTCGAGTGGAAAAACTTTTCGAGCCAGGCAGGCAAGCGCGTCCCGACGCAATTGGACGCGCTCTAGATGCGGCACGTGGGGACCACCCTGGATGTCTGCCAACCTGCAGTCGGTTCAACGGTTTCGATTTCATCAAATTCACGCTTAGACAAATATTTTACATTCGGTTAAACCCCCTCGGGTCAAACTTAAACTGACGGACTCTATTCTAAGGGTGTGAAGAGAGAAACGTATTCTGCAATTCATTTTTTTTTTTTTTGTTATCATCATCCGTTTTCATCCGCTTTTGTATTTATTTACCTCTGTCATAACATTTTTTTATTACGTAGATATTTTGCTTCTTTTTTTTTCTTTCTTTTTGTCATTTCCACGGCCAGTGATGCAATGCTGGACACAAAGACGGGGGAAACGGTCCACAAAGAGAGAAAACGGTTTCTTTTTCCTCATTTTTATGAGGTTTCGTATTCGGTCGAGCTAATACTAAAAGTTTTTTTTTATTTTTTTTTTTATTTTTTTCTGGTGAGCGGTTCGTCGAGCGAAAATCCCTTTGAATGCCATTAACGCAAAGATAAATTCGAAAATAAATTTTCGCGAGCCTGCGGCCGGGCGCCGACCGTGAATAAGGCGATTTAAAAATTAATTCGCATGGGATTGGGGCCATTGCCGCGGCTTGCGGAGGGGTTGTATGGAAAATATACGGGGAGTCTACCATGTGCCGCATTATCTCCCGCAAGTCGAGGGATACGCTCGTGCGAAAGTTAACCTATACACGAGGGCGAGGGCGCAAGGCGTCCCGGTGGCTCAAAAATACTTATTCTCCTTTTCCATACCCGGGGAATAAGTATTCTTACCTTTTCTACCCTTCTTCGCTCCTTTTCGCCCTTTCTTTTCCTCCACTTCTACCACAGGCACTTTTCCTCTCTTCAACCACGGGCAGGAGCAGGAGGAGGAAGAGAAGAAAAAGGAGGATAGGGGAGAAGTCGCTCGCATAAATGGGACGCCGAGTTCCTCCCACGGGAGTAGGGAGCAGGGGGCAGAAGGCAGGGGTTGAGGCAAGGGCAATATGCCTACCCCGCGGGAAATGTAGGATTTCAGGAATCATACCGGCCGCAAAACCAAGCGCCTATATATAGATGGGCTCGTTTTACCCGTGCAATTTTCAACTTCTTCGTCTTCTTCTTCTTTTTCTTCTTATTCTTATTCCTATTCTTGCTCTCAAATAACACACCTCTTTTACAACTTCTTTACCTACTTCCGCTAGTTCCGCACTCTACTACACTCCGAAACTACCCTCGGTTATATATATCTCCCCGAAACTAGGTAGCTATACGATCTAGTTTATATACCAGTAACCAAAAAATAAACTACCATCTTTTTAAATTCGGTCAAAAATTTAGGCAACATTTTTTTTAATCTATTTTTATTTATTTATTTATTTTTTTATTTTTTTTTTCAACGATTTTCGCGTTTGGGTTAATAACCATTTGGTTCTTAATTAACTACATATCACTTCAGGAGAAGTTAATTTCGTATATAATCTGTCTCATCGTTAACCTGTGTCCTTAATTATAAAGGAAAATTATACCATCACTGTAGTCTTTTTACTTTTTTAGCTATTTATTTTGTATTTATTGATTTATTCCTTTTCCGATTCATACCGTGAAACGGAATGGCAATCTAGCTTTTATACAGTTTCGATTGACGGGGGAAATAAATAAATATTATATATGTATATATATAAACTGGGTACTGTTGCAAGCGATTAGCGGGGTTATATATATTAGTGTGATCGTAGCATTCGGATTTACAAATTTCCGGACTTCTCTCCTGCTCCTTATTCCCGTAGGTATAGCTTTGAATCGAATTAATACCTGCCATCTCCGGTCCGAAATGTAAATCCGGGAAGTAGGGATGGATATCTGTCTTTGCGAGTCTCTTTTAGGGCGCGTTATTAAAAAATGTTAAATTTTCAAGAATTTCTTCTTCTTTTTTTTTTATAACACTGTTACTTGCGCGAGAAAATCCACTTCTGTATATACTCCCCCCCTCCCCTTCCCCTCTCCCTTTCTCTCTCTTTTTTTCTTAGGCTAATACCTACTATCCCACTTTTTTTTTTTTTTTTTTTTTTATTCTCACACCCCGTGAATTCGGTTCTCGAAAAAGAAGACGAAGAAGAAGAAGGAGAAAAGCTCTTTTGCGCGTGAGAAGTAATTTCTTCTACGCTTTTATGTAGTATTGCGTAGAGAGAAGGGAGAATACCGAGTGACCGACTACTGCTGCTACTGCTGCTGTTTCTGGTTGTGAAAAGGGGAGAAAAGAGAGAAATAAAAAGCTTCATGTCCTTAATAATTCAAATTCTTTGTCCAAATGGTTGTCTACACAATGTATACGCGCTCCATCGTTTTTTCTCCTTATTTCACCGTCAAAGATATTTTCTCTACTATATCCATACCACCCAGCGATTTTCAGTATCTATAAATTTAAAACAATTTGTAAAATCGAAACAGATAATTTTTTTTTTTTTTTTTTGTAGTTTATTACAGTCGGGAATAATTTTCCACTGGGTTAATTTTTGGTCATTCGCGTTTTTTGTACGGGAATCTATTAGCTGAGTTACAATAGGTGAACTTTTTTTTTTTAATTTTTTTTATTAGAGCTCGCGGGATTTGGATTTGGGGATTATTTTTAAAATGATTTTTGTTTTAATTGTTTTTATTTTAATTTTTTTATTTTTTTTTTATTTTTTCGTTTTTTCGAGCTTGCAACGAAAGCCGAGCTTAACATGTCTGATTATATAAAAGTTCGTTTTAATTCACTGGGAAATAATCCTCATTCCCGTACCTACTCCGCGTTTGTTAGAGACGTGCTTTCAGCTTTGCCACAAGTTAATGCTCGTGACCACCGACGCCGTCCGACGACGACGATGCCACGTCGCTTCGTCGTCACTCTTATTTTCTCTCTCTCTCTCTCTCTCGCTTTTTTTTTTTTCTTACTCTTAGCTCATACTTCTCACAGTTTTGCGAGTGCCTAATGCACTTTTAGAAAATTAGTCCATGTTTTTTGACGACAGCTGGAATTAATATTTGTGAAGGATGGTCTTTGGGGGGGGGGGGGAGGGGGAACTCGCGGTAAGACCGCGCCCAAGAAGACCTCGAAGAGGGATGCTGCCGCGGTCTTTTTTCTCTTCGTCTCTTACTCTTCACCAGACATTTATTCTCTTTGCTTCGCAGAGTTAAATCTTCGTTAGTGAACGACGCCCCTCTCTCTCTCTCTCTCTCCTTTTCTCCCTCTCTCTCTCTCTCTCTCTTTTTACCTCACTCACACCTTCCCTCAATGTTTTTTCTGTTTTTCTCTAAACTAAATTAATCGTTAATAGAATTTGCATATCTTACCATAATTTCAATTGGGGCTTGGAATGTTAATTGAATGTATTTAGCTCTTCGCGTCGAACTTGTATACAAACGTGTACCTAAGAGATGTATAAAAGTTTTGTAAATGTTTTGCTTTTTAATTTTTTTTTTTTTTCCCCTGCTTCTTTCGATTTCTTTTTTCCCCTGAATTATCTGCTTATTTTTAAAAAGCTTTTTCAACTCTCTCCCGAACGAGTCTCGTCAATTTCTATCCGCGGGTGCGGTTGATTACGATTTTACAATTAACGAACTCTCGTTAACACCGAAACGAGGGCGAGTTGAGTCGAGCCGAGTTGACTCGAGTTGAGTTTTTAAGATTTAAAAAATATCAAAAACGTTAATTTGACTCGAAAAAATTTTTGCTCATTTTTATGCCGAAAGTTTGCAATTAATTTTAACGATCGAAAAGTCCTTATGCTCTCTGGGATCCTATAAATTCTACAAACTTTATATCTCAAGTCTATTTCACTTTATTTCATTTCATTTTGTTTTTTTTTTTTCTGTTTTGTCTTTTTTTTTTTTTTTTTTCAAATGTAAGATACTGAAACTTGCATAACTTTTTCCTTCACAACCACCGGCTAACGATCTGGGAAATACAGAAATGAACTCAATATTCAAAGATATGATTTTTCATGCGCTCCAAAAACTTCGCAAGAATTTCACCACGATTCCAAACCAGTCAGTTTGATCATTGCATATCTGCATGGTATATCGAGCTACGTTATCCAAGAGAAAAAATTCTGTACAAATATTCGTTTTTATGCAAATACTTTGTACAAAAATTTCGATTTTTTTAGACTTAAGGGTTGAAGTTTCTTTCCAAATTTGTTGTCGATAAATCAAAAAATTTTATAAATCAATAAACTTCATCGAATGCCTTCCAATTAAATTTTTGGATTCTTGGACCTTTGAAGTTTTGGACTTGTTAAGTTCTTAGCCATCTGCATTTCGATTTCTTTCTTCTAAATTTTTATATTCTGAGTATTATAAACGTCTGTAAAATTTCGAAATCGTTTCAAATAAATTCGAGATTTTTTTAGTCCGCTAAAATTTTTGCATCATGAAACTGAAAGGTCCTCACCTTTGATTCCAAATTGAAATTTGTTCGGATAATTTCGGATAATAAAAAAAAAAAGTTATCAAAAAATTGCGAAAAAAATCAAAACCTTCTTTCAATACTGTCCTGCAGTCTACATTTTGAATGCACTGTACATACCTACGTGCATTCGCTGCACCATATGCAGTTTTCGTTTTTAGTATACTGAGAACGAAAGTAGGTATAGTTTCCTTGATTCAATCGTACAGTGAGGTAGGTAGGGTGTCGACGTTAGTCATTTGCATTGCTTAGTCGCGTACAGACCGCGAGTCTCGAAGAACAATTTTATACAATTCGAATCAACGTCATATAAAAAATAAATTTTTTTTTGTTAAAATTCATCCTCAAATCAGTAAAGTTTGTGCATTTGTGCATCAAATTTAAAAACATCGAGTCCAACGAAGGTAAGCGATATCAATTAAAGAGTTCAATGCAACAAGGGCATGTTATAGGGCATGATTTATCATGCTTTGCGAAATTTGAGAAAATCGCATCGTTCATTCAGTCATTTTGATATTTCGACGCGATTTTATTTTCAAGTAGATTTTGTGTTGTCTTGCAACAGCAAATATCACTGATGCAGTAAAACGACGAATTGTTGATACCCTTATTGCAAAAAAATTGCACAGAAATACAACATTTACCGTTCAATACACCAGAAAATCATATAACTGGTATACAATGTCAAATTTCAGAATTTTGAGACCCAGATTTTGAAAGTCGATTATCCAGCATCCAACTACTCACTCAGGGAATTAAATTCGTGTCTTTTTTTTTTTTACACTGAAAATATTTTAGGATGTAAAAATAATGAAACTATATTTATTTGAATTTTTTTGCAAATTTTTATTCACCACATTTTTACCATTCCTTGACATACTTGATAATGTATGAAACTATATTCGTTTAATAATGCGTCTAGTCATATGCCCTACATCGAGGATGAATGTAGTTGATAGTTTGTTTGAAAATTGATAAACCGTATCCTGAAAGCGGTGTTAACATACGTACGTACATACATACCGACCTATACCTACCTACGTTTCCTTTTGTTGTATAAAATGTACGCCTCCGTTAACGGAAACCCGTCATTCAACAAGCCCTTATCATATAACTAAAAATCTTTGCAATAGCGTGCCTGTACCTCGAGAGAGGAGGAAGAGCACGCCAGTGTAGTGTCTGTCAGTCTGTGAACCGCGTGCTGTACCGCGCGTTGCATCGTGCTACAACGTACAGTATACATACACTATAGTATATATATATACAGCAGTACAGTACAACACAACGTAGCACATAGGTGAATGTAGGCATTCTGCCGGCGATGCTGCCGCAGCAACGCAACCAGGGTGTATTGTTTCGATCTCGTGGCCTTGGTCGTTAACCCCACCTCCGCCCCCGCGTCACCCTCACCCTTACCCTCGCAGTCCGTATCCCACATCCACCACTCTGCAATAACGAAGTCTGCCATTATATGCTTGTATATATATATAGGTATGTATATATATATATATATCTATATAGGATGTATATCGTAGTACAGGGTGGCTCGTTTTAATTGACGTCAACAATTCGCGTACAAACGAAAAAAAAAAAAAAAAAATACAAAAAATACAAAAAAAAAATGACGAGAAAATTTCAACAAATTGGTAAAGTTTTATCACAATATTCTTCCTTTTTCTTTTTTTTGTTTTTCGTTTAAATATCGTTGTTTCATACATTTTTTTTAAATTTATTTATATTCTAGTAAGAAAGCCAATTTTTATTACAAATTTGTATTAATTTTAATTCCAAAATTTTTGTTCCTTTGAATTGGCAAGATTAGTTTTCTTTTTGGTTTATTTCAACGTTGAAATCTTGATGTCAAAATCGAAATTAAACACCCTGTAGAAATGTCCATAGAACTCTCCGAGTACTCGGCCGCAGACTGCAGTCTACAGCCTATTCTACTCGCGTACCCATAATACCTTGGCGTACACCTACCTTTGCAACGCGCGTCTGTTCAACTATATGTAGTATATGACCCTCGCGATTTCTCTTTTTTTTTTTTTTTTTTTTCTCTCTTTCGGTGTAAACTGCATCGTTTCATTCATCGATATTCACACACACACACACATCATATACCTTATGTACATACATATATACATATATATGTAGGTATAATAAGTAAATGGAAACAACCAACGAATAAAAAGACTTTTTCTTTCCTTATACTAATCGATGCGGTTTTTCTACACTCAAAACTGATCAAATTTTCGATTTGATCTGTCCAGTAGTTTTCGAGTTATTAAAAGAACGAAATTTTGAAGGAAAATAAAATTCAACTAACCATATCGGAAGAACTGATCATCGGATTTCGACGATTTTAATCTCAATCGATAGGATTTTCTCCAGCTCAAATTTAGTTGAATCTCGAAAATAATTCATTCAGTAGTTATGTGTTGAAAAAAAAAAGAAAAGAAAAAAGACGAAACTATTTCTTGTGAGCTTGAAAAATTCAGATGGGAAGTTTCAGAAATCGCTGGCTGCAGGTTCTGAAATCGAAGTTCAGCCAACAACTTGCTTGCTTATTATTAATATGACAAAGATATATAGGAGAATTTATTTACGATTAATTATTGCACAACTTTTGTTACGAGAAAACTTTTACACGTAGGTATGTATACGTATGTATGTATTTACGTATATGATTACACATACTTAAACGTAATTCATCGCATAAAGTAGAGAAGAGATTTTATAATCGTGAACCATGGTCATCCTGTCTCGAGGTGAGGGTCATAGTCGACGAAAAGGAGGTCACTCTGACGGTCGATTAACATTTTTTGCATCATTTTTTCTTTTTTTTTTTTTTCTTTTTTTTTTCGATTAAATAAATGGGCATTGTTCGTTCGGATTTCAATTTCGAATACGTAATTGAATATGGGATTATTGCAGTAAGAATTGGGAAGACGTATAATTTTGCGCAAGAAATTGTTGGGCTATATTTTGGAATGAGGGTAAAAATAATGAAACAGAATGAAAAACAAAAAAAAAACATAAATAAATAAAAATCAACCACACCGAAAAAACTATATCTAAAAGTGAAGCTAGCGCAAAGCTCCGCGCGTAATCCTGGGGATAAAAGTAGAGCCTTTATCCCTTAGCCGGCGAAGAGTCGCAAGCGTTCTACTATATATACCTATTTATCTACCTACCTACGTGTACGCTTTTGCATAAACCGGAAACAAGAGAGAAACACGCGACGCAAAGTGCCCGTGACGTTCGTTGTGACGAGATAACGCACGGATGAACCGAACCTTAGAACACGAGCTCTAACCTTTTATTTTACCTTTCTATTTTTTTTATTTTTTTTTTTCTTATATTTTTTTTTTTTTTTTTGTTACCCTAAGTTCCATTTTATCTTGTTTGACCTTATTCTTATACTTTTGTCATAAAGTATTCAAGAGCGTTATTTTCCGAACCTCGTATTACACTCAGGTCTCGAAAGATATACTCTCGGACATTTTCCTTTTTCGTTCGATTAAACCTTCTATTTTTTTTTTTTTTTTTTATCTGTTTCGGTCCAGATCTCTTTTTTTTTCAATTTTTCCTGTTTTTTTTTGTTTTTTTTTTTTGTACCGCATTTTTTCTGCCGAATAATTATTTATTTAAGATAATCTCCCACGGTTCAACGTCGCACGTGCGTATATACCTGATCATCCTTTATTATTTTTTTTTTTCCCCGCGATTTTTCTCCCTTTTTATTTATTATTTTTTCTTTTTTATTAACGGTCTAGTTAATTCTCGAGAGGCTCTTGTTTGAACTAATTATTATTTTCCTCTTGATCTAAAAATAATCAATGTTGGTTAAAGAAGTAATTAAATATACCATACCTACAGATCGAAGGTATAACCTATATATCCTATACCTACCTATCACGGATGAAAAATAATTGCTTGATCAACAGGCGATAAAAGGAAGAAGAAAAAAAAAAGTATTAAAATTTCAGCAAATCGATATTGCCGAATAAAACCAAAATAAATAAATATAAATAAAAATGAACACACAATTCCTGTTGTTGTTCTTCTCACATTAATAATATTTTCTTTGTTTCGCGTAAGGCATTCGTTTTCGTTTTCGTTTTCTTCTTATACGTTGGGAATTGGTAGAAAGAAATTGATATACTCGTATATATATATATACTATAATATATATGTGTATATATTTTATTTTCAGTTCGATTAACGCTTTTTCAAAAGGGCAAACGACCGATTTTCCGGGCAATTTAAACCGGCGCACTTGATTCTTCCTTGAATCGATTGGACCACGGTAAAAGCGGGGGATTTAATTAGAGCAGGATATAACCCACAGCAGGGTCCTTCGATTAAATTATTAATTAACGTCCTCCTGAAAATACCACATCACACACTGCGGCCATATCCAACTCCCCGCTATATTATACCCTATATATACATATAGATATATATATATATATATATATATATATATATATATATATATATATATATACACACACACACACACACACACACACACACACACACACACACACACACACACACACACACACACACACACACACACACACACACACACACACACACACACACACACACACACACACACACACACACACACAACGTTGTACAGACTCGTAGCCTGTATGTGTAAAATATCGTGGGTCGTGGTACATAATCTGCCCGCCTCTCTCGCAGTACATACAATATATCCACGTATATGTACAGATCAGGTACATGCACATATAATCCATACATATACCTATAAAACCGTGATCCATGCTCCGAGGTATGAAAACCGAGTTGCAAGTAGGTGTATATCATCATGTGAGACTATCGACCGATTGAAAAAGATCATTTTTATGATTTTTGTATTTTTTTTTTGTTTTTTTCGTTTTTTAATTCCGACTCTACATAGATACTTACACATGTACAGTCAAACGAAAGAAGTCATTTTATGTCAACGAATTCTTTCACCGCACATGTATCTGTATAAAGAAGGGACGAAATTGGCCCGAACAACCCGAGGGTGGAGGTTCTTTTGAAAAAATTGGGGTACAGTATAGGGAGGTCGACTGGTAACTCGTCTACCCTCAAGTGTGGGGCCCTTATTGACTGACTGGATGGTCCACAAGGGTCGGTGAAAAAAAACTTTAAAAGCTATACGGATTGGTGGAGGGTATATTAACGAGGCAACTTACTGGCCATGAACCACCCTAAAACCAGTGCGAAATAAGGAAAGTAATGTTAAGTAAAGGAGAGTAAAGGAATAAGGGAGATGAGGTAAAGGAGATGGGGCGTTGGTGGTTTGAGGTGGTCGTTAAATCTTTTATATATAACGGCGAACAAACACCTCTATTCAAATATAACTCCGATAACACGGTGGTGATGCTGCGGGCTGTAGATCTGCTTCACAGAACAGAACAGAACAGAGTAGAGACCCCGCAGCGGTAAGTCGGTCTCGTTATATGAATTTTTGTTAGCCTCATTTAACCCTTTAAATTTAAGGGATGGAGAAACATGGGGGCTATGATGTTGTACGGAATCCCTCTATCCACCACTCGCTCGTTGATTATAATGGAACTTGTTTTAACCGGGTTTGTTATCCTTAGAAATTGTTTTTTAATCGTATCAAACAAGCAGCGGTTTTCTCCGAGTTCTCTCCTAACCGCATATATATATATATATATATATATATATATATATATATATATATATATATATATATATATATATATATATATATATATATATATATATATATATATATATATATATATATATATATATATCTATTCATTTATCTATCTATCAAAGTACTCGGTATCTGCGTAGGTACTTTCCTCAAAGGACTTTACTGACTTTGAAACCCACACGACGACGGTAGTTGGTAGTCCCTTTGCCAAGACACACTACTTCCATAAAGGGTACTTAGTTTAGACCACGTCGTTTCCAGACGCACATACGTGCCCCCCGGAGTATAATCTCTGGTAAATTTTTGGTGTGTATAGGTATATTAATTTACCATAACCAAAACCGAGTTAACTAAATGTTGTTAGATTTAGAGAGACCAATGATACTGTACATACTAACACACAAAACCAAACTATTGCCGTAGCGAAATGCTCCGAGCATATAGTTTCCGTATAGAGGAAACTCCTCAAACCACCCTTTATAATCCAAAGAGCTTAATTGGTTGGACGATGCCCCAAGGCTGATGGTATTCCCATGCGACTACCTCATACCGTTCATCGAATTATTTTACTAACCATATAGGTATGTAGGTAGGTAGGTACTTATACCTACTTCCTTTACCTTTATGTTAAAGATCTTTGAGTCAAGTGAAATCCGAAAGCCTTGAAAGGTTATGATTTTATTTATAAAAATACAGACCACGAATCTCAAACCGATCACAAAGCGATAATTGCTAAAAGAAAGAAAAAAAAATGTATGACGTCATTAATTTTCATGAGGAATTTGCTTAATAGGATTTCGAAATTTTGATTCATTGTTCACGGGGGTCTGTTTGCATTATTTTATAATGAACTTTTGGTATAATCGTTGGATATGACTCGGAGGTAAAGAGTTTAGAGAATTTTTCTTTTTTAATTTTTTTTTTAATTTTTTTATGCGGATCTGCAAATAGACGGTGAATCGCGAGATGTGGTGCATCCGGGAGCCGTAGCCGCGATCGTATATCCACGTTCAGGTTAATTTTCAAAGCTCCTTTGTATTTTGCATATTCAGTATCGAGTTAATTAACGCTCCAGTGCTTACTTTTTGCTAAAATTTATACACACAAACAATAATCCTTCAGGGGTCGTTTAAACCAACGGTATATTCAATTACGCGATCCTTCCTTCCTTTTCCGCACCGCGAGTATAGATTTTCGGTAATTGAAGTCTGACCGAGCGAAAGCACGTTGATATACAGACCCGCTATATACATATATATATATACATATAGGTATATATCTCACAGGTATATATATATAACAGGTAAACTATATTATACATAAACTATTTGCTAAAAGAAGATTAATTACAAAATTGATCAAATAAACATATTCACTTCGAAATATTGAAGAATACTGAGAAATAATATGTATCATATTTATACTATAATACCCGCATCTATATAATACCATCGTGCAATATGAGCAGACCCGATCGATGAGCCTCAGTTTTATCCCTCGTGTATTTCAATTTTTTATTTCATTCTGGTTTTTTCTTTTTTTTTTTTTTTTTACGTTCTTTTTAACTCTCGCAGATTTATTCTTTGAATAAGTAATTTCAATTGAAAAGTATTTCGCATTTCATTTTGCAAAAAAAAAAAAAAGAAAAAGAAAAAGAAAAAATGAGAAAGAAAATTTTCACGGATCCTCTGCAGGATATTAGGACCGTTTAACAAGTGAAAAAAATCTCGTTATGTTAAATAGAGAGACTTTTTTTTTATTCCTCATTTTATTAATCTTTTTTTATTTTCTATAGTAGCTCTACTTGGATTGATTCGAGTTACGGAAGTAGTCGCAAACTTTTCGATAATTTATCCCGAAAAAATGAGATTTTTTTTTTTTTAGATATCATTTTTTTACTCCTAAATGTTATGAAAAATAAAAATTGTCGTGTTGAATCGCGAGCTATGAATTATTATCATCTCTTCCTTCTGTAATATACATACCCTCTAGTTAATATAATACAGATTTGATATTCAAGTCATAAATGTCTAATCAAAGCCCGAAGTTTGGCTGCTATGCCAGCTGAATTCCTCCACTCTCACTCTTCGCCCTACGCAGAGGGAATAGTTCCCAGCCAGTTATCTGCATTCCCTCTTCTCTGTATTCTCTTTTCTCTCTCTTGTTAACGTTGTTTTTGCTATATTCCTACCTGTAATTCTGTTTTGGCAGGGAAGGGTGAACTGTCATATTTCTAAGTAAATTTCGTTGTATAATTAATGTTTAATAGCCAACCGCTCTCCTCATCTCCTCTTTCCCTTATACCCCTAATTTCTCATCCCCTTTCGGGTTCTGGGCCGTGACCATAGTACCTACGCGGGGGTAAAAGTGGTTGCGCCTGAACAACGAGGTGCTGGAAATGGTGCGGTGAAACATCGCGTTTTCGACGACGAAGGGACGTAGAACCGCACGAGAGGTAAACCGTTCTGTAATTGAGTAACTCCGCAGCCACGGTAAACAAACTGGGTAAAATTTGGTAACCATTTTGCAAAATTCACGTTGCTCAGCTGTCTGTCATCATCCCTTTCAACGTTTAAACGATTAAAATACAACGCTGCTGTTTCAGCAATTCATCTCGATAATTGTGATAATAAATTTATCTAATTAAACATTTTAATTTTAAAAATTTAATGATTACAGATTTACTTTATATCATATGGCGGGTGAAGTTCTGTTATTGCACAACAGCTAGGGTGCAAAAATGGTTTTAGAAAATTTTTGGGGTTGGGATTTAGATTGAGGGAAAGTAATTATCGGGGAAGACAGAGAGTGGGTCATTTAATATGCTAAACTAACGAGGCGTTGACACAATAAATTAAACGCTTAATTCCGAGACTTCGCGCTCGTAACCTCTCGTTAACCCGGACTCTCCTCGTTAATACCTGAGAAGTTAAAAGTTGAAAGTTTAAGGCCGGACGGATGCTGCAGTGAGATGAAAACTGATTCAAAGGGTTCTGTCATAGGACACGCTTTACCGTCATAGAGAAATTGTTCCAAACAAAAAAAAAAATTAAAATTAAAATAAAAATGAAACAAACTTCGAAGCGGCTTCCTGCGATTCTAACCCCGTTTTTTATTTATTATTTTTAATTTCTCATTTTTTTTTTCTTCGGATTATTATTAATATCGTCCTGTTACTGTATACCTACTACCGCGTTGATGCGATAATAAGACTTTTTTCAAAGTCTTATTCAGAAAGATATCCGGCAGTATCCTGTAGGAAGGGCTTGAATTTCCTTTGATAAATAAATAAATAAATAAATAAATAAATAAATAAATAAATAAGGATCCCCTTTCGCGCTGGAAAGGACGAGACGTCTTCTCATCGGTCGTACTACTTCCTGGCTCCATCCAGTGGCTCCTGCATGAGAGCAAGGGCTGTTTGTTTCCCCTTCGTTTGCTCTACCGTCCAGATTTCGCGTCCGTCTCCTGCTTAGTTTCTTGTAGGTTTTGCTTTCCCAGAGGGATTTCGTAAATCCCCCTCGATTCGCCTAGATATATCCGTGTGTGGTTGCTACGTGGATTCATACCACTCGATACACCCGCACGCGGATGCGGCCGCGGTCGCTGCTGTTCCAGAATTTCTTCGAGCGATGTTTACTTTTGGCTATTGGTCTCCTGTCTGTAGCGTTATTCTTCATCGGACTCATCCTCTCATTCTAGTTGCCTTATTCTTTACCTTTACCCTCGTTTCTACTTGTCGTATTTTTATTTATATATATATATATATGAAATATTTGAAATATTTCAAACGAATGAGCGTAAGTCGAAATAAATCGTATTATAGAGGCTGGTATGTGAAGCTTCAGCTTACTTGCTTAGGTTTTTTTTTTTCGTTTTATTCTTTCTTTCTTTTTTATTTTTCTTAACTTATAGTAAAGATTAGACCGTCACTACTATAACGACCCTTTTTTTTTGGCTTCCCATGAATCTCCTAGAATTCTCTGAAGAATCCCCTAGAAATCACGCAGACATATCCCCGTGAGACGAACGTTCGGGGGAGGTTTCTATTATTTTTCAATTGGGCAACCGAGCGTATATACCAAGGGCTTTCGTATCGTATAGATGTAATTGGACTTGGCTTTGCTGCGGTAAACCTACCGATGAAATGAAATCAAATAAAATAAAATAAAATAAAATAAAATGAAATAAAATAGAACAAAATGAAGTAAAAATAAAATGAGATAGATAAAACTCAAATTAAAAAAAAAGAAAAAAAGTATAATAATCTAAAAAATAATATAATAATCTTCTTTGTCAAAACTTCGTCAGACTTTGGCCAACATCGTTACCTCAAAATTAAATTATTTTTGTCATATTATTAGCTTTTGATATACAAAATGTTTTAGCAGATTAAAAAATCGCTGTTAAATATTTACGAGATTATGGATAGATCGAATTTGAACTGTGAGAGAAGCATTCCCCATCCGTATGAGTGTAAATATGAAAGGCCACGTGTCACGGTGTTATCCTGATATCCGTCTCAAGTAGTGATCAGATGATGTGGGTAATCGTCTTCAGGCACGTTGGCAATCTTATGAAGTCACGACTCCGGATGGTAGGCCGATCTTGATTCTACGAAGACTATCGTCTATTCGTTTCGCATTTCATTCGTTCCGGATCCACCTGATCCCGTCTTTGCTTATCCCGTCATTCAAATTCAATATCAAAAGTTCAAAAAAGAAAAAAAAAAGAAATAAACGTTGGTAATTCTTAAAAGTCTGGGGAAAAATCTCTTTCGTTCAAAAATTGAAAGTCGAAATTGAAATTGAAATGGAAATGGAAATTCTATACCGTACACGGACTTAAAACCCTCGGCACAGATATTTCCAACTCGTACATGTATATAGTCATAGCCAGTCAGAGTTAAACACATCTCGAAATTTACAAAACAATTTTGAAAAATATACCTACGTCTGTCTCGTTAATCTTTAATAGGTATCTGAATTTTACTTCATATAGTAAATAATGTGGATAAATTTCTATATAATCGCGATTGAATCGTTCTAACATATTTAGCGTGTCAGAATCTGAGTGAGTGACTGGCTGCCTCGCGTATCACAACGGATTTTCAACCCCATACTCTTCTTATTTCCAACAGGGATACAAATAGAAATATTATAAAAAAATATTTTTTTAAATTTTTTACAAAATCTCCTGCGTGTTTTATTTAAATACACATTTTTAATAACCCGCAGGATTTATATCCGTGACAATTATCTCACGAAAGTTACGGTTGTTAAAAAATCATCGCAATACACGTACAATAATTATAAGAAAAGCGTTAAATTTAAAAATTTTGGTTAATTAATTATATTATTATTTATTTTTTTTTTTATTTAGTTTTTCAATTTTCAATATTCTCGTGAGTGCTGACGGGTGGTTTGATTTTAAAAAACAGAAAAACAAAATTGAAAAAAAAAAACAAAAAAAATCAAACAAAAAACAAAACACAATAAAAAAAAAAAAAAAAAAATCCTTTACCTGCTGCTGCGAGCCGTTCGTTTCTAATTAATTTACGAGTGAACAAGATGCCTGGGGCCAGCGTGCGCTTAATTAAACTCCTATTTTACATGCGCGCATAACGATGTACACCCCCGTCGAGCTTGCGTAGTCCTACTATTAAACATGATTCTACACGATATGTATATACTAACTGTGTATTAGATGCCTTATACGTTCAAAACTCAGAACATCGATTATGGTTATGAATTTCAAATTTCTATTGACATTGTCTCGTTATATAGACCGATAACCGCGATGTGCGAGTAAATACGGCAATATACCTAGAAGTCTATTTCTATCTTGCACAGGTCGATTTCCGGCTAATAGAATATCGAGTTATAGTATACATATACATATAGGTATATATACTCCTTTTTGGGTTATTCGAAATTCCGCTTTATTCGTACATACGTACATTATACATATCAAATCGGGGGTATTTCTTTGAGAACTGGCATGTTTCCAAATCAATCAGTTTCATTACATTAGTTTCCACAATCTTTTCATCCATAATCAAGTAAAAGTTAGTAGTTGTGAGTCATCGGATATCAGATTTAGACGCAGTCAAAGTAAAAACACTAAATGCAAAGATTTGGATCAACTCGCAGTTTCTATTTGAGATATCTGGGTCTCTAATTGTTCAAAAACCGAAACTCGCTGTCCGATGAAGAGATAACTTTTAGATACCTCAAACGTGAATCGAGTAATAAATTTTAATACCGCCAAATTTTTAAGTTTATGAATTTTATTATTTTTCAACACGCCGTGCGCAAAGTTCAGTTTTTCGCACGTTTCGCATGCACAAAATTCAACTTTACGCGTGTTGTGTTGAAAAACAATGTCCGATACACGTGCGAAAGATGATTCTCGACTCGTGTGATTCTCACCCTCGCTTTGCTCGGGCGAAAAACTTCACACTTGTCCGAGAATCAACATTCTCGCACTAGTATCGAAAAGTACTATTTTATTCTACTGTTTCTCAATTTTCTAGAGCAAAAATCAACGCGTTAAAAATTCGGATCAAGGTTTCATTTCTGAACAATTTTAAAGATCCAAATATCTAAATTCGGAGCATTTTTACTTTGACTGGATCTAACTCTGAGAGAAGAGAACTCACAGATTCTAACTTTGACTTGATTATGCTTGAAAAAGAGTAGCGAACTTCTTTAATAAACTTAACTATTTGAAGTAAAATTTGGACACATGCCAGTCCGTCAAAAATACTCTCATTTAATTTATGTTTTATTTCCTTAAGGGAAAATTCCTCAAGTTTATGCAGAGTTTGTGTACTTACTTTATGCAAAACTGGATATGTCTGTTCATCTAATATCTAGACGTCTGTTCCATCGGATATATCGTTATGTCGGACGAAGTTGTAAACCATAACATGTTGGAGAATAGAAGAGGGGTGGTAACTTGTATAGTGAGGAATGAACGTGAACGTTTTGCCTTCGGTTGTAAATGGGTGTATTTCATATTTCATAGAAATATGATATGCGAAGGTTGGTTGAGCGACAGGAGACCCTGAGATGGGGGAAACGTATGAAGACTTGAACCGTGAACACAACGGCTTAGAGATCAAATACGGCTTTTGTCTTGCGCCGATGGTTGCAAATACCTAAGTCGAAACAACTCACACTTCCAACAATCCTTCACTTCATTGTTTACTTCCTTGGCATGGTTTGGTCTACGTGTAACTGCTCAGTTTATGGGAACCGAAGTAACCCATACTTCCGTGTCTACGTATAGTCGCGAAATTTCAAACGACTGAAAGTTAAATCATGAGTAATGTACAAAAGTTGTGGTTTAAAAGGGGTAAAAAGAGAGGCAAAGAAAAAAAAAAAAAAAAAAGAAGAACAAGGAAAAAAGAAAAACAAAAACGAATTAGATGAATTAACTGAACCGGTCTTCTTATTTCAAATTCGCGATATTCAACCGAAGTGATGATTTTGATTGGAAAAATATTTCTCCTTCCTCATGATGTTTTTTTTTTTTTTTTTTTTTTTATTTCTATTTTTTTCAACCCAAAGAAAGATTAGCCATTATTTTTTTAATTTTTAATTTCGTTTTTTTTTTACTTCTCTCTTTCTCTCTCTCTCTCGCTCTCTCAGTCTCTTCTTATTCTCGTTGCAGGATTTTAAAATTTATAAAAGAGAAACCTACGTACCGCACTTTGCTACGTTCACCGAAAATTCTCCGCTCCTTCGAGTTTGATGAAAAAAATGCTCTAATTAAAGGAAAAGTTAATTAGTTATCGACCCACGTAGGTAGGTAGGTAGGTAGGTAGGTACACGTTTCACGTTCGGTCATGAGCACCAAGCCCTGCACAGTTAAGGGATGAGGACGGCAGTAACGTTGCTGCACGATATCCTGAAAGGATCTAGATCAAAGGGTAGGTAGGTACGTATCGCGATATCAAGCGGACGCGCTGAGCCTCCTGGCCATATTTTTATGATTTCCTTCGAGTTTAAGAAACTCTCTAGATCAAGCGTGGAATCACAGTATATCCTGAATCCCGTGGGCCAAAGCTTTGGATATATATAAGCTTTTCGTTTTTATTTACTCTGTATTTTCATTTCTTCATTAAATTTTTATCTTTTTTTTTTTTTTTTTTTTTACTTATAGCAAAATATATTTTTACAATTTTATCCCGTCATTATATTTCCATAAGTTAAATTCGCTGCTTAACGCAATCTCTTTCATGTATTATTTCTACAAAATATATCTCTCGAAGAAGATCCTTCACTGATTTTCTAGATCCTTCAACAGAACTCTTCATCTTTCAATTTTTTAACCTCTGCTTTTACTCATTCAAATTTATCTTTTATACCGTAAGTCCATCTCTCTGTACTTCACAGATACATACGTTCTTCTATATATAGTTTAACCATCCTCTTCCCTTTCCGTAATATAGTTTTCCGCCTCGCATACCACCAAAAAAGAAATTTTCTCGTTACGTTTGGTAGTACGATTGCAGATGGTGTTCGTTTTTTGTATTCCCTTTTATTCTTTTACGTTTCTATTTTGTTACGGATTGAAGTTTTTCTTCATTTTTCATTTCATTTTCCACGCCGGATTGTTTCTTTCGAACGAAACCCCCGCATGTAATGCCCATACCCCCCCTAACCACGGTTTCGTTGTTGCGGAAAGTGTTTTTTGTTTTGTTCATCTTTCTTTGATGCTACCACTCCCGTTCTAATCGCGTTCTAATAAAATACCACAAAACACAGACGGCTGGACACGGCTTACCCAACCCTGACCAGGATCGAAATTCATTGCTACCCTTTTGATCTCCGGCTTTCCACTGCTCCTTCGTCCTTTTCTTTTCGGTCCCTTGGCTCCATGGCTCAACCCGATATATCGATGATGATCCGCCTCGTATGTTGCTACCAAAAATAAAGAAGAATAAATTTATGCATGATAGAAAAATGGGGCTTATGTTTATTTATTTATTTATTTTTTTTAAATTTCCTAAACTATATGAACACACGCGACACCAGCATGGAGAATCGAAAAGTGCAGGACAGGACGGGTGCTAATGTAATGCAAATTGCAGATTCTTGGTAGACGCTGACGCCGAATGTGTGGGGATATGGGAAGCGCAAAAGGTTAGAGGCGAAGGGGATAAATAAACGGACGATGGTGGTAACAGCTAAGTTGGTAATGTCCTAGAAGATTGGAACATGCCCACTCAGCTAGGGCTTAAATTTTGCTGTATCTCGGTCTACAATCGTTCCGACCATCTTGCTTAATAGCAACTACGTGTCTCTGAATATTCAGGGATATTTTTAGTCGAAATCAGACCATCAGCGTAATGTAAATGATACCTCATAACGTTCTCTCTCTGTCTCTCTCTTTTTCTCTGCCTCTCTCTTTTGCTCTTGGACAACATTCAATAAATATTCTTGTGAATCTCGCACAGGGCGACCGGTAAAGCTCTTCACTTTTATCCGTAGTCTGAAAATTGAATACAAACTTTTTACCAAATTATCACGTTCGTTGTTACGGCCCATCAAAGACAGTAGTAGCATAAACCCGATGGCAGTCGCCTCGTTGACGCAGGTTTGGTCAAAGACAAGCTCTTCCTTTGACATCCGAGTGGTCCACGAATCTCCTTCAGGTTTCCTTTGCGTGAAAATAAAAATAAAAAAGAATGTTAAAATAAAAGAAGAGAAAGAAAATGAAAAAAAAAAAAAAAAAAAAAGAAAAATTCCGAAAGGACGAAAGAAACGCCAAGGTTATTATCAAAGCCTTAAACCGAGGGAAAAAACTGTTTTCTTTTGTTTTTTTTTTTATTATCATTCGTGTTTTACTTCATAATTTTTCATTTGCCCCGGATGAACGAATATAATGCTTTTTTTTATTATGTGGTTTTTCAAAATTCAATTTTCAATCTTTTACAACGCAGAAAAATATGTTTCATTCGATTAAGTATTTCGTAAAATGACCATATTACGGTAAATGAAATATCCCGCTCTTTAGAAAGTCCTTTTTTGTTTATTATTATTATTATTATTATTATTATTATTATTATTATTATTATTTTTCATTTTTATCCAATTATCTCTGCTTTTTTATTTCGCAATTGAAAAATGGCTCAAGCTACGACCCTCATACCACTGCTACCATCGAACACTGCAGCCGGACTCTTTGGATTCATCTCGTTCATTCAAAGAGTTCGTTTTATGATTTTCAGTGCAGCTTCCCAGCCCATAGACCATCTATAGCTCCTGAACAAGCAACGGACACGCTTTTCTTGTACAAAAACTCAGTTTCTATAAGCCGTAATATCCTATCAATATATAGGTATAGGTACCTACCGCAGTAAATTACTCTTTTCATGCCTCCCAGAGGAAATGTAATTCGCGTATACATATACCTATATATCTAATCTTATCTTACCTTACCTTACCTTACCTTACCTTACCTTACCTTTCCTTTCCTTGCTTTACCTTAGACTGAATCAGCAATACGCTCTTTGAAAATTGTGTCTCATGATTATGGTTCTATAAATCTTTTCGTATCGAGAATTGTTTGACGATTTAATGTTGAGAAAGTGGAACGGAAAGTTATGGGACAATTCCGTAGTGGATAATCTTTTGTTTTACCGTGAGTAAAGGAAAAGATGAGGAAGTGATCAGAAGCTGTGAAAGAATCGAGTGCAATTGAAAGAAGAGTAGGGAGAATTGTGTCGATCGTTAATACCTTTGACAAATTTTTCTCTTTACTTTTTCTGTTTTTCTTTTTGTTTTTTGTTTTTTTTTTGTTTTTTTTTGTTTTTTTCTTGTTTGTTTGATTATTCTTACCAGAAGTTTTGATAAATATTTGTAAACGAGGAACGACTTCCGTAACCTATCTCTCTGAGAAGTAATATCTACGTAAGAGATAGAGAGAGGTTCGCGAGGTATTCCTCTGGGCAATTAAGCATCGTGAAGGGAATTTTTGGCCGCTTTCCAAGTAGAACCCCGCGGAACGTTTACTGGTTTTCTTCACTTGTCGAGACCGACTCTGCAAGCCTATGTCATTTCTCGTTCGTGTCAACGGGCTAGAAACTCCTGTTTGAATTGGTTAAATCCAAACTCCTCTTTTCAGATTTATTTTCAGTAAGAAAATGTCTCGTTATACGAAGACAGGCTTTATTCAGACAATACATTGTGGTTTGACGTTCTCATTTTTTTATTTTTCATTATCTTTTTCTTCACTTTTTGTATATTTATTTTTGTTTCAACGATCGATAAAGGCTCTGTGCAAAATGTAAAGGGGAGAAACGATACGAAAATACAGTGAAAGAGGACGTAAAGAAAATATAAAATTTGAATGGTTGAAAATTCGTGTATAAAAACCACGTGATGTATTTCCACAGTCCTCTTGAGCGTGGAGGAGTAGTCAGCAGAAGCGATGGACTACAAACTTTTCTCGTCTTCTGTCTCCCATCTCCTGCCATGAGACTCCCCATACCATTTGGCATGAGCACCTTGACGTTTCCCCAATTTATGCTCCACAAAACGACGCTCTCTTGTTACGCACTATTGTCTTGCTCTCGTCTTTCTGCTCCACGATTCGTGCTTTATTAGGTAGAACCCTTCATTCCTTACTAGCAGCAGGTCCCTCTTCTGCCTCAGCATCCAACATCCAACATCCAACATTCAGCCAGCCTTCCTTCCTTCCTTGCTTGCTTGCTTGCTTGCTTGCTTCGTCTTGACTCGGCTCGACTCAAATGCTCCGAAGAAAGCTTCCTTTGTACCCTCATCCTCCCTCACTCCTTACATCCTTTCCTCGTTCTACCCTTACTCGACATCGCTCGCCCTCATCGCCCAATTCTCATGCCCCTGGTCTTCGTCATCGCCACCGCCACCGCTACCGCTACTACCACCGCCACCGTGTCCGACCTTGCCTCCTGTTACTACTGCCGCAACGAACATCAATTAGTACCGCTTAGTGTATCTCGCTTCGCGCCTTGCGCTTCGCAAACCCCCAACTCCCACATACCTACCCTTTCCTTTTGCTTCCCTTTCCTTCCCTTCCCTTCCCTTATTCGCCCACGTTATATTATCATCCATTTACTAATACAACAAGATAAATTGCTTCTGTTCGTTGTTACCGATGCAGGTTTGGTTCCGGTGCGCCCATTCTCTCTCTTCCCCAGCTTTATACCCTTACCTACCCTTACCCTTCGAGCGCTTTCACCCCTTATGCTTTACCTCACCTCACCCTAGTCTCATCTGCGCCCCCAAATTTAACGTTGTTATTTTCAACTCAAACAGTGTTTCGATATCACAACAATTTTTGATTTATTGTTTTCAACACGGTTTCATCGATTCTATTATTTCTGTTATCAATATCGTTGATTTCATCAAATCATTTACTTCCGATAAATAGAAAATTTCACAAATACCCAACTACGCTATGCATAATCCTAAACGGTACATAATTATACGTGCTAGGAATTCAATTAACGCGCTATTAAAACGTTACAGAGTAACTAAATTACTCTAGATTTAGTATAATCTGTTTGATTTTTCGGTTTATCGATACGAATATTTGTAATCGTGATCATCATAATCCCTGATACTATTCAAACTGTGTATAACATCGTGTTTTTAATAGCTCTGCGAATAAACTAAACTGATTTTGAAATTGGATGGTGTATGAGGAGACATATCAGATTATGGTACCTTTAACCGCATATCCATGATCCTTCGTGTGTATATAAACTCTAAGTATTTCCAACGGTTGACTTTGAACGTACCACCGATAGATTTTCCCTGACCTTCTTCACTGATTAAACAGATAGCAGAGCCGTCGTTAATAGTTCAGGCAATTAGACTAGGCAGGAAATCATCTATTCGTATACCGGCCCGTCGTACCTTCCGGGGAACCCTTCGTACCCAAAATCTGATGGCAGTATTTGGCGCGCACACACAGGCCGGAACTCCAGAACTTAGCTTGAGCTTCAACCTCGAATACACCCTTTCGCACCCTTATTCGACCTTAACTAAACCTCACCAACACGTTTTAACCCGAGACATCAGTTCCTTAGATCCATAAGCAATTACACTAATCGCAAGACTACGCCTCGAGGTAGGTAGTAGTAAGTCACGAGTTATAATTTGTTAATGTCCTGAATGGACGGAAGGAACAATTTTCTGTTAATTATATGACATTCGTACCATAAAGAAAATTTTTCTTGTTAATATCTGGTACCTAGTTAAGATTCCGGAACTTTTACACTCGATAAGAAACTGGAAAAACTGCATTGATTCCGCGTCTCCTTTGGAAAGGGATTTCGTTCTGGGGCTGTACGACCTTATTTGGAATCGTCAGAAATGAAATTTTACCCATGGCTTATATCCGCGATGGGTGGCAGGATAGGCTACATTATACACCAATGGCTATCAGTAATAATTTCTGTGAGCAAGAACCGTTTCTAAAATATTGAAACAAAACTACAATATTCCAGTATCTCCGTGTGAAGATGCAGAACTGAAGTGCCGTTATTTCTGTCGCTTTACGACTACTTTGGAGTTGCGGTATAACGCGAAACACGATTCGCCTATAGCTTAAACCAACTTCCGGAGATGACGTCATCAATTACAAAGCAGGATGCGCCAATGTTACTAACTTACTTTGAGTACTCGGGGCTGGTGCAACGTACGTGCACGTATATGTATGTTCGCTTGACTAAAATTCACGTTACAGTTCATGGTGTTATGTATGTATATCGTATCGACGTGTGAATACTAACTTTATATCGATATAAACCGACATTATAGACGACACACTGTACCCATGATATATTCATACTCGCATTTCTCCTAAATACTACACGTTCTCGCGATCATGCGAATAAGGATACGCACATTACATTATACCCTGGTGCGTATACGTAACATATTATATATGTACAATATTCCCTCAAGTGGGAAGAGCTGGCGGCAACCTCTGCACAAGCTCAATTTCAGTTAGCTTATTCTCTTTCTCTCTTTCTTTCCATGATAATTTCACCACTACTTACTTTACCGAAATTGATATTTGCCTGCATGGTATTTACCTAAGTGTATTAACCAGATTTTAAATTAAAGATATACCTACCTCTGACAAAGGTAATATATACCTATATATATATTTTTTTTTTCCTCTTGTTTCAGGTGAGTCTTTTTATTCCGAAATTGTTACGGAATCAACTTCCAAGGATCATATCTCTTCGGTGAGCAATGTGTGAGTGTTTGTATATACATATATATATATATATATATATATATTTTGTGGGAAGAGGAAGCACTGGCAATTTCAATTAACCTGGGGATTCGCAGTGATGTTTACTGTTACAGTCTTACAGGTTAGTTGATTCCAATAGATACACCGACGTGGAGTTTACCCGCTAGAGGCTGAAAAGGAAATGATGAAAACTCATCTTTTTAGCAATCAAAGTGCAGCTCAGCAAAACTAGCGAGCACTGAACTCGCGATATTTGTATCTCGTACTTGGAGCGGTATATATTTTTCAATCATATGAGTATCGCATAACCCCGAAATTCCCTCAGTTCAGAAGTTGCAATTTTCTCCCTCTCTCGCATTATCATCGAATTCAATCAAGCTTAAGACTGTTTATATATAAAACTAAATTAACACTCCTTTTTCGTATCTGTGCTGAAAAAGTATAATGAAGAATTCTAATTCTGCAGACCAACGACTTCGTTGAATCTGCAGATTTAAAACTGACCCGAAATGATAGTTCCATAACCTTTATACATTCCCCGCAGGATTCTTCTTGCAGTATTAAGTTTTGGTACAGTTACGTTTATTAGATGTAAAATAGATATTATTTTATTCATTACGATGGTATTAGGGGGTTGGGTTTGGCCATAAGAGCGGACTCTGGAAGAGGACCCCTAAGGAGTCGTCCGACGAACTCTCCATGCATATCAAACTACATGAGACTGAATTTCCTAATATAGAAGCCGGTGTCTCCTTGTTGTTGCCGAACTGTTTCAAGCCACGTTTCAGAATTATTAAGCTTGTTAATAAATCTCGCGTTCTATGCACAAAAATTTGTACCGAACTATGCGGTGAATCCTTGAATGTGAAAAAAATAAAAAAATAGAAACAAAAAAAAAAAAAAAGTAAATGGAACAAAGCCCACGGAATAGTCGAAAGTCTGAATCAAGAGCTTCGTTTTCAATGTAATACCTTGACAGAATTCCATCTCGTTTTCTCCCGTTGGTTTCTCGTGCATATCGCATCCCTCTATACCGCGAATATATGTTACGACACCCGAGATATGGCTGAACCAACAAATCTTCCTCGTTGTTTAACGTATGCCTCCCCCTCTCTTCCTCTCCGAACAGCTGAATTTGTCCGTGATGTACAAATACGTACATTCGTCACTGTCGTGGGAAATGGTTTTGGCTTTGAGTTAACCTGAGGGAAGGAAGGAAGGAAGGTACTGAAGCATTTAAACAAAGAGAAGAAACCGAAGAAGAAGACCTGGGAAGATCGTGTCTACAAGTGATCAGAATTTTCATTAAAATGAATCGTTTAGTAATCGCGATACTATACTCGCTTATTCTTGATTCGCTGCAGTAGATGTGTCTCTTATTTGTCAGACAAAAGCTAAAGTTGAGATGAGAATGAGAGAGGATAATTCATGTGCATCCAATAAATAGAACTCCGGAATCTTTGGAGCCGGTATGTACGTGACGGTTCGTGGATAAAGAAGAAGACTTGCTCTTCGGAGTGGTAAATTTCCGTTTCAAATCGAGTAAATCTATTTTCAATCGAGTGACACGTCCTGTGCGATTCACTCAATAAGAACGAAAATAAAAGTCACACACCGAAACTAATCGATCTCGTGACACATGGCGAACGGCTTATATCCCTCTACTGGTTTATTGAACTGGGCGAATGCTGGATATCCTTCTCATCCAATTTCATCCATATAAAATTTGGAATAACTAACCGAAGACTTTTTGTTGGCTTCATGTTCTTTTTTATTTGGTAAAAAAAAAAACGTAATTGGGGGGGGGGGGGGGGGGGATTTTTTACACGTACGTCTCGCAAGCCATGTTGATCACAATTTTTGAATTCCTGACTTGAAAGAGTCCGGAGATATAACTTCAGATAATTATTCTGAAGATTTTAATCCGGAATTAACGTGAGAGAGAGAGAGAGAAAAAAAAATTGCTTACACTCGAAAATAAATGCTTTTGATTTTGAAAAGCTCCGGCTCCTTTCTTAGATTCGATTAAAAATGCAGGAGGGATGTTTCTCTTCTGATCAGTTAGACTAAAGCGTCTTATGTTTCCGTAATTCTGGGACACTGGAAAATAAGGAAGGCTTAAGTATTTCTAGAGAGTAAAAGAAACCGTGTACAACTGTGGTGTCCAAAAAACCGGATAACAGATTCGGGATGGCCTAAGGTCCCTCCTAAGGCCTTTTCCCAAGGCTCGGTCGTGCGTGCGATTTGGTCGTTGAGTTCGTATGTGTGTTTCACATGCGTGCGCGTGCGATGCCTATAGAGAATAAGGGAAACGCGACTTGACATGAAAACCGCGAATGTCCAAGAGAGAGAAATGATAAGAGAGATGCGAACCTCGCGAACCCTCCTGGAATGGATAAAATAAATTCGAATGATTTGTGGTGATAAACAGGGAGCAGGTACGACATCATCATTCGATAAACGACACGACGGGGTCTTTGGCCGAGTGTGTCTGCCTCGACGTAGGTAGGTAGTTTTCATTCATTCGTATCCACCGTCATCTCATCGCTCCTCCAGGAATCTATAAAACTTGAGATATTTTGGTACAAAGACCATAAACCAGCCGTCGTCGTAGGGCGCATAAAGTCCGGCGGTGGGCACTTCCGTGCTTTTCACTGCCTCATAAAATATCTACGTAGTTTGTGAACGGGGTGGCAAAGGGGTGAGGGATCGTAGCCGTTCTACCACAACGGTCGACACCGCCCTACTACCGTATTTATATGCATATATATACCTCCTCATGCCATATACGGTGCAGGGCCTGCACTATCCACCAAACTATGCCATCCTACCCTGTGTCTTTCCTCCATACCAAAAGCACATGCATAAGGCATGTCACTCACTTTGGCGGTAGCTGCATCCATCCGAGTGACGCAGTTTCCTCTCTCCTTCTTTCCTTCGCTCATATTTGCTTTCCTACATGCGCACAAAAATCCAACGACTCAAAAATAAACTCAGTTATACCAATTTACAGAAAATTTTGAAATAGCTGAGGAGACCGGCGTTTCGTAATCTGTATAATAACTTCTAATACCTTATTATCAGTAGATCTACTTGACTACTTTTAATATGCAATTTATTTTCTATCCACTCTAATATGGAAAGAGATAATGATGGATTACAAATCCTGTTCATCCCTGAACTACGCTGAAATTTACAATAGCAGTTTTACTGATATGCAAAGTTGATTCTGTTGAAACAGTGATCATTGCATTGAGAAGGCTCTTGAATCGTTCAACACCACCGGTACGATATACTAACGGTGTGGTGTTATTTTCTCTGTGTGCACATTGATCCTCAGTGCGATTGATTTGTTATGTGGAAATGAGGGTGAAAGCTGCGCTGCTAGATTACATATGAGTATGTCCTCCTCTTTGCGGATTCTGAACGTTTAAGAATATTTTCTTCATCATTTTTTTATTATTTTTTTTTTTCTTGTTAACAGGAGTTTGTGTCAGCGCGTGTCCTATCGAGACTGTAACAAAGTCTGAGCTTCTCTCTTACCTCAGAGCTTTGCTTAACGTAACCTATAACCCAACCTCACTCTCTGCGTACCTATTATCGAGATAAGACTCTCTCGTACACCAAGGACCACGCACCAAAACTTTCGAATCCCGGCCCGATCCTGCCGACTGATCGTCCGATATGCGATCGAACTCCCGCGGAACCTAACGTGTGTTATCTATTAACTTGCCATGATAAATGACTCGTTTCCTTCCCCATAAGTTCGCCTTACTCGTAAATCGCTTGGAAAAGGGTAACTCGGGATCTTTGGCACCGATGCTGCTGGTGTCTCGGTCTTTTCCGCTCTTCCATTCTCCCCTACCTTATTCTCACTCTGTATTTTACCTCTGGCTAAATCTGGGTATACATATATATGGAGATATACGTACCTACGCGCCAAGGATTCGCCTTAAAGTAATTGATTTTCTCTCATTCTTGGTTCGAAAATTCCTCAGCTACAGTTTTCACGTCAGAAGTCGTTGACTAATTTATTACAAAAAAAAAAGAGCTATATATTCATTTACGGAAAGCTTTCGTGTCAACTCACTGTTACACAAGAAATCATATATTTCGGGTCTGAAATAAATTATATTCGTATATGATGTTACAATGGATGCCATCATCCACGTTCCACGTCCACATCCACCTGTGGAACTTTCTTTCTGCCTGGGGCGTTTATTTTTATTTTTTTTCCTATCTTTTTTGGTTTTTCTGTTCGTTTTTTTTCTCTCCTTTCTCCTTTCTTTTTTAGCACGCGCGCCCCTCGGCCTCCAACCCTCGACTGGTTGTCTGTCTGTCTGTCTAACTGTCTGTCTGTTCGTTCGCTCGCTCGGATAAATGATGTCTCCGAACAGATGTGCTCCTCTCCTGGTTTGGTTTCTCCTTTTCCCCTTATTCACCCCATCAGGTTCCTCTTCCACTGTATTCTATATTCTATATTCTAGATTTTTTCCCCTCTTTCCCTCTTTCCCCCTTTCTAGTTGTTGTAGATATACACGCTTTTTCGTATATATATGTAAGTGCTTATGTACCTGGGAGTGATATCGCTTGGCTTTGAACATACAACCACGACCTCTGACCGTCAGACCACTATAATCATAATCATAATCATCATCATCATCATCATCATCATCATCATCATCATCATCATCTGTGGACCTTGAAGTGGCCCTAGTCTGAGAGAAAGTTAAGGGAGTTATGAAGGATAAACGAAATGAGACGGGCATACCGCAGTGTGGGATGACTGACTGGCTAAAACTTGGTCAGGATCCAGGACCAAGACTCTGCAGAGCGTTGTTAACGGGACTTAATGGTCAGCTGGCTCCTACTTCGATCCCTTCTTCGTCTCTGGCTCGATGCCCTCCCGCTTTCCTTTGCCCAGTCTGTTCTCTACCTTTTTAGAAAAGCCAGCCTTCAGTCCTGCTCTTGGACCCTATGAAAGGTTCAATCGGTTTAGGAGTTAGGATCTTGAATTTCTGATGACTCGTGAAATTTCAGGGAAATATCATCTCATCCCCGAATAAATAGAATGAGAAATTCGTTCCCAATCGATGATACGGTTTAGTATTTCAAAGAGAATTACCCACGGCAACGTGGACCCCACAAAAGACGAGGAGTCTGCACGCGACCGGAAACAACTATCGTCTCTAAGACCCCCTTCTTCATTTTCTTCTCTTTCTTTCCTTTCGCACGTCTCTTATTTCGCCCCTTTTTTTCCATCCATATTTCTCCCTGTATTCCGCATCATCGCTGTTCTCTTCTCAAGATTTGCCTTCGTCCGATCATCCCGCGTGAGAGATCCAAGCTTGGAAATGCGACCACAGCACGTTTCGTCCCCTCCATCTCGGCTGTATACATTCACGTGTAATCAACTAACGAAAGATAAAGGGGATCGGATGAAACAGAGACCAGGCAGGGGTTCGGGATGAGGTGAAAAGGGACGGGATAAAAGAATAGCTTTGACAATTTTCGAGGCATTCTTTGTCGGCCGATCTGTATTGGATGCCCGTGGGCAACGCGCAACGCGTAACGGGGCAAGCAAGCGGTTTGATTCTCATCCCGGATGCGGGACTGGAAAAGGAAGGACTGCCTAAGTGTCGCCTACGGGAAACACGTATTCATCATCGTGGATAGAAAGAGACAGATAAAATTCTAATTCGTACAGCCCGCTTTTGTCTAATGGCCGATGACACGATGGCTAATATCAATCTTGCAGAGCTCGCGCTTTATCGCGTGCAGAGTTTCATTTATGCCTGCAGAGGTTTGTCTCTTTTACTATTTTCATCCGGAAAGGCCTGTGTCTTGCCTGGCTTTTCATTTCACCTCCACTCTCCGTAAGCCGTAACTTCAATTATTCGCCCAGCCCATGCCCACGCGCTCGGGAACGGCAAGTGTCAACTGTTTCGCCTGGTAATTACGTTATCAGCGACAGACAAAGCGGACGAGAAAGGACAACCAGTCACCGATCAACCTCTCTGACGAGACTACGAGAGTAATCTCTGTCCTGGTGGTTCTCCATCGGTTTTCTATTCTATATGTACCGAGTTCTCTAGAGTCTCTATATCCTCCAACGCCTCAGTAGTTCCCTTGGGCTTTCTCGAGGGCTTGTAGAGTAGAAAATGCCGCTACCGCTGCCTCAAGCTTCTTCCTCTAGTATCGGTCCTCTGACAGAGTTTTGATATAACTTAGTTTTCGAATTGAATCCTAAAATGCTATGAGATATATATATTTTTACTCCTTTAGATACGTCTGTCGACTAGACTACTTCTCTCTATTCGATCACACCACAATTCTTTAAGGAGTATAAAAATGATTGAACTCACTATAATTTCTTTGCAACGTATACCCAACATGTGTACACAATTGGATAGAGTCAGTCTCACCAGTTTACGTCGATTCGAGAAATAAATTATCGGTGTCCATCCATGGGGTTAACAAACACCGAGGTAGAGCTCAGTTTATTGATACCTGAGACTAAAGTCTCCTTGGGGATGAGGATCGTCTGTGATGTAGGTACACGTGAAACTCGATGCTGATAGATACAGGAGCTAATTAGTAGCTTCGATAAATAAATGACGACTAAAGACTTCCGGTTTTCTGGAAACACGGTAATCTTTATAAGTAAACTCAAACCATATTATAAAAGTTTTGCGTTAATCAACGGTTTTATTTATTATAAAGTAGCCAGGACGGTGAGAATATGTAAAAAGCAAAACGTGATAGGAGCATCAAAGGAGTAAATAAGAATGAAATTAGATTAAGAAAAAGGAGAAGTAGAAGTGAGTATAAATGGATGAACTTAAAGTAAATGGAATCATCTAGAATAAATCTCACTTCGTTCGGTTTCGGTGGCACTTCATCTTCTTCCGTTCAGTTTTTGCGAGATATATTATAACCTCCGGTCTTATCACAGCCTAGGAGGTAAAAACAACTTGGGATATACAAAATAACGATTTTAATAAAGTTCAATAAGATCGGAGTTTACTGTGGTTTAGTTAATTTAATTATATAACTAATGGTGTGCTGCAGATGGCAGCAAATGTTTTAGACGTTAGTGAGGTAGCGTTAATTCAACTGTATTTATTAGCCATTTGTTTATTAGCCTCGAAACATGTAATTCAACGTGTATTCCACTCCTATTCCACATGTGGAAACTAATTAAAACGTTATAATTTACATTAGCTTAACACGTTGCCACAGTGCAGCATTTGATATGCCAGAGCTGATATTATACAGTTGTTATAGATTTCTCATTCATGATACAACTGAAGGAACGAACTTTACTTTTTTTTTTTTTTTTAATACGTTAGTGGTTGGTCTTGTTCCGTGTACCTGCTTATTTACGAATAATCACCTAGTTGAGGAGGAAGGGTGGAAAATTGGCGTTACTCACTTTTGTGTAATTATTCTTTTTCCAAACGTACCTCTCCATTTAGGACCTGGTTTCGTTCTTTGAACGATCTTTATCTCAGGATCGGTACTTTAGAGTGATGTTTTCTAGTCGATAAGAGCTCCTGCTTGCGCCCTTTCAAAGAGTGGAGTTAGTACTGTAAAATGTCGGAAAGGTCAGCGACAAACGAGAGTAAAAAAAAAAAAAAAAAAAAAAAAAAAACTGGTATAGGAAGAAAACTTTTTCTTGCACGCAAACTTGTAGGTAGAGGTACAACATTTTCGAATCCCTTCGAAACTCAACGGGCACGTCAAACGGCACTAAATTTAATGACGTAATAATTACACTCTTTTTTTTTTTTTTAACCTAACCAACGGACCTACCAACCACCACGCAGTGGCACTAGCTACACAGTTCACTGATTGCCCTATTGGAGGGTTATCGTGAAAATAAATGAAAATAGAAATATTTTCCTCGATACACTTCACGCTGTACCGCGAGAGAATAACTCGACAGTTTAAAGTCGTTTCCGATAAAATAAAATGAAACAAAAACGAAAAATAAAAGAGAGAATAAAAAATAAATAAATATATATAAAAAAATAACATGTAGAAAATCAAAAAATAAAACATTAAAATTACTCCGCACTTGCCTCGAACGACCAACAGCCAAGGGACACCGAGTAATTAACCGAATTGAAATTGCGTTATTACTTAGCCGTGTTGGAAACCGGCAATTTGTGATGCTCCGAACGCTTGACTGGATGTGAAAATGTTTTTCATTATTATTATTATTATCGTTACCAATATTATTGCGGATGCTATTGTTACGAATGATATTTAATTAACATCGCATTTAATTTACCACGATATACTATCAGAAAAACTTGGTAATAATTTTTTTTTTTTTTTTTCAAATCCCTGGTGAGATTTGTAAAAAATATTCTACCGGATCAGTTTCCTCGAAGTTAATTGATTGCATTTTCAAACATGATCGAAAATTATTTTTCTGATTTTACGGACTAAGTACTTCGACTTACAGAAATTGATCACAATTAATAAAAAGTGGTCGTCGTAGGCTACAGATCGCATATTTTATAGAAACTTCTTCAAATTTCGAAAGAATATTTTAAATTGATGTAATTTTAATGATATTCCAAGAATCTAATTTTTTATATACGGAAATTTTTAATTTTAGACCATTTTTTTTTTTTTTTTTGTAAATCTTCAGAAAAAAATTGTGTTACGTACTGGCAATAATAATATTATTGGTTAGTTCTAAAATAACATCATTTTAGAATATTTCCTTCAAATTTCAAAAAGTTTTGTTGAACTTTGCGACCTGTACTACCTACGACAACCACTTTTTTTTTCGGTAGACTCAATCCATGTAAAGCGAAGCTCCATAAAATATGAAAAAACTTCCTAATCATGTCTCGAAATCCATAGTAATCAGCTGTGAGAAAATCAAATTAGTAAAATATTTCTTCAAAGGTTACCATTGATTTGAAAAATATTATTGCCAAGGGTTATATTCGATCTTGAGGTAAAACTTAGCTTTCTTTTTTGTTTTTTGGTGCTTTTTATATTCAACTAAATCCGTACAAAAAAAAAAAAATTTCCGTCTAGAGATTACCTGCAGTGCAATTTATCGTTTGATGTAAAATTAAAAATTTAACTGTTCGAATCGAGACACAAAACATTTATTCCAAGGTGAATTTTTCCGCGTGTCTCTACTCCCCGGGTCTCTCTCTTCTCTTTCCACGTGGTAATAAACCTGTCCAACTGACAGCTTGGTAGATTGGAAAATTGTTATTTTTTTATTTTTATTTTTTATTTTCTTCCACTTCTCTTGCGCTCTTTTCCTCTCGTTTTCTACCCGGCTTTATATCTCCTTCATTCTTTTCTCTTCTCCTTAGATCCTCCCGCAGTTTCGGGGTATAGGTATATGTATGTATATATAGATATGTACAGATAACGCGTAGAAACTCGCCTCGAGTTTTTCTCGTTAGACAAAAACTCGGCACCGAAAGTGAATATTTAAAAACCCCCAATTCCCTAATCTCGAAAATCAGTTTTTGACATATTTCCAGAACGCTGATGACCCCGATCGTTATAATTAGTTATATTAGCTACGTTGACCGTCAGATAACTCCTCTGCACGTATGTACCTAATAGTGAAAATGAACAAGTCGAATCACACGACAAACCAGACACGTAGAAGTGTACTCGTACTACATGATTCAATGTTCGATAAAAGCCGCAGTTAACCGATTTTAAATCGGTAAAAAAAATATATATAGTTTCACCATTCAGCGGACTCAACTCACGAACAGCTTTTACTAAATAGCGATAAACCACCACGGGGCATATTCAGGCTGGCACTAGTTGCTTAATCGATTCCTTTCAACCTGGTTGGCGAACATCGGTGTTTAGCTAGTAGAAAAAAAATAAAAATAAAAATAATACAACAAAAAAATATATTCCTTTGGTTGTATCTGCTCGCTGCATGGTGACACGCAAACTAGCTTGGCCCATAAACTATAAACAATGGAATAATTCTGAACGGTTTTAGCCTTCCGAAGATTTAAGGGATGCGAAGGTCTACACGCTGGCTAAAACCTCGTAGAATTTTTATTTTTATTCGTTTCTTTCATCGTTTCAGGGACCCGGCTATGTGAGCTGGAGTAGGTATAATCCTCGAAGCGTTCCCTCTCTTTATTTATATTCATTTATTTATTTATTCATTTATTTATTTATTTATTTATTTATTTATATGGGTTCGACTGTGCGGCACAGCGGAGCTGACAGACCTGCGGAGGAGTGAAACGCGATGGAAACCGGAATAGGGGGTAAAATAAAATAAAAAAAAAAAATAACAGAAATTGCGAAGAGCATCCTGTTGCTGTTACTTCCGACTTACTTTCCCAAAGGGATTGGCAGATTTCCGTAGCCTCTCATGAAAATATCAAATACCTATTTACCTACCCGCTGGTCTGCTCTTCCCTGCTGCGTCCTTCGCCGGATATAAATTCGAGTTAATATTCCCACGAGGACATGGGAATGTATCATCCTTAGTATTTATGCACTGAAAATAAATATATATGGGGTAAAAACATACGCCTCTCTTTATCCTATACCTTACTCGCGTATCCTTTTGCGTGCACAAAACAATATGACACGATTTCGTACCCGGGGAAATCTCTTAGGAACCTTTTTTTTTTGTTTGCTTGTTTTTTTTTTTTTTTTTTGCTTGTTTTTTCATCAGACTTTTCACTTGCCCCAATATACGAGTAGGGTATACAACATCGCCAGGATTTGAGTTGCAACTGGATATAATCCAAGCTACGAATCTCACGTATACAATAGTATGTCATCTCTTTGTTCTCATACTTTGATAAAAATGAAAAACAAAAAATAAAATTACAAAATATAAAACACGAAGTAAGACACAGGTTTTAGTGGTTAAGTTTAGTTCAGTTTAGTTAAGTTTAGTTTAGTTTAGTTTAGTTTGGTTAAGTTTAGTTTAGTTCGGCTTTTTCAGTGCAGCACATACACACACACACACAGTACTTTGAACAAAAACTTTACCACTAGGAGATTTTCATCAGGATACTTAAAATTCGTTTACTTAAAACAATAAAGAAAAAAAAAAAAAAAAATTAACTTTTATCTTCTTCTCGGTCACTTTCGATCTAAAATATCCTTAATTTTCTACTTTCAAAATTTTTAAACTTCTTAACTCCCGTCGACTAAAATTGAGAATTTTTCGTACATCTATGTACAAAGATAAAAGAGATGGACGGTGGTTCGGAGATCAGAACAGGATTACGATATTTGAAGTAAAATTTCAATTTTTATCCTAATATTTGATTCAGCTTTATATGGATTTCACCCGGTAAAACCCTTGGATTACGAACAGGGTTCTTAGACGTCAGTGAATATCGTAATTCTTCATCATTTTCAAAATGATAAAAACAAAAAAAAAAAAAACAAAAAAAAAAGAAAGAAGAAGAATAAAAAAAGCTTCAGGCATGTCAGTCTTAAAGGGGATACGATGACGGTGTGTCACCGGATTTTCAATCTCCGAATAAGAAGTTCGGGAACGAGAAAAATCTCTACTTACAATATTATCAAGTAACTATTGTATTATAGGTTCGTAAGAACGATCAAGAGAAAATCGAGAGTGTCAATTCCCATCTCAGATTTACTTATCCGCGGAGAGGTCGAGGGAGGAACGAAAATAAAATGAAAAATAAAATGTGAAATAAAATACCAAAATGATGAAAAATAAAAAAAAAAATTAAAACGAAAGAAAAATGAAGGATAAAACGAAACGAAGCTATACGCGTTGTAACGCAAGAGGGTAAGATTAAAGCGCACGCGGGGGTTGGCAATGAGATACCTTATACCTACCTACCAACCTACCTACCTACCTACGAGAAGCGCTCTCGAAAGCTCACCCGCACTTTACAAACTAACTTGATTTACGAAATTTCCATATTTATACCGGCGACCCCCATCCATCTATCCGACCATCCATCTATCCATCCATCCATCCGTCCCGTCCCGTCTCGTCCGTCCGTCCGTCCGTCCGTCCGTCCGTCTATCCATTCATCCATCCATCCAACGTGTCACTGGTGAAGTAAAGAGATTCGGTGAGAGAATCTCTTTTGTTTAAGTTAACGCGACTGACAAGGGGTTAAGTTTGTTCTGTATCACGTGTGTTATGTTTTGGATATGAATTCTTTTGTTGAATTATATTTTAACTTGCGTAGATAAATCCGTTGTTAATTTAACAATTATAATAGCTAGTTATAATACCTACCTACATTTTATAATATATGACGGCGTTTTTTTTTTTTTTTTTTTTTTTTTTTTTTTTAAGTGTGAATCATGACCTCATTGTGATATAGAGAGGGGATTTGTGTGCCTCGATGTTTTGTATAATGAAATTGCACGTAAATTGAATGGAACTGGTATGTGGCGTCACGCGATCGCAAATTATCGTTATGCAGATCTTTATCAGATATATGTACATGTTACCTTTACTTTACCTTGCTTTACTTTACTTTACTTTACTTTCCGATCTACCGTGACGTCACTATCGCGACGTATTCGATAAGGTAAACCAGTTCTTTGAATCAAATAAATAAACCACCCCCTCCCCCTCCCCGCCCCCTAGCTGGCAACATGCTATATTTTCAAATTAACAAAGAAAAATTATAATTTTTAAATTAATTATCGCAACCCCTTATTATGTATAATAATATAGGTACTCTTGGTGGGAGTTTGGCAAATGTTATCGCGGTTTATAATATCGAAATTATAAGAGCCTGTCATTTCTTTTAATTTTCTTTTATTTTTATCTCCCTATCTCTCTCTCTCTCTCTCTCTTTCTCTTTTTTTTCTTCAAACTCTCATAATTCTTGTGATAGAATTCGAGCTTATTAAAAAAAAAAAAAAAAAAAAAAAAAAAAGAATGTTAAATACAAATTTTAAACCGTTATACTCTACATCGAAACTCTTTCCTCTCTTATACGCCTTAATTGACTTCCATTTCGTGTCATTCGATCCCTTCGGTGCTTTCGGCTATGTCTAATATTTACCCATAACCTACCTCGAACGTTGCCATAAATTGGCCGGTACAGTTCGGCACGTAGTATAACGGCAGTTCATTTTTTTATTATTATTATTATTATTATTTAATATTTTTTGTTTTTCTTGCTACTTTTTTCTTTTATTATTAATATTTGCGTATACGGTTAGTATTGATATTGGAAATTGGCTCGTTCTGGTTCACTGGCGATTGAAAATAATATAGGGGTTGGAAAACAAAGGGGTGCAAATGATATCATGTTTTTAAAAAATAAAAAAAAAATAATAATAACAATATTAATAATAATAATAATCAAAAAAAAAATCCGGCACCCCACATTTGTCAATTTAAAGTATTCACCCATTTTTAGTCTTTTTTTTTTTTAATTCATTTTGTTTTTTTATTTTTATTTTTACTATACAAACAAAATTCCGTTGTATGCTTGACAAAAAATGTTCACCTTTATCTCTATGCGTATGAAAAAGGAAAAAAAAAAAAAACAAAATACTAAAACTAAAAGTTATAGACGCATTCCTTACGGTGCGGAAAAACTATATCTTTTATTTTTATTTATTTATTTATTCATTTATTTTTATTTTTTTATACGGACAGCGGAGATTCTACCTAGCAGTATAAACTAACTAGTATCAATGTTGACAATAAAAACACTTCTAACCATGAACTAAACCCTTATACTGTATCCTGAGTATATCCACAAAATGTATTTACGAAAGATAGAAGTAGACACGTTCGTCAGTTAAAAGAAAAAACATTTTTCAAGGACTTCTAGACGAAGAACTTGCCCGTCCTCTAGACGTAGAAAAAAAAAGTAGAAAGAAGTGTCGACATTATGTCGTCACATAAGACAAGATTACCAGTTTCAGTTTTCTTGTTATTGTTATTATTATTTTCTTTTTGTTTCTTCTTATCATTTTTTTTTTTTTTTTTATATTCACACTTATTTGAAAATATGAAATCGTTAAATATTCTGTCAGTCTATACGATTATACGTCTATCTCTTCTCGCTCAGGCTATGGCAATACATATCGTATAGTAGTAGCGTTCGAGTTTACCGTAGCAAAACAAGTTTGCAGAGGTCTGCTTGGGATGGGTATATATACCATCAGCCAGAAGGCGTGGGACGACAAACTAGCGTTACCCTGAATTTATCGAATTTTCACTCATTCCTCGTCTCGTACATTTATTATTACTTAACGCTACACTCTCCTTGTCAGCCTCTTTGGTTCTGATAGGATAGACACGGGTACGAAAAAGGGACGAGCAAGAAGAGTAGAGTTGGGGTTTGGCTCGAGCAACGGGGGTCAGTTCACTCGGACGGTAAACGAGCGGGTGGGCTCGTGGCGTTAATAGATTCTCTTTGCGACGCTTTAATGCACTTTCTCACCCTTGTACAAACTCAGGGAACATCCCCTGCCTCCTATTCCTCGTCCGCAACCACCCCCCTCCTCACCATCCTCCAGTCTGCTTCCCTCGGAACGGATTCTACCCGAGGTACACGACCTCTTCTCCTCCGCACTTTGTCGAAATCTCATCTTCCTCTTCATCTCCCTCTTCCTCTTATTTTCCTCTTGTTCTACCCTCTTTTTCAACTCTTAGTTCGTTCCCCATGCGGCGGATACTTTTTACTTTAAGAATTCTTCAGTAATTAAAAACAATCCTTCATCTATTGCTTCTTCAGGTACCGAGGCACCACCACCACCATCACCGCCAACCCTCTCTCTCCCCCCCGGTTATTTCGCCAAGTTTACGAACTAATCTTGGATAGATCGTACGCGGCATTGGGTTTTCCTGGTTGGCTAGGGTTGCCCCGCGGGGTGGTGGGTCGGAGGAGCCCACTGCGGCACTAGGGTGTGCTAAGCCCTATCTTAGGATTCTCGGCGTACGTATGGGAGTTGAGGGAGGTAGGTCTGCAGAGTTCCTCGGCGTTCGTTTATACAATATATAGGTATAATTCCACCGCGAAGACGTTCAAGCGTAGCGCAAGAGAGGGTATATATAAGAGATCTTACGGGGTTGGGTTTTAGGGGAAAGGGCAACGTGTCCTATTAGCCCTCGCTAATCCCGCTAACCTCGGGAACTAAGCTCAGCTTAGCTTAGCTCAGCTGAGCGCTTATTAAACGACAAACGTTACTCCTTATCATGGGTGTGAGTGTTCAAATGGCTAGTCGCTTCCTACTTTGAGAAAATAACATAGTCAATACGCCAATCAAGTAACGTGAAATTACAATTCAACATACTTAAAGGCACCATCTCTTCAAGGAAAACAATTTCCTGATGTTCCAGAGTCGATTTCTTCGATGAAAAGGTAAGAAATGAAAGAAAAAACGCATGCGATTACCGTAATATACCCCAAAACCCACGTCTTCGCTATTCCATGAACGACTGTCGGTTGCTGCGGACCAACAAATGTCTCAATTTATAACGCATCAAGCCTGAAGCCGATGATCGTTCAGGGGCTTACTTTATTTCTGTGACATTTCTGTGCGGCAGTTCTGTGAGAACAACCCACGTATAGGTACCTTAACGGTACCAAGTGGCCAGCGGCGTTGGGAGTATCCGAGCTTTACGCAGCATGAGTTGCATGGACCATGTTTGGCTATGATATTACGTAGCCTGGGGTTTGTGTACATATTATCCAGCATGTGTGTACATATTATTACGTTTCTGGTCGAGTGCGTAGGCACTCCGTGGATACGAGGGGTAGTAGAGGTTGGTAGTAACATGTTGTTAATTTACAAATCGATTTTTTAATTCTCCTTGGCGAAACGCGTAACACTTTAACGTATCTAGACATGTGTAAAAGGCTGCAATACATTCTGAAATGATGTGTGCAATTTTTATGAGCTTCTGTCACTCGATCGATATAGAGTGTGAATAGCTGGGTTGTGGAGCAACTTGGCTCAGTGATGTTGTAATTTCAAACTGCTTTTTTCATTTCATTAGATTCAATTTCTCGGTAAATTTCGTATCGAAAGACAACTGGCAAGACTTTTACCTCTGGACTCTGGATAGCGACGTTTATCTATTCAAATGTACGGTATTGGGCTACCTCAGTTTACAAACAATAGCCGATAATCACTGTACGATGTAATCGATTTATCCGATGTTGGTATACTCACTATACTGTAGGTACTCGGTTGTTCTGATCCCTCTCAATTGTGGCCACAAACACACAGGGAACAATTGTTATTATAACAACAATACACTCGCTGTTTAGCAGAACTGAATTCGATGAAGCGGGAAACAAGCTCATTCAGATTAATGGATGCAATGATGATGCTTTTGGGTGGGAAGTGTTTGGCTAGATGAAATCAAACGGTTTAGAGTTTTTACTTTTGTATTTGTATTTGGTCTTGTTTTTAAAAAAAAATTTTTTCCATCAGGAGATGCAAAAGGTTAGACTAGTGCATCTATCTATCTTATTTCTCGAATGAAAAAAGTTGAACGAACAATTAAACTTAGATATTGGTGCCGATTCCGGTAAAGTGAAAAGTTTACTCGAGAGGTTGTTGTTCTACTTGAAAGATAATTTGTTTAACTTGACAGGGAAGTCGTTTAATGGAAATACGTCGATTGCAAATCCCAAGAGTTGCTAGATCTTAGAGGGAAACTGTTTCTTCGCCATGAGTTTATTCATTGGCTGATTTTCGTCTGATAAGATTTTCCCAGGTTTTGGCTGTTTTGCCTTTCTGATATGCGGCTAGAAGAAATTTAATAGACGTCGACGACGACGACGACGAAGACGAAGACGAAGACGAAGATGAAGACGCGAAACTGACGCTGAGAAAACTGTACGAGGTAAACAGAAACCGCGTCTAGAAGCAGAACAAGAATACAGAATCGAGGGCGGCGTGAGTACGAAAACTTTTGATAACACTTGCAAATTGCTTTCGAAAATAGAATAACAATTCAATTCCACTGCGCGGTGGTTGACTGAAGGCGAACAAGTAAGAGGAGAGCGGGGTTCGTAAGGGTGGGTAGAGGGATAGGCGTGTGCGAAGTTAGCAGGAGTGAAAAGCCTGAGAAAAGTGGCAAAAGAGTGGGAAAGCCCGAGAAAAGAAAGAGGAGAATCAGATGAGAGAGGAAATTAGAAAAAGAGAGAAGAGACAAAAGGGAGCAGAAAATATACGTTGTGGCTCGTCGCGGTGTGCCAATCTTAGTCAACATCCGGCCTTCGAGGTCTGACTTCCGCAGAGCGGGGCAAAGGTTGAAAATGTCCCTTCCGCTCCTCCCTTCAGTTCTGCACCTCACCTTGTTCCCAAGGCTGATGATCTTTTCCACTTGAACGGTGTTAGTAGTAACGATTCTCTTATACAGTTCGACACGTTTTCTTTCTTTTTCTTCTTCTTCTTCTTCGTATTCTTTTTCCGCTAGCAAAAACTTGGCATCTATTTTGGCGCTATTTCGAAATTCATGTAACTAGAGTGAGGGAGAATAGTTTCTAACCAAGGTATTTGTTGGCACGGTGTTTAGTGATAGACAGATGACATTTGTCGACACTTCGTTCAAGTATTCAAGTATTTAACGAAAGAAGGGAAGCCCGTAAAACGAGCGAGCCTCTGTAAGAAGGAAATTAAATTTAACGCAACGGAAGGGATGTCGAATGGTCAATAAAGAAGCGTCTCACGCTCACGTTCACGCTCTCGATTCCCGGGCTAAGATCTTGGCGCGATCTTTTCGCTCTGATAAATAGATGAGACGACGTAATAAATACCAGAGTATTTCTTAGTGGGCTCTTCAGATGAGAGCCGTGAATTTTCGCTCTACGGTTACAGCAGTTAAAATAGAAGGGCTGCGGCACGGTATTCGGGGAATCTCTACTTCGGCAAGGTGGCTTAGTGTCTCTCGCCAATTTCATCCCGATGATCGATAACCACGGAGAAGATGAAGAAGAAGAAAAAGAATAAGAGGATGAAGAGGAGGTTAGCGGTTAAGTCGCTCTCACGTTTGACACGATCTCACCATTGCTAGTGAAGAAGGAATCGTTAGAATCGGTTAACGAATCGGCACGTTGAACTATTTCACGCTGCAGATTTGGAATACGACTTAAACTCCTTAGGGACGCACTTCTTACCGCTCTGACTACTTCGCCAGAGTAACCCACCACCTTCCTTGACGTGATGGTGTAAATTATTCCACCAATTCGTTCAAAAGTTTCTACGCCCTCTTGCTTCGCCCTTCGAATCTGTGGACTCTCTCTTCCTCGTTCTTAGCTGTTAGTCTACTTCGCTCTCTTATTCGTATCTTAGTTAAGCGAGCGAAATGTTTTCAGACGGCGATAACCAAGTTCCTCTGTTTGCTTGCCGCAACTCTAAAACTCAAATACTCAAAGGCGCAAAGGAGCGTGAAAAACGGATTCTTCTGTCATATGATTTCGCAACGTTGTGAAACCCCAGAGGCCGTTGTGAAGCGCGTGATATCGATTACCAAATTTATTACATGCACTCACTCCAGAATGTCTTATGAAAAAAGTTGCGTGGAAAAAGGAAAGAGGATCATCAGCTCTTTCGGTAGGGATTCACAAATTTAGATGCATCAGGAGTTCTTTTTCGTTTTCTTTCCTCATATTTCGGGTACATTTTATCCTCGATTCGTATTTATCACCCACTCTCCTTACTGCACAGTCCAACAAACTGGTGGAAGCCTTATCGAGTTAGTCTCTCCGGCAACTTTGTTCTTACGCAGTTACGCCATCCAACTTCATGAATTTCAAAACAATACCGACAACTCCAAATACGCATAAGAATACACGGACGCAGACGGTAGTCTCTTTCTTTATCCTCTCTCATCTTCCCATCCCCATTTGTTGTCAACGGACCCGGGAGTCTCTTCCATTTTAAGAATGTTTTTTGATCACTCCGATAATGCACGAAAACGCTTTCATTCTTTCTTTCTGGTTTTTTTTTTTTTTCTTTAATTTTTTCTTTCATTCTTTCTTTCATCTCCAGATTCATCCGAATACCGTTGTACGCCTGACGCCCACCGTCATCGGATTACTTCCGGTAGGATACCTCCGTCCAATTTGCTTCCGAACGGTCAAACGAATTTCTTTATACTGATTTGAACGCAAATTTGATCACGAATTCCGGACTATCTAGACTTTAAACGATTCAACGCCCGATCGGGTAACAGTGTATATATACCTATACGGAAAATCGGTCGAAATTCTACTGCTCCGATAGATCCCAATTCTCTAACAACCGCAGGCGAATCTTGCGGCTCAACAATTTGCAATTCCCAAACAGTAAGCGCATATCCAAATCGTCAGTACCCTCTAGTAGTTGCAATGCGTCGAAGTGCATTTGCACACAAAGTCGAGATGCATCAAAGCGCGTTCTATCGACCAGATATATTCCCCTCACTGTAGGTCGAACTCTTAAACCTCCTCGGTACCGGGTCTATACTCGTTTTATACTATCGTCGTCGTAGAGATGTGGGCGAAATACCAAACGGAAAGGAGGGTAGTACCTACTTCGCGGCCTGCTGCCTGCACCACTATTACCGAGGGACGAGCCAGACGCGTCTGTGAACCGCCACCTTCTACCATCTACCTTTTCTAAGGTGGCTTAACACCACCTGCCCTCCCCTCCTCCCCTCCCTCTCCTTCGCCCTTCTTTCCGAGGGGGTAATTCTCGAAATTACTCTGAGCAATTTTCTCCACCAAAGATTCTTCGGGCTTCACTTCATCCCTTGCCTTAAGACCTCTCTCACCACCATCCACCAGTTTCAGCACTGCAACCCGCTTCTTAAACGAATGTCGTAACAGACTATTTCACCGTTGGTAGTGTCGACGGTATTAAATGTATGACCAAGTCTTACCTGACTTTAGATAAGTTCGTTAACTCGAGAAGGTAGGAGCCCATCGCAACGTGAGGTTCAGGAGGAAATGGTTGTTAATAAATCGGTTTATGTGTAGAATAGAATGGAACAGAATGAAATGACGAAGATTTATTTACCTTCCGGGACATAGTCCCTAAAGTGACAGATACTAGAATATATATGCTAGATATGATTTTTGATAAGTCAACCTTCGACGATTCTGAAAACATAGACTTACCAATGTTTTCCTAACAGATGGATGCACGCGGTGTGAATAATTCAAAGAGAGTCACATGCATCGGTGCCTTTTCACTGAAAAGAATGCTGTGTGCAACTGGTCCAAGAATCTAGCCTCTTCGGTGCAGTCCGGAACTCTCACTCTCAATATCTCCTTAAAATAATCTATGGTGTATATATATGCAGCTATATATTCTCTATAGAATTTATACTCGGTCTGCAAACTTGTTGTTAAATGAAATACCAGCGTTCGTGGAGTGTTTTTCTAAAGATCGATGCTCTGGAAAATGGGCCTATGAAGATCAAACAAAACCCACCCTTCAGTGCAGTGACGGTTTCCTCCGACAATCAGTTAGCTTGGGGGACAATAAACCGGATGTTTGTTACTTCCACGACTGGCGATAAGTGGTTTCTACGTTTCGCCATTTAATGGTAGAAATTGAAGATGATATAATCGTGACGTACTCTATACGACTATATAGACCACGAATGAAAACTGTGAGGGTTTCTAATCGCTCTTCGTTGATACTTATACTCTGATATTGATTACGTTTTGATTTCAACTTTGGACAGGGTCTTAATTGATCTTCTTCTTCTTCTTCTTATTTTTCTTTTTCTTCTTCAGATCTGTCTCAAGCCTCCGGGATATGGCGTATATCTTCGTTCTTCAGGGTCTTGTATCTGTCCTATCATTATACGCCCTTCGTTAGCAGATGGCATATCGTGTGGGCCTTGGAGTTGGTGTGGCAACTATCTTCTCTCACAATATAATGATGAACCGTTCGCGTCTCTTCGTATAACATTATAACTCACCATCAAGCAAAGGCGCGGGTGGTAGGTAGATAGGTAGTCTGGTAGATAGGTAGTCGTACCAGATTGTGGAGAGTAGATTCTCGTAACCCGTTACAAGCCGCTTCGTTACGCCTCATATTCCGTTACACGCCCGCCACCATTATCATAATTATTATAATTACACTCAATACCGGGGGTTGGTACATGTACGAGTGTGTAGTCGTGCGTTAACGAGAGTAATTAAACCGTTGCATTAATTACCAAAAAGAAACACGACATAGAAAGTTTTTTGTTTAATTATACCTGCAGCAATACAGAGTCTCGTAACGCTTCTGCGCTTCGCGGGCTCCCTTTCGTCCTACAAAATTTTCCTGCGCCTCTGCAGCAGGAGCAGAGGAGATCAAGCCTGTAAGAGAGAGTTCAAAGTCTTCAGAGTTGGTTATAATATCACACGGTCGTGGCAGTGTTTGGATTTCCAAAGGGTGCGAGACGGAGATGGAGATGGAGACGAAGGTGGAGACGGAGGCGAAGGCGGCTGCTTCGAATAATCTAAACCGTTTAATCGCCCGACTTCGAGTGTCTTTCGTACGATTTCCATAAAATCCGAAATGCTAAGGTCTGGTCTTTGCCATTCCTTCTTCTACCCCTTCGGAGTGAGAGAGAAAGGCGGTATAATCCTGTCCATAAAACAGAATGATCTCAAGGTATCCCCCGCGCCGTTTCCCTCCTCCTCGCAACCCTCTCACCGCCAGGATCCTGGCTAACCCTCCAACTCCCGACTAACGCCTTATATTATACCAAAGCCCATCCATCTTAGGAGGCAATAACCGTTTCTCCCCAACCCCTGAACTAACCCCTCGTTCTCCGGCCTTCACCTATAGTCTCTTACTGCCTATTACCTCGGCCATCTTCAGCTAATATTATTTTAGTAGCATTGTTTCGGTTCAAAGTAAATCTCAGATTTTGTCACATCATCTGCAGATTACTGTTTCTCGTTGAACAATACCTACGAAGTATAACCATAACATTTTCAGAGAACTCATCACGCGTACTTGCACCGAATGATATATAGAGACTTTTTAATTCCTTATGCAAAGTTTGAACTGTATCATCATTCTGACCCGGGTATACGACGAGAGGAAATTTGATATGGAATCGGAATGGAGGATGATGAATCTGGCTAGTTAGAAATTTGGTAACTAGTCATAGGTGGAAAGGCTTCCAAATCTCCGAACCATCCGATTCCGACAGGCTTCATTCATTTGTGCAATAGTGAAACGAGCAGAGGACAATGCCATTGACAATATGTCGTAACAACTCAAAGCGGTTTTGAGTTTGTGCTACCGAGTCGGCAAAATCATGATTACGAAGCCGTTTGGTTTCCCTATGCATATATTCTGGTCTGCCATTACGATCGGTTAAAATTCGCACTCGTGATATAGATTCCTGATATATTCCAAAACTGCAAGTCACTGTTTAGCAATTTCATTCAACTACTTGCAGAACGTTTCTTATCAACCCTATGCGATTTTATTTCTCAGATTTTATTCATCTTACGAACTTGAAAAATTGAATTGAAAACAAAAACACACACACACACACCGAGAAGTATGCGGCATGAAACTCATCTGACAACTGCACCCATAGGGATAAATATAAAATGTATAAATAAATAAGACAATATCGTATGTTCGAATATCTTCTTCGCTTTTTTCGTATATCGATGCCTTAATTGAGTTATATATATTTTATGAATGATATCCTCCGGCAGTTCGTTTTCGAGAGTGGTCTACGACTCGCTCAGCTCCCACCTCTAGCCGCAGCGTCTGTAGTAGGGTGGCACTTCCATCCTAAGTTCCGTGTACGCGAAGACTATGGTCCATTAAAAAGAACGGAGCGCTTAAAGCGAACCTGTAGGGCCAGGAGTCTTCGTTGGTAGTGTATTTCTGTCGAGGGTGAGTTTTATCCAGCCTCAGCTCTGTGGCGGCTAGCGTATACCATCCTCTCATCCACTCTCACCATCACCCTCACCCTTAATTCTCTTTCTCTCTCTTTTCCTTTTTCCCTTTCCACATTCGTGTATTATTTATTTCTCGTGGACGTATGGATTACGAACGAGCTAGCTGGCGGTCGTTCGAGTCGCGGTTTCTTCACCGGCCCTTCGCTTCATCCCCCACCTCTTATCTCCCTCGCCCTTATTCTCGTCATCCTTATCCTTATCCTCTACGTTTCTCTCGAGTCTGAGCTCAGCCGAGCTTCTAAGAACCGACTCACTCTTACGGGGGGTCCCTCAACGCCGAGGATAAGCTCACGAAGACACCATCCCCAAGTTGGATTCTTGTTCGCGGATTGATAAGCGGCGTAAAATCGTTGTGTCTCTCCTCATGTCAACGACCTAATCTCATAAGATGCACATGTTTATTCATGCAAATTTTAGCCTTGAAACATCCAGCAGACATTTTCAAGGCGATTTGACTCCCTCTTTTTATTCCAATCTAAAAAATTTAGTTACAGAATAGGAACAGTTTTATTTTTAGTAATGTTTAAATAAGAGTTTAAGGATTATAAGTTCACGGTGTGAGGATGTTAGAGAGTTTGTTTAATCATTTGACTTTTGCCTATGGGTGTGTAAGTCGATGTTTTTGGAGGATGGTTATAAAAGCAGTACCATCCTGTACAACCGAGCACATAACATCCCTTAGGGTAAAATCTCGATAACAAACAAATAAATAATTCGCCGTTACCGTCTATTTCACCCCTACGTAAGGGCTCTAAAACAACAAACGTTACCGCAAAACCCAACGTTGTTTTAGGCCTAGACGAATAAAGACACAAGGAGTTTACTGCTGCCGTTATTTTATACACCACTACCAAGCTAAAGTAGTGGATGTTGCTGGATTCGCACTTATGTCATATAACTCACTATATTGAAGCTGGCTGACAGTCGCGCGTGCGATCTTCGGCGTTGCTAAGCTTTACTTTGGTACACAACAAACATTTCGTATAGGAAAAATCGAGAAAAAAAAAAAAAATAAAAAAAAAAAAAAAAAAAACGAAAATGAAACCGAAAGATGTTTATTCCTTGTGAAATATCACGATAAGGTATATGATATATAAATACGACTATGTGAGCAGGAACATCCATGTATAGGATGGGTATATAGAGGAGATATAGATCACATATGAAAAGAAATGTAGGTATACGACGTATCGTGAAGACTTTTTCGTTTTTTTTTTATTTTTTAACACTCCTTCTCTGTCCCGCTTTTAAGATCGTGAGCTTGTGCATGTGACCGTGCCCCTGCCCGTGCCGCGCGGGAGGGTAACATTATGAGCAAAAATGTGTTCTAATTTTCTCGCCTTTTAAGACTTGGAAGAATAGAACGTCGGCGAGCAAAGCTTAAAACCTTTCCGTTTTGAACATAAAAGATCTAAGAAGAGGCAAAGGATTTATTTCTATAGAAGAACTGTCGTGAGTGTCGAATGACTGCGGAGTTACCGGCATGGAAAATATAGTCGACGTTGTTACTCATGATGAAATATGACCTGTAACATGGGACACGGAGAACTTTGGGATTAAGTCACTGCAGACTCCGTTTAATTAACGTGAGACTTAATTGCATATCGATTATTAGTTCAGACGCGTGGAATTGTTAAATTAAAGCATCACACTCAGAATATTTGACGGAAGATAGTTTGGGTATAGGATAAACGTATAGAGAATACGATATGGACCAAAGCTAAGCTCCAACTATCACAGTAAACAATTTTTCACATTTTTCGCTCGCCTTCGCAATACGTATTCATATTTTTCAATACATCTTGTAAATATCCTGCAACAGCTACTGCAATATGGTAGATAAAAGTCCGCAGGGGATTTACGGTAACACGAATACGCAGGCAAAGTGAAAGAATAGTAGAGAGATATTGAACAAAGGAAAGAAATCGATCTTGACTTTGGAAAATTTTAGAGAAAAATTTTTCACAATCTAAATGACTACCGTATTTGCAAACTATCATTTCATCTCTAAAGTATTTTCGAAAATACGAAAACTCGGAGGATTCCTCTCACGTAATTTGTTATAGGAAACTGAATCAAATCCTAACGCGTGTAGGTATGCCAGGTTTGATTAAAATGCGAAAACTTTTTAATGAATATATCGATGTCTACTTCGTTCGGGATTTTGGTAATTGCGAAAATTTTAAGTTCCATAAAAGATCTTCCGACGTATTATAATGATCGTGTACCTACCCGCAACGATTCGGTGAAGAAAGAAAAAAAAAAATAAAGAGATGAAAAAAGAAAAAGAAAAAAAAAAAAGGTCGGGACTAAAACGTATCGTTTTTTGTGTTTTCAGAGAGGAAGCGACGAACTTTTGTCACAAAGCGGAGCTGTCAGTAATGGTGCGGCAATGAGTCCCCAACCGCATCACGCCGCGGACAACAACAATGACGCTAAGAAGGTGAGTGTCTTTCTTTGATTGAAAATATTGGCAAAAAAAAAAAAAAAACGAAAAAAAGATGAAAAATAAAAAAAAAAAAAACATTATTTTATGTTTCTTTATCCGTAAAATTTTTCGGGAAAACCGGAAAACGGAAGTGTCGTTTATTTTATACAAACTACTGACAACTGAGTATAACGACAAAGGCGAGTTACGTACCGCAACGATACATCAACTTGCGGGGAGAAAGCGAACGGTGCTGCAGAGCATGGCAACCCCCAATGCATGACTTTTTTGACGCTTAGGTTATACTCTTTTTCGTCGAGTTTTCTGGTACATATATCACTGCCCTTGCAGCCTCGTGGACGGTTATCTTTGTGTCCATGTGAATCCTCCAGGTGTTGCTTGTCATTCTCCAACTCGTGGATCCTAATACTCTCCACCACTCCGGTACCGCGTCCTCTTATCACGATTCAGAACCTAGTGAATGGACAAACCCAACCCGCGAAGTCTAGAAATCCCAAAAGGTACTCAAGAAGAAGGAGGGTATCCGTTAAGCCAGGTGTCAAAAGTGAAAATGTCATGCAGGGGTGTCTTACGTTCAATAAATTTATGCGCGTCACTTCGATCACCGAAACTTTTAACCCATCCCATTCAAACGTACACCCTCCACTAGGTTTCTAAGGGAATAGATGCCTCGCTATACTTATTTCGCTAAAAAGTTTTACTCTACCACATATATGTACGTGTATAATAAAATATTGATAAATTTTCTCGTATCAAACGATTTTGAACAGAAGTAGGTATATATCAAAAATGCAAATAAAGAACAAAAAATTTTCGATGCACAATACGTTTCGTAATTTTTTATTTGCCAAATAAATCTGATGAATTTTTTTAGCCATTATAATTTTTCGGTTTCAGTTCGATACTTGAAACAAAACAAATTTTTTTTTTCTATTTCTTTATTTTATCATCAAAACGATGTTGGGTTCCAGTCAACTCGAAACTTTCTATCGCTTTATTAGAGTCGAAAATAATGCGATTACGATAATGCAATTCAGCTTATGGATTAATCGCAACGGTAATATCCCGATTGTTTAAACATTTTATTTAAAAAATAATAGTTCACACTGCATTAAACATCGAATGTCCTTCTAAATATCAAACCCAAATTCAAAATCCGATGACGAGGATGCGCAGTGAATTAGATCGGAATATCTAATACGTGCATTAATCATCACAAAGCGATTAACGTTTACAATCGGATTCCTGATTAAACAACTGTCTCTGTGAATTATTATTATTATTATTATTATTATTATTATTGTTTCTATCATTATTATTATAATATTTATTTAGTAATATTAATTATTGGCTGACCAGGATGGTTGCGTCTAAATTATCCCTATCCAAGAACATTATTTGATTTTGTTTTGTTTATTTTGTTTATTATATGCACGAGTTGATTCGAATCATGTTCCATTCATGTAATTAACCAAGCTACTCAACTGCATGAATACAATTTATAAATTTCCAATAACAATTGCAAAAAAAAAACGAAGAAGAAATAATAAATCCAAAAATTGCAATTTCAATGCATTAAAAAATTCAACCCTTGTCATTGGATACCAAATTCCTTTGGCATTAGGTACTGCAGGTTTACTTGTGGATCGTTTGTCCACAACGTATAGATACATATGTAATTGTGTAACGGAAGTGGGTTTGTTGAAGCATATAAAATTTTTTTCATTGCCTTTCATTGCCATTGGTTTTTTTTTTTTTTTTATTTTTTTTTATTTTTGTTTGTTTCCGTTTGTTACTTTTCGGATGAACGGCGATGGACGATAGAGGATCGTAGGACACGACACACGGAATGTTCTGGTCAGATTTCAATGCGCGGTATGCTTCGATCGAAAACGATACCTACCCTCCGATAATAAAATTAAACAATTCCCATCAACAACGAAACCCGGGTAGTTTTTTTTTCTGTTGTTTTGTTTTTCTTTTTTATTTTGTGTTTTGTGTTCATCCCGATTTGTTTTTGGATACACGAGATCCGTTCCTCGAATCTTTGTATTTTTGTTTTTATCCCCGGCTCGCTCAGCATTCTTGGTCACAATCAGCCTAGATCGATAGAAAACAAAAGAAGTAGAGCGTTTGTTTCTTCATTTTTTTTTTTTTTTTTCATTTTTTGTTATTTTTGTTTTTTTTTTTTTTTTGATATCAAGATATTTTCCCGATTAATAGCTCAGAGACTGGAGGGGAGCCGATATCCGGAACCAGAGACGAAAGAGAGAAAGAACTGAGAAGGTTTCAACAACGTATCTCGGGGCCAATCGATTCTTCGGGGTTAAAACGTAGAACCAGTTGTACCATTTGTTCCATATTTAGCCTCTTTAGCCTTGCTGCATTTCCGATATTTTGAGAACAGTTGAACGGCTTCGACGTGTTCCACCCCAAGACTCTAATAGTGGTTAAAATAATCCACTGAACTTTACCAAAGTTCATCTTCATTCTTGGCAAAGGTATTTATACGTCATGTATAATATAACTGACGTATGTACATACATACCTACTAGCTCCCCCATGACTGACTAAAACTCCCTTAAGTTAACCCTCCGGAACCTTCCCAAGATCAGCTCTTAAAACTGATATTAAAGAAGTTATTGCATATACTTGGCAACGTTCAATGAAAAAATTGTTGTAGTAAAAATATGATCAAGTAAATCTTGTGGATTTTTTTTTTTTTTTGTATTTTTATCTTAACCATTTTAGAAATTTTTGAAAGCGAGAATTTTTCTTGAAAAATATTATCATACTTGGGTGAAAAAGAAAAGGTTGAAGAAAAGTTCGTTTCTTTTGAGGAGGCTTTAGTTTTTAAGATGTTGCTGAGAGTTTATTTATTTTTTTTTTCTTCTTTTTTTCAAGCGAGTAGATAGCATACTGGTTCGTTAGGTTTTTGGTCAAAGTACATTCGGTGAAAACGAGGAAAGTCGAAAACCAGAAAACCGTGAAATCCTGAACCGGCTGATCGCTTATAGATCGATCGAACGAGCACACGACTGAATGGGCTTTGTCGAGCTTCTGATGGGGGAGATTAGGCGCCTATTCGCTACACACTGCTCCATTTTCTCGATTAGTCGCGTCGTTCGACTACGGTAGGTAGGTAGGTAGGTATATGGTATAGAACACCGGGACGCCGGGACGGCGAGCATCGAGATGCGGACCGGCTATTGGAAAAGTTGGAATTTATTCGCGATGTCGTAAGGGAGGATGGGGCTGGAGGTTGGCAGACAATGATGGGCCAGGCAGATACGTATTCCTTATTAATGCTAAAGATTGGATCGTAAATTAATAATTTTAGTACACAGACTGACAGGCATTTTCACCGCACGGTATTTAATTTATCGGTTAATTATAAGGAGGCCGGTACATAAATCGACGTACATGGTTACGTCCATAAACGTAAAAAAAAAAAAAAATAAATAAATAATCAAAAACATAAAAATACGTATATAAATATATCTGCGTATATGTATTATCGTATTAATATATAGCAAACAAAAAGAAATGTATTCATCTCTTCTATAAGTTAATTAAAATGAATTATGATAATAGATTTTCATTGAAGTGTAATTGAACGATAAGAACTGTTGCATCTGACAGATGAGAAAGAACGGTACTTGGTGCTTAATGAGTTGAAAATAAAATTATAATATGAGTTAAAATGAAAGAGAAAAATGCAGATTGTGAAAAAGGTAACGAAAAATGCGTTGCCTTTATACACCGGGGCTTGATCCTGAGGCGTATAAACGGGATTTTGTAATCCTGGTCCGGAATGGTAAAAGGAAAAGTTCGTCATGAGTGCTCTCATCTGGTCAAGCGGCTCTCATATCTCAAAATAAAAACCTGAAGAAATTGTGGAAAATGAAATAAACAGAGAAGAAATTTTAACGGGGGTAAAAAGATGAGGGAAAGAGATGAGGAGGGTGAGTAACGTAGTAATGATGCTGCGAGAGCGAGTCGTTCGTTCGTTCGTTCATTCGTTGTATTATATTCTACAGGAACGAGCAAAAGAAAAGATTTGAAAAAATAAAAAATGAAAAAAAAAAAAAAAAAAAACAACAAGAAAAAAAATTAGTAATAAAATAAAAAAGTAATATAAGGTAAAATAACCGACCCGATTTCTATTTCCGGAATTGTCAGTATTCTCTTCTGAATATCTCCTCGTACTAACCCCTTTTCTCTACCCTACGTTATTTATACCATTAATGCACCCTGTCTGCTAGCAACTCGATATTTATTCTCACTGGAATCTCCACTAATTTCAAATCAGCAAGAATCCCGTAAACGACATTCCGGGGTTGAAAGGTGAAAAATTTCTCCAAACCTTTTGCCCCAATTTTAATAATTATGTTCTAAATCCTGTTGGTAACGTCTAGTTCTGACTAATATTATTTATAGATTAGCACAGAGTTTAGATATACGCATACATAAACCAACATACATCTACAGTTTAATCTCTAACATCTAATATTCTAATACAACTTTGGCCTTACCAACTTTACCGCATATCGCACTGAAGTCTCCCGGCTATATGCATGTATGCTATTAAATTTTGACGATTTCGAGGATTAGCAGACGTACCCTCAGGATTACTACCCCTAGTCTTGGTGTAGGTACTACTACTAGCTATGTATACGTATCTGCATACATACCCATGTATTTTGTAGTTGATGCGATAGAGGAACAAACCCTAACAACCCACACGATATCTAATAAAATATATTTATTGTTTATGGTATGAGAAATGCTTAAACATGCTTCCGGTTTCATCTATAAAGTGAATGGTTTAAATTCTACTATTTTTCCTCTAAATGTGGAATCCCGAATCTAGATCACAACTCATATTTACAGTATATACTCATTCCTATTTTGCTTAGCTTTTACATCGTTCCGATGTCATGCGAAACGGGTATGAGAATCCGTACGAGAGAATTTCGGACATCTGCAAGGCATTTCTCTTACTCGTTTCCCGGAATATTTCTTGTGTTTTCTTTCGACAGTTATAAGAACGCAAATAGAAGAGATTTAGAATCTGCTACTGCTACTACTATTTCGTGTATCGTTAGAACATGAGTCGAGTTTTGGATGTGCATGTGAACGACGGTGTTCTCGCTATGTGGAATATAGTTAATGCACATGTAGGTATGCATGTGATGATGACTACGAAGAGAGAAGAGAAGGTGAGAAAGTCTGTGTGAATGTATACATATAGGAGGCAAAGCTTTCAAAAATAGATTTTACGGAAATAATTTCTTTTGACACCACCGATGAATAGAGTGTACGTGCGCGATGCACGGCCCCCAATAACCTCCTTCCCTCAATGCATATGGATGTTGGCGCAAAGAGATGCCGAAGGGACTGTCTGTCAGTGTACATCGAATGGAACCAGACTTCATACTCCACATACCATACATGCAGGGAGATATACGCGTGTACAAAGGGTGGCTCCAAAAGTTTTTCATAAATTTAAATGTCCGAATTTTTTAGAGACAAGTATCCAGAAATTGTCGTTTTTAAAGAAAAAATTGAACAGCTTTAAGGTACATTCATCTTCTTGGATAGGAGTATGATGAAATCGTAATGACAGAGGCTGAAGCAGACCTTAAACTTGTCATTTTTGAAGAAATTTTAATGTACCGTGTTTGAATAATTTTACCATTTGGTCGAAGTGGAATATGAGAAGAAGAAATGTTAATCGAAAAGATTTGGAATTAGTTTTCAACCTCATGGATTTTTTTTTCTCAAAAATTGGAAGACTCACCCAGTACGCTTCGGCATGTGCACAACGCACATATATATAAGAATTACGTTCACCGAGGCATGTGTGTCGGCAGAAGCAATTTATCTAAACGCCAGCTTTGCTGGGACACTCGAACCGAAAGTAAAGTCCATCCAGAATATTACTGTGTTCGTCAGTGTCTAGTGCCCGGAGTCCGTACACAATATACGCGGTTGAAAATCGGTAGAGAAATTGTGGAGAGGAATGTGAGAGAATAACGGTACTCGGGTCCATATGGAGTCTTTGACTCTTTGTAGTTTTGTGGAAACGCCGTTCTGAGTTTAGTTTTTGTCATCTTTTTTTTTCCATCTTTATACCCATATTCATAATCCACGGACTTATGCATCTATCTGTACGTTAATGCACTGCACGTTCTAAATCCTCGATTGGAGTGATTTGTCTTACTCCTTTTTTTTTTTCATTTTTTTTTTTTTTTTTTTTATTTCTACTCGTACCGGGACGCCATAGTTAATCTAAAACTTCAATCAAGCTTAGCTTCGAATGAATACCTAGCTCGTTTTATCGTTTGGTATATTAGTATCAATAGAGGACCATCGGAAACCATTAAATTGTTCAGAATCGGGGTCATGTATTTCCCGCAGCGGTCAGTCTCCTATTAATAACTTAATATTTAATAAGCTTCCCTTCGTATCATGATGGTCGATCTCGCGGACATGGTCTGCAAGACCACGGTTATAATTTTCCTCAACTTTAATCTACCAAAAAAATAAAAATAATATATATCATATATTTAGATCCAGCGTTCGACATATGCTTATGGATCTGTTGACCAATTTCACCAGAATTTAGTACTCGCATATATCTTGATCTATAATTTTCAGACCAGGTTCTAAATTTAAGTAAAATAAGTTTAGAGGGTTGGATAAGCGAAAGGTAGAAAAGTGATTTTGAAGAAATCAAAACCTTGACAAACTTTTTATTTTTTTTATTGCTATTTCTCGGTGTGAAAAGATCTTTTCGTCTAAATATTGCAGAATTTTTAAATCTAGTAATAGTTTGAAACTTTGCTGATGAAAAATCTCAATGTAAAATGTAAATTTTCGTTTTACGGCATAGACAGCGCAATTAATTACAAAAGAAAAAAACAATTCTTTTTTTTTCCCTACACTGATAAACTACGCATACTGCACACCACAATCTCCAACTTTTATTTATTATTTCATTTTATTTCTTTATGCGAAACCGGGTAGTTAATAATTTTACGTGCAGGGATGTTCCTGACGTAGGTCGGTGTACTGATTCTCCAATTTTTTTTTCTTTCTTTCTTTTGCTATCCTGTTTCTCTCTGTTCTTTTTTTTTTTAGACATTGGTGATGCACCATGTGGCTGAGTGTACGGGCAAATAAAAGCTTCATAAAATGGCTACGTGCAGGATAGAAGCGAATGGATATTAGCTCATAAACTTTCGAAACGCTAGCGTCCATCGGGTTTCGATAGATGCGCTTCGAGATCTGGATAGTAGAAGATGCACTTATATTTATATCGCGTGTATCGCACTTGAATTTCTTTCTTTACTAATTTTTTATACGTCTTTTGATTTTCTTTTATTTATTAATTTTTTTGTTTTTCTGAAAATTCTTTGTCACAGAAGATCGCAATTTTTGTAAAAAAAAAAACAAAAAAAAAAAAAAAAATAGAACAGAAAATATTTGTAAATTGAATCTAAAAAACAGAAAGACAGGAGATAGCAGGATCCACAAAGACGTGGTATGGGGCGAATGATATTTCTGTTTTTTTGACGGGTCCTGGAACAAGATTTAAAGGTTAGACGTACGTGATATCAGAAAACAAGGTTACATCCCCATACAGGACGAGCTATAGCCATCTAAATCCAAGTATCGCGAGCGGTGTTTCATTCACTCTCTCAGTTTTCACTTTCCGTTTTCCATTTGCGTCCGGTGCCGATTCCCAGCAAAAAAATAGGAACAAAAAATGAATAAAAAATATAAAGCGGGAGAAAAAATAAGAGAAGAGAAAATACAAAAAAAAAAAGGAGAAAAAGGAAAAAAAGGAGAAAAAATAAAATAAAATAAAATAAAAAAAAGTATGGCGTGACTCGCGGAGTCCCCTTCGCCGAGCAAACGGACGAACATATTTCCGGTCTCGCAGGAAGATAAATCAAACGGGAAAACATTAACCGGGTGAAGGTAGGCGCCCCGCGCGATAGATAGCCGAATCGTAATCAATCAAAATGATATTTATATACGAGGTAATTCTTTTAATACCCATCCCCTTTCCCCTTGGGACCTCATGCCGACGATTCTCTGCCACAGAGAGAGAGAGAGAGAGAGAGAGAGAGAGAGAAAAAAAGATAAAGAGAATGATAGAAAGAGAAAGAGAAAAAGGATGGTCAATTTCCAGCCCAACCAACGAACCAACCGACCAACTAACAACGTCGAAATCCCGCCTTTATTTACCCTTTTGCGGCCTCCGGTCGTTCGAGGGTTGGAAACTGGCTGAAACTTTATATATTTCGCTTGCCTCGCGATTTCTCGATACCTACGTATGGGGCAACGCAGTGCCACGGGGAGTTGAACGGGGTCGAAGTTTTTCAGGCTACAGTCCAGCTGTTTGAGCTGGACTTGAACCAGGGTTTCTTTTTTTTCATCTTTTTGTTTAGTGACTAACGAGAAAATTGCGTCGAGCTTCTTTTCCCCGGTCTTGAAACAAAAAATAAAACCAAAAACAAAAAAGAATATTAATACATGTATCAATTCACAAACAAAAAAACAAAAACAAAAACTAAAAAAAAAAAAAAAAAAAAGAAGCACGATCACGTGTATATTTCGCATACGGTTTCGCCTCCCGGGTTTATCGGTAGTTCATCCCCTTTTTACGACCCAATCTGCTCTCAGATAAGACCGTGCAATTAATCACACAACCCATACCCGTCCGTACAGAACAGCGTGCGTGCGTTGCCTTCGGTGGTGTTCTATGGTAGGTACATAGATACACACTAGTGTGAACAGCTTCTCTGTGTCTCATCGTACTCTCGATGTTTCTGTGCGGCGGTTTGGCGCACGTTGGACAGACGTGAAGTCCTGCCGTCACAGCGCGAAAGCTTCATCAATAATCCCTTCCTTTTACCCACATTTTAGCCCCCGCACTCAAACCACCCATACCTACCAGCCACTATACCCCGCTGTTTCAGACAAACTCGTGTAAAACTAATAAAACCAAGATCAACGTCAAGGCACTCGCTGCTTCGTGCTTGCTGGCGACTAATTTGTGAGCCAATCTGTCGCTCTCACGAAATCTCCAAACTTGGATACCCTTTTTCTTCTTTTCTATATTCGGGTGGGTCTGCAAGGTTTCATCTTTTTAAGGGTTTGGCAATTTCGGTAGATCCCGTTTGGAACAATTTCGGGGATTGGTTGAAATTCTGAAGTTTAGAAGCTCCGAAAGGTCAAGATTACGAATTCATTCGAAACGATTTAGAATTTTCAAATATTAGAATTCGGAAAGGTCGAAATGCAGACAGCTCGAAACTTAGAACGTCCACAACTCCGAAGATCCAAGAATCATTTCAAATTTTTTTATAAACCTTCAGTGTTTTTCGATTTGAAGTTTTTTAAATCGACTATACAGACTGTCGGAGAAATATCCTTTCCGAAAACTGTAAATCGCTGTAAGATTAAAATTCGGAATTTTAACCGTTGGGAATTTTGACCCAGCCCAAAAAATTTGTATAAATTATTTTCCTATGGTACCCAGTTTTCTTCTTATTTTACCTACAGTAAATTTTTCTAAATTTTATTTACCTTTTTCTATTAATTTACTGTGATGTACAACAGGCTGTAATTATCCATCTGTGTCATTACACAGTCTTCTGTGTCAGTCTTGCATGTCATCAGTTGGTATACATTCGATTAGCTGGATGTCTGCACGCAGATATTAATTCACACGCGATTATGCTGCATAACTACTAACTACGTAAATTTTATCTTCGAGCTAATGAATGAGTAAGAAAAATCAAAAAAAGAAAAAATCAACTCATCGGACAGCAATGTAAGCAATGTAAAATGTTTTTTATCGTCCGCTCCGATCTTGTTGATCGTATAACGTCGTAGAGCATATAAATATGGATTTCGCATTGCGGAAGACATGAAGTATTTTCTTTTTCTTCTTTTAACTCTGATCAAATTTTGTACTGAAAATTTCTCGATCATAGCCAGTGTCTGTATCTTACAAGGAATAATTTTCTCTCTGATATCGGACTTTTATCTTCAGTTTTATCTTTACGCGTTAATCGTTAAACCGAATTTTCATTGAGACCGAGCTACTGCAGAAAGCATCGTAACTTGAAGTGAGGTCAGAGAGTTCACGATAGTTTTACACTTTGTCAGCGATCCAGAGGTATAGTTCCCTGCGTGTCTTTGTGCGATTATAAAGTTATCTAGTTCTGACAGAGAATTTACTACCCACTACCGAGGTTCGAAACTTTATACTCATAGCGGAGTTAAGATCGTTGCACGGTGCAGATCGATCGTTCAACATTATTTCTTAAAAGATTTTATTTTTAGGATTTTGTTTTTCAGATTTTTTTGGGTTCAAACCGTCACCGACTTCGTAAATGATTGAATAGAAATAAATAAAAATAAAAGAGAAAGAGAGAGATAGACCAAAATTGAAACAAAAAAAAAAGAGACATGGAGATCGAATTAAGCGACACAAAAAAATACCGCGTTTAATTTTGGATTTATCTACCCTCCTTTGTACCAGTTTCATTTTTCACTTTTCATTTTTCATTTTTTCATGTTTCAATTTTTTTTCTTTTTTTTTTTTTTTTATCATTTTTCATTTTTAATAAAATGAAGTATCGCCGACTGAAATCGTTTCGCGTTGCGCCAGACTAATCCGTCGAATATTGACAACTGTCACACGCGTCTCTTCCACCCTTTCCCTCACCATCTATACCTTTTCCACCGCTCGTATATATACGTTCGTTCCTATATATGCGGGTATATTTAACAAACTCAATTTTTTTCTCCATTCGTCGAATCTTCCCTTCATCATCCCTTCGCGTTATATTTTATTCGATTCATTCCCCGTACATTCACACATACACCCATATATATACCAGCTATACCGACTGTATCGTAGTCCAGTAGCGTGTTGGTGCGTCCTTCCGTTCTTTTCTCTGCCCCCATTTGTATCTATCTATCTATTTATCTATCTATCTATCTCGAGTACAATATTAACTGTATATATCAACGATAATAAAAATCAGCGCATAAAAAGAACCAAGATAGGATAATAAAAACGAGCAACTCTTCTCTCCGTCTCTGTACGGTATTCTTTTTCAAAGAATATACCAAAAAGATAATCAAAAAGAAAAAAAGGGAAATAAAAATGTGAAAAAAGATAGATTTTTCACTCTCATGTTACTACCTGTAAATATATTAATGCACGGTATACAATGCATTAATACATATTTACAAGTACAGTTTCATCGGTGACCAGGGGATGAAAAGAGATTAACAATGAACAAAAATAACTATAGAAGGTATAATATTTTTTAATATAAATTCTATGGAGTTTGTATTACATAGATTGATTCCACGGAAGAAAAAGTGATCATCGTTATAGGTAAAGGTCGCATCGTTCATTGAAACTTGTTCAAATTTAAAGAAAATAATTCTACAACGATGTAATTTCGGAGCTAACCAACGACGATATGAATGAATTTTATTTTTGTATATACTAAATTTTTTCATTTTAAATCATTATCTTTTTTTAGGAAATTTTGAGAGAAAAAAAAGTGTCTTAGGTACTCCTAACGGTAGATAATTGACCCTTATCCTTATATATTATTTGGTTTTTTCCCCAAAATCATATACTTTTAAAATTATATTGTAAAACGAATTCTCAATAAAATCTGAAATAATTTCTAATATTACGTTTCAAAATCAAAATCCAAGTAATCAAATACAGTGAAAAAATCGAGTCAATAGTAAATTTTGATACAAGTTCGAAAGCGTTGCACAAGCACGTGATGCGGGCGCAAAATCAAACTTTATGCCCGGCGTGATGAAATATAATATATTACTTCAAATTTTCAAGGTGTATATGCCGCCTTAATGAGGTGGGATTCCAGTCCTCAACAGCACTGATCTTATGCTTTAAATGACAAATATATTATAACTTGTCATAAGAGGCTTCTTTGACTTTTATCCCAGTAAATGTCAAATTGGTTAGGAGATAACTGCAGACGATTGAGTCCACAGAGGCTTGGTGCGAAAAATATAACTCGGATAAAAAGAGAGAGAGAGAGAGAGGGAGAAAGAGAGAAAAGTCGGGTACGTACGATGTGAGAAGAAGAGGGAAAAGGGAGGGTAACGTGGTATGAGAAAAGCGTTAAGGTAATACATATTGACGTTTTACCGATAATTCCCTCAGCGTCCTTGTGCCAGGCATTCGTTTCCCTCGACACGACGCATGGTTCGCGAGAAAAGCCAATGCGCGATCAGACTATTCCCAGCTCTCAGACACACTTTACCACCCTGATGAATAATCCCCTTTACCGTAAACACGCACGTACGATTACGATCATGATCATGATCATGATCATTATGCTCAGATGCTGTGTTACTATATGATAAAACTCACATGAGAATACTTTAACCACCCATCTAACCGAGCGTATAAATACGATGGTGTCAAAGTTCGAATCTCCTTGCCCTAGACGGTCACGTATCGCACGGTCATAATATTATTCGTATATATAAAGTTTCGACTCCGTATATAGTTTGGCGGCTGCACGGATGTGAAAACTGGTCGGAAATTGAAAAAGAAATATATTTCCTTATTCCTTACGCTTCAAGTTTCTTTCTGTATACCTGAAATGAGAACTGCGCATACACGAAATACCTACACATGAAGGTAACGTGTGCATTATATCCAGAAAAAGAGAGAAAAAAAAATAATAATAGCATTTTCCACCACAGGTTATTTTCATTTTTTTTTTCTTTTTCTTCTTTTTCATAGAAAATAAATGAGAAACTGTGTTTTTAAACGTTACCATACTACAGTATCCAAGCCAAAATGAAATCGTGAGTTAATAAAGAGAAGGAATTTTATGACGAGAAAATTTTTTAATTTTTTTACCCACTTTTTTAATTACTACCTTTATTATTGCGGTCTTGTAATACTTCACTTTTGGTCTGCTTCCCTTCGCTCTGCTTCGCTCGGTGGTCAGTCAGGCAAAAAGCTAACCAAGTAATACCGAGGATCCTACAACAGTAGCGGAGTATGGGTGTATAGGTAACTAAATTAATTAACGAACCACAAAACCGATCAGCCGACAAGCCGGGCAAATATTTTGTTAAACTTTTATTTTCAGCTTTATATATATATAAATATATATATACAAAATATATTATATATATACATATATATCTGCGCTATATCCGCGTGTAGGTACTGCACGTATCCGGTGAATAATTGTGTAAATTTGGAGAAATATTTGATACCCAGCTGGACATACACACATACAAATACACATATATATGTATAAAAGGTACATGAAAAATTGATACGTGGGAATTTAAACAGACGTTTTGGTTTCCAGTTGCAATGTGTAAAAAACTGCATTGCATTGCATCGCATCGGATCGGATCTTTCACCCTGCGGCATATTCTCGACTAGATATATTTTGGGCGTGAAACCGAATGTGAAATAATTATTATTATTGACGTTAATTAATATCGAAGTCACGTTCTTCGTTACCATTTGATTGTTACATTATTATTATTATTTTTTATTTTTTCTATATAAATTTCAACGATGGGTTTCATTCGATTCAATTTCACAGACGAGAGAAACGAGGTACAACAATTATGACTATCGGTTTGCTATCACATTGCTACAAAGACACCAAAAAAGAATTTAAAATAACTTCAACAGATTCAACGATACAAGAAACTGTATTCATTAACTTTTTCATCATTCTGAGCTTGAGCTGAGTGAATTTTTTAATCATCCTCATAATATCTTTACTTTCACCGGATATAATCCAAGTCGACGAATAACTAAGAAATTGATGTAAAACTTTAAAGGAAATCAGAGGTAAAATTTGTGCGCTACACAACCGCCCGGATTATTATTATTATTATTTTTTTGTAATCATTTCAATGCTTTTTGATTTCCCGCCCCCCCCCCCCCCCCCCTTTTTTCTAATGAGATAAAAAAAATCGCTGTGTGAATTAAGCCACGAAATCCTCGTATGTGAGCTTTTATTATTATTATTATTATTTTTTGTTTTACTGATCCTAAATTTAACTGAAGCTAAAAGTGCCGGGCTCGGTGTTACCGAGGACATTCAGAGACGACGACTTTTCCGCAACACGTTTTCAATCTTAGAGAAGCAACAGGCTACGTGGTACCATCTCCATTAGAGACTCGGGAGTGTCTCTAGTTTTCCTTGTTCCTCTACAGCAACCGCCAACTAAATATCCCCCTCGCTTTCTTGAGCCACCCTTATTCACCCTGGCACTTCGTTCTTTCCGTGGCTTTGGCTAGAATACATAGAGGCAACCAGAAGTACCGGACAAACAAGCGAACGGACTTGTATAAGGGAAAGCTCAGGGAACCGTTGGAAACTTAAAGTTAAACTTAAATTTAAACTTAAACTGCGAAAGATTTTCGCCATCTTTGTAGTAGACTTTTCTTCGGGATGGAGAAAGGAATGAGAGGATTCAGATCAGATGTACAATAAAAATCGTTGCAATTGGATTTGAGGTATATGAGTTTATAGAAAAATGAATGGGATTGAAATTTCTTTAAATTAAACCATAATTTATACTCGGGATCAATGGCTATATTTTAACGACTGCGATGGCTTCTTACTCGTCATTAACCATCGTTGGTACGAAACCAGTGCAAATGGTCGCGAAAACAGCCTCATAAACTTCACCAATCGATTCATAAAAACAGTAAAACGTTATTCGCTACTTAGTCGTTTTACTATACCTAGAGTTAGCCACGAGCACTAAAGATCCTCGTCAAGGGTTAGTAGAAAATCGCACTACCCGTTCAAGAGTTCCCGATAGAACGAACGAGGAGAGTTTTTACGTTCTTAACTCCAACCGCATCCATTTGCAGTCTTGACTTCCATGTTCTTTACTTATATCGCTTCGGTTTTACTCTCTTCTCTATACCTACTATAAGTAGAAAAAGTACAAAGTGAAGATTCGGGGCTACAATCTACACTTTGGAAACGATATTTTTTATTTAAAAATTCCTAAATGGAATCAGGTGTAAAATTAACCCCCTAATTGAATTGGGTGTATCTTGTTTCGTTTCATCCATTCAACTGGTTTATCACCGGTAAGTATAATAACAAGATCAAAATGAAGTAGCGAATGCTGATGAACCCAAGGTAGACAATTCCTTGCGACAGACGATAGATATTATCGATTAATGTATATGGGGATGAGCGAGAAACCCCGTTGGGGATTGCCACTTGAGAAACGGGGAGATTAGGTGCTGCACCGTTGTCAGGCTATGGCAGAAACGTGACATGCGATAAGACGACAACGACGACGACGACGACGAGAGACACCAGGTGCTCGACGCAGCACAATCATGTGCTCTCAATTGGCTAATAATCCAACAATGTCTTCTCGCGCTAAGCGAGATAGAATAAATTCGACACCGTGACCATTAGCGAAGAGCTTATAACTATTCTAGTTGAGAATTGTGCTGAAAGATAGACACAGATAGACAGACAGATAGACAGACTGAGAAATTTCGTGCAATTAATGCGATTCACTTTACTCGCTAAATTTTATCAAACTTCTTTTTCAAACAATCGATATAATAAACTTACTCCAGTTGGTAATTATAAGTTTATCTTAAGGAGGTATAAACGCCTTCGAAATAATTTTTTTTTTTCTTGCTCAATCAATGGCTGGCTTTGTAAAAAATATTCTAATTCCTCAGTATTTTATTAATGGCTTATTAATACGATTTTTAAGATAAAATTACAAATTTTTTCAAATTTTATCGCCTTTGATTTGCATAGATTGAACCTCTGGAACGAAAGTGATTATCGCAGGGGTACAGTTCGCAACGTGGATCGAAATTTTTTTGAAATTTTGAGGGAATATTCAAAAATGATGTCATTTTTGGGGCAATGAATATCCATTCGCAACGTATCAGTGATTTTTTTTTTTTTTTTTTGTATGATAAAGTCTAAGAGAATTGCAAATGTTCATCAAGAGATTTGTCAAAGTTGAAGTGACGTTTTTGAGTAACTTTTTTTTTCAGATTACCAAGATAAATTTTTCACATGTCAGTTGAATTTTTGTTGTATAGTTTTAACCTCTCTTGAAAACAGTTCATTTACCATCGTTTTTTAATTTTTGGTTAGAATCTGATGAAAGGAAGAAAAAAAAATTATACACCATTGAGTAAGAATTTTGAAAAATAAACGCCCACTGTTCGTTCGCAGTCGAAAAGTTCAATTAATACTTAAATAACAGTCGTACTACGGTCTGTCCCGGAACGAAACGCGTCTCTGAACGTAATCTGTTTTACACAGCTGTTATTTCTAGACTTTCAGAAGCATGTCGCGCGTCAGGATTTGACGGATCATAAAAAGTCACGCTCGTAATCCATCAATCTTAACTCTCCAAACGTTGACTTCGAGGAATTTCTGCGGCTTGTTTAGCCTGGTTTTACTTAGCTGTATATGAACAGCTCAAGACTTATCGGTTGTAAAAGAAGACTCTAAGTGCATAAAATGTAAAACAACTGTAAGAATTAATTTTGACAATTAATTAACATGATATACTCCTATTTCTATAAACTAACAATAGAATAATGACTGAGAAAATTTTTTTAAATATACCCGAATGAGAATACTTACAAAATTTTTTGGTTTTGGCCCAATTAATTATCGAGATAAAAGAAAAAAAATAGAAAGAACCAAAAACATTTAACAATATCTGATGTAAAACACTTTCAAAAAGCTTTTATAATTCCGAGACTAATGTGAGTTACCTACCTTTTTTTTTTTTTCTTCTTTTTTAACATGGAAGAAGTAAACGAGAATATTCAAAGTATGTACTTGACGATATGATTATCCGCTATATATGTATATATCTGCCGGTTTAATACGCTTATAGTTTCTGAATATTAAAATCATGTAATATGTTGTCAAGCTCAATCTTCAAAGTGTTTTTGACGTTGCCCATACGGGTATATTTCACTTTTGAATTTTTAAACCAGAAGATTTTCGCTTGTCTCTTTGCTGTTCAAAAATTATCCTTACCTGCAAGATAAGTATTGTAGAAAAATGTTAATAATGTTTAATAAACGACAAGATTTATGTAGAAAATCTTTAGAGTAACTTCCTGTCTCTTTATATTTTTTTATGAGTGATAAATTTAGTTTTGGCAAATAAATACCCGCGATATTGTTGAAATTTGTGTAAAAATGAGAGAAAACAAAAAAAAATAAAGAATAAAACATCAAATAAAATAAAAAATCAAATCAAAATAGAAATAACAGATGAAAAAAATCAATCGATAACTTCAAAGAGTAAATAAATAAAATATATATACGGGCCATTTTGGAACGGGGTATAAAAAAACGAGTTTCATCTGAATCGCGGAACATATACCTACCCTGATTGACGTTGTATAGGATAAGCAATCAAGATTTGCCGAATTGTATTTTGAAATGAATTTACACTTCACAATCGTACCGATGTGAATCAAGATATCAACGATAACAATAAATTTTTTATTTTGATTTTGTGTTTTAATAATCACAAAGAATATGGCGAAATAATTTTCTCATCTATAATACTTGTCAATATATTTCACTTTTAGCTTTACTGGGCTGTAAAAAAAAAAAGTTACGAATGAAATGAAACATGAACGAAATAATCGCGCAGTGAAAAAACTTGTATCAAAATTCTTATCGTCGTAAAATTTTTCCAATTTAAAACAAAAAAAAAAAATAAAAATAAAACGCATTCTTCTTTCCATCGACGATTTTGCACATCACCTCTTAATTGGCTGTTGTGTTGTGCTTGGCAATTGATGCTGTTATGCGATATGTAATAATCTATTATCTTGTCATCCAATTCCGTTATTTGTGCCTTTTTTTTTTTATCAATTATAAAAAGCTGAAGTTGAATTTGACCGTCGATTCGAGTTCCTCCTGGACGGAAGAATAAGGGAAATGAAAAAAAAAAAAGGTACGTCGAATAGAAAGCACGACCCCGCATAGCACATTTGTCTTGACCACCGTCGAGAGTAGCTTCGAGTGGCCGCGAGTGGTTCAGCCATTTCGCCACCCCTTTCTTCTCCTTCTTCTTTTCTCTCCCGTGTTTTTTTCGCTTTCTTCGATTTGCTGCCGAATGGTTGGATACTGCAGAGGGGTTAGAAACGGACGAGGTTAAACCGATGAGGCGTACACCCAACCGCCCTTGTTGGTCCAGCCTTTGGACCACACAAGCTTCTAAATCAGCTCCACCATCCGCCTGCCTTGGGGTAAAAAAAAAGGAAGAAAAAAAAAGGGGGAAAAAAAAAAGAAAATTCAAGAGGCCCCCAGGGTGCTCAACTAGCTCTTCTCGCTCGTCCACATCTTGTCTTGGCATTCCATTAAATCCTTTGTGCAAACCATATCCTATGGCGCGGGAAAACTCGAGATAAGAAGGACCTTGGGCTCCGATATATCCGTCCTTCCATAATATATCCCTGCGTATAGTGATATAAGTACGGAATATGCCTTCTCACATATCTTTGTCCGTCCTCTTGAAAGGAGGACGTACGTATCCCATCCCAAACCAGACCAGCCTAGTCTCTCCACGGTAATAAGAGGGTAGATCGTCATAGATGACGAGAGATGTGAACCAAATTACGTATACCTATATATGTATACAGCCAAACTCGAAAATGCCTAAGCTAATTGAGCCCGGATGTTGAAAACCTGCTGGCAATTCAGTCGAGGAAACGTATTACCAATATGCAGCGATTTCCTATCATCGATTTTCCGCAAATTGCTTCTATTATGTCCAATTATTGACATGGCTTGTTGGCTGCCTCCCTTCTCTCTCTATCTCTCTCTCTCTTTCTCTTTCTCTACTCTATCTCGGGGTGGTACGAGGCGATGCGAGGACAAGTTAGGGGTTAGAAACCAGCTGATAAAGGAACCCGAGTGACCTGGAGTGTCCTCTAAAGGTCCTCCGCTCCTCTGGACCGAGTGGTTGATTCTACTTCGTACTTTCCGGAGCTCCACCTCATCCTTGTTTGAGTAGACAACAACCCGTCCGTTTGTCTGCTGGTTGTTCGTCCTCCACATCCATCCATCAGATATATTTTCAGTCTCAAGAACTGGTCAGTCAGAGAAGATACTCAAGAGGGAAACGTTTACGTGTAAACTAAAAAGATCAGCAAAACTCTTGGCTCCTAGTTTTCTCCTTTTTAATTTTGTTTATTTTTTGTTATTCAATTTGCTTTATGGTTTGATCCAGCGTGTTATCGCACCTCGTTTGTTCTCGATCTTTACGGACTACCAAAAATCTCTGATAGTATGAAAAAATGAAAATAAAAGAATATAAAAAAAAAAAAAAGCTGAAAGCGAAAAAGAATGAGCAAACCGGAGAAGAGAACCACCGACGTGACCTGTTGAGCCAGAAGGTATTGCCAACTGGAAACCATTTCTGCCAACCCCCGTCACCTACCCCCATCGTCTTATAATCTTAGTCTCGATACAACCGCGATACGGCACGTCAACCGCTAATCCGCGATCTTATTCTTTGTTGTAGTTTGCTTTGTTTGCGAAGATTCAACGCGGTTAAAGTATTATATATTTTTTTGAAACTTTTTTTCAATATCGACGGGGGGATAAAATAATTTTTTTTTTTTTTTCTTTCTTGCTAATGGATAACCAGCTGAAGGTCTGAGTATCTACTTTTTATTTAATAACTTAAGAGTAAACAGTAAGTGAGTAAAATCTCTGCGTTAAACAATCATTGAGAAATGTGTGTGTGTGTGTGTGTTTTTTTTTTCGGGGTAGAATAAAAATTCCTTCTTTTGGTCCATGGTTCCTCCTTTCTTTGTCGCTTTGTTCAGTTTTCCCTGTTCATACGGCATTCTTTCTTATAATATCTTGCGGTTACTTCCCCAGCAACCCACCAATTACTCGAAAATTCTTTATTCCACAACTGGTGTAAGTCGGGAGCCTTTTCTACCTCAAGCCTCAAGCTTAAAGATGTACTTGTCATATCGCCTCCATTTGCCGTGAAGAGGATGAAAAAAAATATCTCCGTGGGTTCATTTTATTTTTTACTAATCGCAAAAAAAAAAAAAATTCCAAAGAATCTGCCCAGGGCTACTATCGCTCGCGTATATATTTTTTTCAGACATTCATTCGACCTTCACTCTGACTTTTGCCCTTGTCGTTATCCTTCGCGGAACATATTGATGCCAATTAGCGTTGATAGCGCTGATCGACGTCTTTACGGTAACTAATTGTACAAAGAAAAGCACATCTGATTATGTTCTCTTTGAAATAATTTGTCAGAAAATGTACAGTGACTTTGTTTCTATTAATTCCAATGAACAATTGATCTGCTGGTCATTTCGACTACTAGTCAGCCGGATCAGATGATCCTTTCGATTCAGAGTCAGTCTGAGATGGTAGGTGTAAGAAAAATCCAATTAACCGGAACGGGGGAGTTGTGGCTCTAATAAATCGGGTGGATGATGGTGCCAACCTGAGAAACTACTCCCAGCACGTGATACAGATTAAAAAAAAAAAAATATATATATATATATATATATATATATATATATTTCTTTTTTTTTATTTATTTTTTTTTTCCACTAATCCGGGGCTGATGCGATTTTTCAAACGCATCTTGAACCGACGCGATGAGTCGGCAATGCGCGCGCGTCCCGCGTTATTGAGGGTGTTGAAACCGCGATTTGGAGAATGGGGTTTAGGAGAATGAGAATAAAAAGAGGAGGAGGAGAAGGAGGAATAAAGAAATAAGGAAAAGAAACGAGGAGTTTGGGGAAGGTATAGCGTAAGAAAACGGGACGCAGATGGGCATTGTGCGAGAAAGATCGGGGAAAGGTTTAGGCGAAGGACGCTGCAGGGACGAACGTGTCTCGTTTTATCATTCCCCACACTCTGAACACTTCCAACATCGTCTCGACCCCGCCGATCCCAGAGACCCCTGACCGCCCGAGGTCGTGTCAGCGCTTAGCCCCGTCAAAGATGTCCATTTTCCTGTCGCCTTTTTTTTTTTTTTTTTTTTTTTTCTCTTGCGCTCGGACGAACCCCCGCAAGAGGAAGATTTATAGAGGGTAGTTTGTAATAAAATGGCTTTTCGCGTTGCTTCACATAGCCGCTATACCTATACATATCCTTCCTACATGGTGGCGAACGATTTTTAAATCTCTGTTGCTACATCCTTTATTCCCCCATCGCATACCCTTCGATCCGATCCTTTACTCCTCAACTCTCTTCACTCTCATCCTTGATAACGTCGACGGTAGCAGCAGCAGTAGCAGCAGCAGTAGTAGCGCCAGCAGCTGGGATATTGTCCACCCTTTACGGGTTGATGATCTATTTCCACCATCACATCGTGAGTGAAAATTGGTAAAAGGTGTTAATATGAAACAAGACATCACATCGTTGCTGGTGAAAGGATGTGAGAAAAGAGGGGTTTCGTGTTGCAGGTTGTGAAATTGAATTTGTTTTCTTTTTTCTCTCTTTTTTTTTCGAGGAAATGATTATTTCCTCCGATAGAAAATTGAAACAGCCCTGTATGTATGGACGGGAGAGGGTTAGGTCCGGTTATTTCACGCGTTTGTTAACCAGAAAAGGATCGGCTATTCACGCGAGCATCGTGTCGTACCTCTACCAACTTGCTCCTATCGAATCCACTGCCTACAGGTTCTTATGTCTTCTTTATCTCAGTATGAGAAACGCGTTTTCCGATCAGTTAAACTCAGTTAAACCTCAACAACGGTTTTAAGATACTTCGGTACGCCCTGGGGATTCTTTGGACTGTGTTAGAGTGTCGGTGAAGAGATGAGAAGAGATGAGATGAGATGAGATGAGATGAGATGAGATGAGAGGAAAGGAATGGAAAGGAAAAGAGAAGAGAAGAGAGGATATGAGGGTGCAGGAGACTGACTGACTGACTGACTGGATCTGAATCTGGATGTGAATGTGGATGTGGATGTGGAGAAGGGGAATGACTCTGTGAGTGGAGTTGACTAGATTGAGGCGTGATTGAAAACTCTGCCTCGGGCTGTAGGGGCTTCGATTTAAATGTACGAAGGGTTCCTCCGATAGGATAATCCGGGTAAAGGGGGAGAATATATAATTCAACCGGCTACATATACCCTATTGGCGTCACGAGTGACAAAATATTACTAAATCCTTATCAGCAGTGCTGCTCTCTCACCCCTTATACCTACCACATGCAAGAGGAAGAGGCAGTGGGATATTTTTAAATTAAACCAACGTCCAAAAAAAGAAAAAGAGTAAAAAGTGTTTAAAAAAAAGAAATCTTCGCCTTCCGTCCGGTTGATGAAAAAACAAATCCATTTTCTTCCCCTCCCTCCCTCCCTCCTGTTTTCAACATATTTTTCATCCAGCAAATCATTTTATCCGGAAATTTCGTTACGTGAAATAAATATCAAACGATATAATATGTATACCTATACATGCGTACGATACAAAACCCCTTATTGAACCTGTCCGTCCGATAGAGGTATCAAATTTGTACCTCAATGAATTTTTTTTTTTGTTTTTTGAATTATTTCTTTTTTTTTTCAATTTTATTTCACGCCCGAATTATTTTTCGGTAATAATTAAAAAGAGGTTACAATTCATATTGGCAATTTATACCCAATTAGGCGTTTCAATTTTGAAAATATTCGATTTTATTGAGGTGAAATAAAATCCCAAGTGTGTTCATTTGGTTGATTGGTTAATTTTTTATTTTTTATTTTTTATTTTTTTTATTTTTTAGATAACACACAGCGAACGACTACTTTATTTCAAATGGTTTTTCATTTTTGTTTCTTTTTCATCTGTTTCAGGCTAAACTCGACAAGAGTCACAATGGAAAGCCTTCGAGGGTTATCCATATCAGAAACATCCCCAACGAGGTGACGGAAGCGGAAATTGTTCACCTGGGTATACCCTTCGGTAGAGTGACTAACGTCCTGGTACTGAAAGGAAAAAATCAGGTGAGTAGTTAGTTGCACTGGATGACATAATTTGAGAAAATAAAAAAATATACGAAACAAAAAAGAAAAAAAATTTCTAAACTCTTTTTACACCGTACATTTACCGAATCAATTTTTACACACTACCCGGTTACTCCGCATTGATTGACGACCACATCGGTGAACGAGTGATGCCAGAAACAATTGAATGATTGAATCACGGAAATTCCCACGATTTCCTTCACTGTTTCACTCCAGAGCCAAACGTCATTGGCAACGAAACTGGTACACGAAGAGATTTTTTATTGATACGTTCGTTATCGATCGATCTTTCATTTTTATAAATAATTGAATATTTTTTTACCTGTGAGAAGTATCGTGGAATTTATTTTATTTTATTTTTTTTACTTTCTATGTATTCTCGACCTACGTCTTGGAGCTTTTGCGGTGAAAAATATTTACACTGTGTGTAAATATCTTGAAATATAAAATTAATATTGTAAAATCGATAACGATATTTCAAAAAAAATATTTACCTCATATTCGGAGGATCTTCTATCGAAAAAAAAATCTTTTGAAGAGAAGCCGATCAAATTGATCGCACGAGGTTAATTAACGACGGGTAGTTATTCAGATTTCGAAGAGGTTGCTGCTGCGGAGTTCTATTCAATTTGCTCCTCGCTCTCGCCTCGAGCAAAAAGCCAATACGTTCACTTGAATTTTCTTTATTTCACATTTCTCATGGTTAAATTTTTTCAGTTAGTAATGTCAGATAATTAACATGTAATTGGGTAAAATTTACATCCTATAGAATTATATTTCCGATCGATATCCCAAAATTTCTTTTATATCAATGAGACCGCGGAGCGTATAACTTCGACTCGAATTACCTACCGCTAACGAAGAATGACTGACGCGCGCCGTCTGTGATTGAAATTCCGGGATTCGAGGTATAATACTCTATCCAATGTACGTACGTACGTCATCGTTGTCAAATTACAGTCATAAGTCAAGCGGACGTAAAGCACGAAGAAATAAAATAAATTTCTCGGTTACCTCAAAAAAACGGTGATAATTAATCTGCGATGAATAATCTGATAGAATTTCGAAACTGGATGAGAGAAAAACAAAAAAATCTAAAAGAGTTTAATTCGTATTAGAACGGCTAGTCCCTGGACTGAGAACAATTCAGCAGCCCGTGTTAATAATTCAATATTAACGCTTGCAAATTGCAGTTGGTTTTCATTGGTCAGAGTTCCTGGCCCGAAAGGGGATTAAATTTGGATGCTCTCGTATTCATTCGTTGTAGCTTACCGAGGCACGGAATATTCGAATAACATGTAAATCCTGTGAATACTATTCAGTGATAGTCGTTGGTTCATTCGCAGATCTACTCATTCGTCCGTTCGTTCGTTCGTTCGTTAGTTTGTTCGTTCGTTCTCTAAACCTATCTGTGCGCTAAACCATCGTCCATCGTTCATCACGGTGAACAGATAAACAAACTTTGATATTTAGGTATAATACAAAACGGTATGCATATACGAGCTTCGAAATTGAGCTTTAGAATAATTCCAGACAACGATATGCACGATTCTCATCCTTGCAGCATCACGGATTAGGGTTCTAAGTTTTTTTTTTTTTTTTTTCGTACTTTACGTATTCGCATATCTAAAAGTTTTTACATTTTAACAAAAGATGATCGTTAAAACAATGCCCTTTATTGTCAATTTTCATTACTTACTTACCTAGATACTCTAGACAAGTTTTAGCCTCGTCAAAAGTTTATTAGTTGAGCAACAGGCACGGCGTGTTTCGCATTCTAACTTTTCTCAACTATCTCGGTAGCTGATGGTCTTAGAGCTGAAGTTACTGGCTATTGGGATGATCCCTGCAGGGATGCGGTCTGAACAAAATTATTATTAGAAAATCAATCGATCCTTGTATCGGCACTAACTGTACGTAACATTATCTTGCCATTTCCTTCCTATCAGAATTGTTTTTAATTTCAAAAAAATTTGTGAGCTTAATCGTTACCGATTACAAGGCAGGACCATGGTCCATAAAATCGTTATCATAGTGTACGATAATTGACAATTAATTCAACGAATGCCTATGTCATATTCCATGATGAAAACTTGGTTGATACAAACTTTAGTTAAATCAGAGAGTACGACTCGCGAATTCCGTTTACAACCATCTGTAACGTTATCGTAGTTATTCGAGTCTGTGGTCGACCCTCAAACCCCACGACCCCAAAATACGGTTGTGCGTGAGCAGAGGAGGAGGAAGGGAAGGGGGGTAGGGGTTTGCTACCACCCACGTACTACAGACGCAGATTGGGTACGTGTATATATATAAATGTGGATCAAACGTTAACCGTTACTAGTAACTGACTTAGTACGAACTTTGAATCAAAGCAAATACTGAAAGTGCCTGGAGGGGTCAACTGAGAAGCACTCCTCACTTCTATCTCGAGCTCACTCACTGACTCCACTCCCTTCCTCACCCACTCGCTTGCTCTTCCCAGTGAACTTTCGCAAACTGAACCAACTGTTTGCTTAGCCATGAATTTAAACGTAATATACACCGCCGGAGTTATTACCCCCTCGGTAGGTACGACGACGAAGACTATAACTAGGTATTACTAGAATCAAATTATATTTTTAAAGCAATGGTTATTCTCGCTTCTCGACAATTTCCCCTCACTTTTAAGTTTTCCTTTTTTTTTTTTCTATTTTCTTTAAATAACCTCCAGTTGAAATGCATATATGCATTAATATATCGATACTACATCGAGTAAATATCCCGATTATTTACCTCTCTAAATTTTTTCAACCATATATAATCGCAAACGAGGACTCGAGTGTTTAGAGATACTTTAATTAATCAGTTAATTAATTTGAGGAGTAAATGAAGCTGGTTGGCTCAAAGAAACGGACAGATTGAAACGAGGTTTAGGTACCTACTCGGTTGCAGTAGGTAGGTAGGCAGGCAAGCAGGACTTTCCTGCGATACCGTCAGGCAAACGTAATAACTGTAATATAGAGAAATATTAATATTTTAAATTCAATTTAAATTCAATTAAAGTTAGAGAGTCTTGAGTTATGAGAGAGAGAGAGACGATAGAAAGAGAAAGAGAAAGAGAGAGAGAGAGAGAGGGATTGAAAGGGCGGAAGGTAGGGAGAGAGGGAAGAGTAGACTGCGTAGAAGTACGGTGGGCTTTATGCGAAATAGCGATACCAATCCGTACCGCTAATTAAGGGGATTCAGATATTTCTATCCTATGCGAGAATGTTAACCGCATATATTACAGTTAAACGAGTAACGCGTTATTGTAATGGCTCTATATACCGAGTGATTTATAACTAACCCATACCAGTATGGTATATTAAATACCCTAAACAAAACCTAACGGGTTGATGATTTACCGATATTAATAAACAAATTCAAAAATAAATTCCTCGTTCAAATTATTCTAATCTTCTAATCATCATCGATATTGACTCGTTAATTCTTTCTGTCAGAAATGTTTCACTCCATACGGTGATTAGTGTTACACAATATGCAATTTCAAGGCTGTTGTATTCTCTGTACAGTAAAATGAGGAACGAATTTTAGTCCGATCGATAAATGATTTTCTATTCATGTTGACTATAGGGTTAGTTCTGTAATACAAAGAGGTAACTAAATTAAATTTGTGTAACAAATTTAACCGCATATGTGTCGTGGAATAGATCGATTTTGATAAACATAGTGGGAATTGAAAGAGTCTTTTTAACTTTCCGCAATGAAAATTGAAAATTTTCATAAAAAAGGGTAGTTATTGGTTTCGGTCCGATTTTTGAAAATCGAGTTTTCATCAGATCTCGACGTTTTGGGGTCCGAAGAAATTATTCTGACTATTTTTGGATGGACGTTCGTATGTATGTGTGTGTGTAAACAAATTTTTGTCGTACGATATCTTTAGAACGAATTAACCGATTGGAATGGTTCTTATGGCGATCGAAAGGGTTTATCAAGACTTAGGATCTGATTAGATTTTGGAGTCGATCGGTCGAATAGTTTCAAAGTTATTTGAGAAATAAAAATTAGAAAACAATTTTTTTTCATGTTTTTAGCGCATAACTCCTAAACTGTTCGTGCGATTAGTCTCAAAACTTGATCAGACTTAGATCTTGGATAGTCCTTACGATCGCCGTAAGATTCATCAAAATCGAACGATTGGTTTAAAAGATATTGCACGATAAAAATTTCTTTTTTTGTCGTACGATACCTTTGGAACGAGTTAACCGATTTGAATGATTCTTGCGACGATCGAAGGGGTTCATCAAGACTTAGATCTGATTAGATTTTGGAATCGATCGGTCGAGTAGTTTCAAAGTTATTCGAAGAATAGAAATCGAAGAAAAAGAGATTTGTATAGGGAAAACTAATTCTACTTATAACCTTCTTTAATTTATTATAAACACAATAGTATCAATTAATTGTAACGTATTTAACACAGCGGGAAGTTTTCGGATTGGCCCACAGGTCAACCGGTTTCCTGTTTTTTTTTTTTTTTTTGTGGTTTATGCAAAAAAATTTGACAAGTTTTTGTTACAATTATTAAATTTAATGAAAAACACATCGTCGTGTGTATGTATCGCGAATTAGATATGTACAATTTAATTACGTTTATTGTCATTACATTACGGAAATGTACGAATTAATTTTCATTCTAAATTGACGATTCTCGGTTGTCCCTCTTTCAGTCAGGACCCGCAGGAGTGTTACTTTACGGCTGATTCCACATGAAATGAACCCTTTTTAGGATTATTAAACTGGTAGCATGAATAAAACGGTATTTGCTTAAGTATCTCTTTGGTTTTTTGTCTCTTCTTTCTTCTCCCTCTCTCTCTCTCTCTTTCTCTCTCCGGGATTTTTTCCTCTCTCGATTTTTGCTATGGCTTTTTTTTCTAAGTCTCCCGGTAACCTGTTCTAAACACCGGGAGCGTTTGGAATCGCTCGCGGAAATGGGCGAGTTCAATTCGCGGAATAATGCATTCAGCACTTCGCTGGGTTGGAGAGAGAGAAAAAGAAAGAAAGAAAGAAAAAAAAAGAAGAGAAACGAAAAATAAAATAAAAGTAAAACCAAGAGGAAGATGGAGGTTCTAAGGAAATAGGAAAGAGGTGAAGAAAGTAGAGAAAGTAGAGGGTGGAGGCCAGTAAAATGGAGTAAAATAAATTTGAAAAAATATCAAGACCAGTAAATCCTTCGCCCTCAGGACAGACACAGGCGCGAGCTTCCAGCCAGACGAGGAACGGGTTGCCTTTAACAGTGGTAAAGCTTTTGAATATAAAAATTACAACTCTCACTCCCTCCGGTATGCTCATTCTCATTCTCAACTGATTCTCGCTATCTTTCTCTCCGATTCTTTTCGCGACAAAATTTTACTAGGAAAATAGAAACTGAGAGTCTAAAGCCACCAGCTTCACATTCTTTATATACTTCTTGCGATAGTTAGCAAGGGTGATTTCAGAGGCTCAGTATACCGGAAAACCGTGTCAAATTTTACCACTAATAGGTACAGATTTTTTACCTCTTCTCAGTCTGCTTCTCTAGTTACGACAACGAACTGTGTGGTATGTAAAATTGTTAGATTTAGTACTGACTTTCCCACTTTACTAAGAATTTTTATTTATCACGAAGAGCATAATTTCTTAAATATTCTTGTAGGTATATACAATTTTGAAAATTAAATTTGCCGCACAGTTAAAGTCTAAAGTTAACGAAAAAGTTTCTCTCTCCGTTACTCTAGCGTCGACATTTTCAGTTTTTTAATTAAATATTTTTTGGTTTTTTGCTTCTTTTTACTTGTTTCCATTTTTTTGCTTTTTCACTGTAGCTACATGGCTATAAGGATTCCAAAGATTTGTTGAATATTTGAAAATTCAGGAGCTGGATTGAAGTCCGAAATTGTCTAAATAAAAATGAATTTGTAATTTTGTCAGTACGGAATATTAAAAATTCGAAATATGAACCCAAAAATCGTACAGACTGTGGCTACAGGATGATAAAAATTGTAAATTTTCTTTTGTCCTTTTCTTTCCTTTATTTTTCATTATTCTTACAATCTTATATCGCATTTTGCTTATTATCATAGTTTACGGATTTCGAAAAGCAATTTACATTAAACATATATGTTAGATATATATAAACCGTTAAAAATCCAACGAATTTCACTTTTCATTTTCTCTTTCCCTTTCGGCATCATGGATTTTCTTTTTCTTTTCATCTTGTGTATTAAATGTAGCGACGCGTGGTCGAGGGGTCTCGAGTGGTTTTCATTGCGTTCCCGTACACACACTTAATATGTACACCGCAATATATATGCATACATTAATACACACACACATACACACGTACAAAATCTCACGCGGAACACATACATGTATCTATATATATATTTTTTTTCTACCAAGGGGTGGAAAAATCCGTCTCTCAGTTACAGAGCAACTGACTATCTTTTTCTTTATTTATTTTAACGTAGGCTGAAAATATACAGTATATACCTACCAACCACTGCTGCTCGGGTAGAGTAGTAGAAGGTTGTTTGAGGGATGCTGCAGTTTAAGTCCGTCGCGGCTCGCGCTAATGACAACCACCCCTGCTGCTGCCGATCTCTCATTTCCACTTTTCTTTCCCTTCTTTTACTTTTACGTTGCAGCTTCCTCCCAGACTATTTTAAATACCCAACCCTCCTTCTTACCAACGTCAGCCAGACAGCTGGTTTAATGCCGAAATATATCTGAGGGTTGTTTCAGACAGTTTTGTAATCTACAAGGTCACGTTATTTTATAAATTCTTTATATAGTTACAAATTTTTATTCGAAATAATAACATTTCTTCATTTTTGTTTCATATTTTACATTTTTTCTATACACTTGTACTAAATTTTTTCTTACTTTTTTTTTGTTTCATATTTTATATTACAATGCATTGACCGCTGTAAGTACATACGTACCTAAATATAGGTACGTAGGGCGAGAGTTGAATAAATTGTGCACAATTCTCACGTGACATTTCTCCGTACTGGGGGATTGCGTGAGTTAATTATACATGCATACATAAATTACACTTACTCACATTAACATTTTTTTATTTTTTTTTTTTTTTTATATTTTATTTTTACCTTCTCATGTATTACGTGAATAAGTACTTGATTATTTTTAAGGTTTAAAGTCCGGTCTTATATACAGGGTCAATCACATAAAATTAACCGAGAAAATTTTATATACTCTAAAAATTTATCAATTACCATTTTTTTTTCTTTTACTTATTCTAATTTCCTTATCAATTCTCTGCGAATTCTTAATCACAATATATTTTCAACTCTCTGAAAATACTGGCGATTACTTGACGGGTTATATTCATAAACGGATGACACTCTCTCGCAAAGATCTCAAGCTTATCCATAAAAAGCTCAGGACAGTGCTTCGTAAGAATACCAAAAAAAAATTAAAAAATTATTACAAATTTATGGACCTTGTACCGATTTTTAAATTTTTGTTGAAGAAACTTTTGCCATTTTCTTATTAGATACATATATCGAGTGCAGATTTTTGGATTTGTCTTTCTGAAAATAACAAACCAGCATCTAAATAACTTACTGGGTTAGACTGAACTAAACAGACCCCCGTCACTGCCATCGATAAATTCAAGTTAGTGCCAATATTCTTTGCCTTTTTGTTCGACTCTGCCTTCAGCTTGTATCACTTTACTACACTACCTATCTATACGGGACTACGAACTGTCTCCTCCTTTAGCTCCTCGGGGAGAAAATACGCCACGGTAACTGAGCTGTCGTGGGATCATTGGAAATAGCTGGATAACGCGGATCAATTAGATTCTCTCTGTATTGGATTACCCCGCTACCACACCACGCCATGCCACACCGTGACAGGGATGCTGTCTCCCTTATTCTTCGCTCCTTTTTGTCGTCCTGGATTTTACTGGGAAAAACCGGTTACCTCGAGGCTTATGACGAGTAAGAAAAAAAAAAAAAAAAATCGAAAAGGAAATAGTGAAAATAATTTACGACAATTCTCAACGATTTTTAACTTAATATTTATGAATTTTAAAGGTAAAAAATTTTCTGTTTTCTTATCTCTTGTCACGAAATATCATTTTTCAAATCCTAATTTCATAATATCTCCACGTCTTTTAATACTCACGACTACGATGTAGGAAATGGTATGATCATAGTACCTAGTATTGTAGAAAATAATATTCGCAAAAGCTCCTGGGATCCCGTTGAAGTCCTTTGAATAAGGTAACAAAGTTGAAGTTGAACGAGTCCGCGAATACGCGACATTAGCTAGGTCGGATTGCAGGGTTGAAGGGGTTTAAGCATGGGAGTTGGGTCTCGGGCAACTGGTATATAAATGGCACCGAAGACTTGAAATGAAAAAGTTTCAAGTAAAGTTGAAGCCGAGCGAGTGTGTAATACGTGAAAGGAGGACCAACGGTGACCTGAGAGTGGGCCGACGTTGGAGGCCATACAAAATTCTTCCTCTATAGGGTGTACTGAGAGGGAGGAGAAGAGAAGCGGTGCGGCGTGACGCGACGCGACGGTACGCGACGCGACGGTGACCCTTTGGACCTCGGCAAAGAACCGCCGACTGACCCCTCTATTACTCTCTATAACTCTACCACGTCCTCGCATTTCTCTTTGCGAAATTAGTCGTTTGAATTGATGTTATTTATCACGTTTCACCCCACCGCCCCTTTACGTTACATCCCCACTAATTTATTAGACCTCCTATATCTTTCTCTCATCAAACGTGCCCGGGGCACAATATAATTAGCTGATAAAATACCGTTATACAAGTTTAATATCGTGAGTAAGGTTTACTTCTTTGGTCTGGCCTCCCCATCCACAACCGAAATACCCGAAATATATAAGGAAAACGTAAAAATACTATAAAAACGAAGTAAAACAAGATCGTTATATATATAGTGTCTTTTTTTTTTTGTTCTGATAGTATTTCTCTTTGGTAAAAATTGATTAGTGAATTTATTTTATCTCTCATATATTTTTACCTCGGACCTTCTTCGTATCTCAAAGCTTATTCTACCTAGGTAGTATCTAATTAGTTGATCAAACGATGGTGCAGCTGTGTAGACCGAGATATGAAACGATTCTATGAAATGAATTATTGTAATCGAGTCGCAGAGTGCAGCTCGGTTTTAGTTTTAATTCAAGGAAAACAAGATTGTAGGTATATCTAGTTGACTTGGTCAGGTTCTTCTACACCTTCTCTCTTCTCATCCTTCTATCCCTGCACCCGGAAACGGGAAACACGCTAATCCAATTGTTTAAGTGGTATTTGCCAAAGCACCGCGGGGCTTATTCAAACCGTGTAAAACAAACAAACGGAACTCGTCACTGACATTAACTTTCGTTCTCTCTTTTATCACGTTCGTTGGTCGCTGATGCTATTTCATGGGGGATGAAAAGTTGGAACGAGTTAATAAACGTCAAGTCTCGTATAACACCCGTTCGTTCATTCGAGTTCGTCGTGAACTACGGTCGAAACGTTGGAAAACATACGACATATACTGTAGCACGCACTGACGTGCGTCTTTTTTTTTTTTTTTTATATCAAAAAAGGATTCCCGTTCGAAAGGATTACCGGATATGGCGTCAGACAACACGGAGGGACAGAGGGAAAAAGTATTTTCATAGGAACAAAAATAGCATACGAAATACTCAAACTACTTATTTCAGGAAAGATATGTGATCTTTGATCAAGAAATTTATTTATGATGATTTTCTATGATATTTGATGATTATTCATCGTTAAGTTTCGAACGGTAAAAATTTCGAATTTCAATATTACCAACTCACAGTTTTTGGAAAGGATATTCTAACACTTCAAATCGAAAAACACTAAAGATTAAAAATTCCAAAAGACCGAAACTCTGAAACTTGAAATTTACGGATGGAGCATCGTGTCCCTTCATTAAATTTTCGGATTCTTGAACTTTCAGAGTTTTGGACTTTCCGAGTTTTGAACTGTCTGCATTATGCGATCTTTCCGGAAGTTAATATTCTGAATTTAGACGGATCTGAAAATTCTAAATCGTCTCAAATGAATTCGTAATATTTTTGAAAGACTGTGATGAATCCAATTCTGATTTCAAACAACTAAGTTTATTTCAGGAGTTCGCTAGTCTTTTCAAGTATAATCAAGTCAAAGTCAGGATCCAGTCGTCGTCTTTTCTCAAAGTTGGATGCAGGTAAAGTAAAAGCACTCAATTGCAACGACTTGGATTTAACCGCTGTTTCGAATAAAGATATTAGAGTTTCTAATTGTTCAAAAAAACCAAACCTCCATCCGATAAACCGATGAGTTTTTCATGCGTTGATTTTTGTTCTAGAAAATTGAAAAACAGTAACCAAAAAAAAAAGAAAAGTTTGTAAACTTGACTATTTAGCAATAAAAGAATTTATTACTCGAGTCACGTTTACAGTATCAAAAAGTTCTCTATCCATCAAACAGAGCTTTAGATTCTGAACAATAAGAGACACAGATATCTGAAATCGAAGCAGCGGTTGATCCAAATCCTCGCATTAAGTGCTTCTACTTTGACTGCATCTAACTCTGAGACCCGACGACTCACAACTCCCAACTTTTACTTGAATATGCTTCAAAAGATTAACGAACTGGTTAATTGAAAAACAATTTGGACAAATATAAATCATCAAAAAATACCCATGTAGAAGGTTTAGGTATGTGCCTCTTTAATAAATGAGGATAAATCTTGAAGTTAGAATTAGATAATCAGTTAGGTACCTACCTGAAATCATCGTGCAATAAAGATATACTAATTTGACTGCAAATGTTTTCCGAAAGTCTCAGCTTGTTTTGCGATAAGATTAGCTCTTGTGTACCAGCTGATATTAGCGTCGTAGATTTTTTTCTTTGTATTTTTATAAAGGCTAACCTGACCTCTTCGGTTTATAACGTGCCTATACGTACGTACATATGTACAGCGTATCATTTTCTTTCGTCTACATTTATGTGGGCTTTGGAGGAGCTTGAACAGAGCCAGAGGTCTCTTTGCAGTTTTGATTATTTTTTTTTTTTTTTTGTTTTTGTTCTTCTTCTTTTTTTTAGAGAGCGTAAAAACGTGGCTAGGGCTTACGAAAATCGTGAAAATATCTGAATTTTTCGATGCACAATATTTTCTGGTGGCATGACGACGCCCCCCTTTTTCTTTCTCCTGTACAGTTTTCACGGTGTTCAGGCAGGACCCGGGGGGAGGATAGAACTCCCGAAGGAAAATGTCTGGGAGCCACAATTTTACCCCACACGTTCCAGCACAACGGGAAATCCTTTTCCTCTGTCTTTTTCACCGTTTTTTTTTTTTTTTTTTTTTTTTTTTTTCCGCCTTTCCTTCTTCTTCCTTTTCCTCTTCCTCTTTCTTTATTTTCGTTTTCTTTTTTTCTACTTTCTTTCTCCGGTCTAACGGGTGGCAGAAACTCGGTAAGCCGTATCACGGTTAAACGAAAATTCTCGGGGGGAAAATCCCGTCTAAATAACGTCCCGTCAAAGCAACACCATCTGGCACGTATTTGATCCGCCTCATCGACGCACGACGTTTTCAAATATTCAAAAAAAGAAAAAAGTGAAAGATGAAGAAAAAAAAAAACTTTGATACGTCACAAGTTTTTTTCTCTCTCTCTCTTTTTTTTAAGGCTACTACAGCAAAGAGCTGTTTTTTTTTTTTTTTTTTCTTTCCAAGTAAATTACCTAAAAAATAAAAAAATCGAAAAAAAAATAAACAGTTAGAATCAAGCCTCTCCCCATCACGGTAAATTTCCTCCTGATTGAGGGGATTGAGTTGTGCTTGAATCAGATGAACGACAACGACGGATTTCATTCGTGACTCTCACTTCACGCAATACGCTGAATTGGCTCGCCACAATTATGTTCAGAATCTTGGCTCGGTGGGTTTTTGAGAAGCAGATAAAATCTCGACAGGTATTATTCTTAGTAAGAATCCTCGGTACACAAAATTTCAACGTAAAAATCCTCACGGACATTATTAGTCCCGATTCAATATGTTTCAGAAAAATTTCTACATACAAAAAGCAAAAGTTGGCAATTTTACATCACCGATTAATTACTCGGGACTAGAGGTTAGAAATGGAAGAAAAGTTATGGCTATAAATTGATACAGCGATGGGCTGCCCTGACAACTTGAGATAAGTGTTTCGCTGTCCAGGCACAGTCGAGTGTTTGGCTTTCTTGATTCTGCTTACCTAGTATCCAAACCCCCGAACACACGCCACACATTTAACTTGCGTATGAAACTCGGTATAATCGAGGGGTTGGTCTTCGTATAACGATCCAAATATTAATATTAATATATTGCCGCAAAGGTATTTGAATGATGAATTTCACATAAACTCTGGCTGGAATCTACCCTCATAATATGTATCTATACTAACATAGGGGTGAATATTTCGTAACTTTAGTCAAAACCTCAAAAAAAAAAAAAAAAAAAAAAAAAAAAAAATGAAAAAACAGGTCGGTTCATTCCAAACCAAAACACCGATTGTTTTTTTTTTTTTTTTTATCAAAATTTCGATATCGTTTTTAAGCTATAAATTATTCGCCATTCTATTAGCTTCTGTAAATTGAAGTTTATCATGGATCTTTATTTTTATGCGTTGGTAATTTATCTGGTATAAGGTATACGATATTATCTGTAAAGTGGAAACGAATGGGTAAATGTAAGTAAATAAACTAGTTCCTACATACCTTTGGGGTAGAAAGTGGGATATGCGGTATACACCACAGTGAGATAGGAGAGCTGTTGGGATATAAGAAACTCAATCAACTAGTTTTGCTAGAGTCTGACGAACGGAGTTATTTCTACTTTAAGTAACCAAAGCCAATGGGTTGGCTGCACTCGTTCCTCAAGCTCGCAAGATGATAGCGAACGACTACTACCAAGGACCCACTTCTTGTATCAAGAGTGTAATTTATCTGGGACGAACTACAAACGGTTTCCATGACTCCTTCTCCTTCTTCTTCTTCTTCTTCTTCTTCTTCTGTAACCTGAAATCCAGAACTGCAAGCTTCAAGCTATAACGAAAAATAAAGCTTGGTGATGCGATGGAGTACCTAGAGTAATCCAGGATGGAAGTAACTACGTTTGAATTCGTTCCCTTTTCCTATATTATTCCCTTAAAGGGGTTGTTAAGAGAAACGTTCACTTGCTTGCCACGATACCTGGTCTAAATCAAAGAAATATTATATCATTAATATAGACTTCTGTAAGGGATGCAACCGTCGCCTTGTGCCATATAAATACTTACCTCTGTAAGGGGATGCGGCTTTGAAGGGTATGGGTTATGGGTGTAATGTTCAGGTAGAAATCCTGGCTCTATTTCCTATTCTTCGTACACGAGAAATAGAGAAAATGAAAGATAAAGAGAAAGAGGGTAAAGAGAAGAATGGGGAGTGGTGGCTGTTATACACGAGTCTCTTACTGCACGCTGGGGAATATATCTTTATAATTTGACGTGTTTTATCAAGTAACCATTGTTTACTGCACCGCATAGCCAGCTGGCTCATTCACCTTTTACCTCTACTCGTTGCAAACAACGAATGCACTTACTCACCTATCGATTGAGTAGCTTCGATAACGAACGTACGTTCCACGATCCACGCTTATACGTGCTCGCTAAATTTTCATTTTCATTACAAGAAGAGGTTTAGTCTCGACGTTTCAGCCCATGAAATTGGAAAAATATAAATACAGCAATGAAATAATAAAACTGAGAAAATTGAAACGGTTACGTTCATTTAGTCAAAATCCGTTTTTCACAAAATATTTCAAAACAAATATAACGGCTTTCGGGAATTATTCTATCGATCGTTAAACGGACACGATTGAACATCAATCTTCGGATATATGGTGTCGTAAAAAATTTAACAGCTAAAATCATACAATATGTGAAATATCAGTAAGGGATACAAAAAAAAAAAAAAACAACAACAGAAAATTTCTTTTCCCTCTATATTTCGAGTTAATTTTTATTCTTTTTACATTCTAAAAAAAATTTTTAAATTTGTCTCTAGAAGTGAAAAAATTGTAACATTTCTGAAAACCTTTTAACTTTTCATCACCTACGGTGATATAATTGAAAAGTATTGGTTTTGGTCGAAAAGTGACTTTTGCTCATTTCAACGAATCTTCACGTTTGCGACCCTCTATAATCCAAAAAACAGGTTTTTAGAAAGATATCGGTCTGTCTGTCGGCCTGTTCGACAAACTCGTGCGGTGATCTCGGAAACGGTTCGATGAAAAAATCTGAAATTCACAGGACTTTACAACCAAATGATGGGCATGAAAAATTGCCATGCCTCGTTTAATTTGAACTTCCGGTTCTACCGGAAATGAATCGATTTTTCGCTGTTTTACTAACAAACCTATACTTTTTTCTCTGTATTACCTTTCTAAATGAAAGAATATATTCTTCCGAGTTGAGAATTTCACATATATGGGGCATTCCTTGCCAATGACACCAAAAAATTGTAAATAGACTCAGATCGAATTAGAAACAATGCACTGTATAAAATTGTTGTTTGTCAATATATAGGGCATTTTTTTTATGTGAAATTTTCCATTTTGATCTTTATTTTTTGGTTTTTCATTACTTTTCTATACTTTTTCTTCCCCTGACAAACACAACCATTTTTTTCTTTTTGATGAAAAGTACTCCGAAAAACTGTTTTTCCGGTTTGTTTAAAATGTAACTAGTCAAAATTCAGAATTGATCGGGAGAATATACGGGGGTACCCACCTCGATCATGGAGTATGAGAAGAAGGACCGTTTTCTGCTCCGTTCCGTTCATTCCTTTCTCTCCATTCGTTCTTTTCGTTCTTTTCTTGTGGCAGCAGTTTTGCTCACCTCGTCCCACAATGCATCGCTTCGCGCTAGGCAACGGTACGGGTACGGGTACGTTGAAAGCCATTTGACGGCGGGAATTTCGAACGAGTCGTAAGAAAATATTGGCTCCGTGATCTTTTTGTCATAAAGAAACGTCCTTCGAAGGAGATTGAAAAGCAGGAAAGTCTAGAAAGCCAGAGAGACGATTCCCCTCTCCCCGTTGCTTGAAAATGGGTTGAAAAGCTGTTGAAAACGCAGATCTTTGACGTGCTAGAAAATTTACTTAACGCTTCCTTTTCTAAAGACACGTGTGCTTCTGCAGTTTCCTGCCCTCCTCAATTTTTCAACTCTTAATGCATTGAGTTTAAACCAGACTCTGAATCGAGACGTTCGTGATTTATTTGGTTAAGGTTAAAACGTGACGTTGAAAAATAACGTTGAATATGATAGTGAAAAATTAGAGCTTTTGAATCGCCATAAAATCATGATGAACAGTGTCTGTTTAGATATAGGTAGATATCAACCCAGGGGGCGAAATCCGTGGACCAGATTTCGGGTCCAAAGGGTCGTTCCTTTAGGCTATGGTGCCTCAAGGGTTTCAAGGGTGGTCCATGTCCATAAAATAATAATAATCATTGCCACAAGGAAAAGATATACGAGACCATAAAATATTTAGTACCCTTGTAATGGGTTTAGCGGAGAGATGTGGATCCCAACACATCTCGGTTGTTCTTGCGACGTATTTCGCGTTGTTGCGAACGGACCTTCGGGATTATTAACAAGGTAGGGAGGAGTTTTGCAGTGGTAAATTATCTCGTTCATTGGTAGTCGGTACTATATTTTTCATCTCTAAAATGAACTCGAATAAAGAAAATATAAGAAAGAAACAAAAAAATTTTTTTTATTTTTTATTTTGTTTGTTTCGTTCTTTTTATTTTTCTCTTTACTTCTTTTTTTCCACTGCAGACGAATATATTTTAGATCCTTCGAAAAGCCTTGACAATGGTTTACGAGGGGTGAGAACTCTCTCCGGGTGGCAAGAAGAGGAGTCGAGACCACCTCGCACACTCCTACCCCTTAGGTGGTGCCCAGGGAATGGAATTGCTATTGATTATTTGCCCCCGCGTTTGTACAAGCGACCCGTTAAGCATCCTTCTCTTGTTTCTTCCACTTCTCAAAATGAAACGAGCCCAATTAGCCAAGCTTGGAACAACTTTTGAGCGGACGCAGCAGCAGAGTATCAGTACCAGTAACAGTAACAGTAACAGTAACGGTAACACAAGGAAAATCTCTGTGCTATTCTCAGTCCTGCAAAAAGAGATAGAGATGAGAAAAATATCATCGAAAATCTTCAATAAAATCTAAACAACGTTTGACTGGATAATTATTTCAGGGTTGATTGGACACCTTAAAAAATCTAAATGTAGGCTTACACTGCAGATCAAAACATGACGAAACTCGTAACTTGGAGTTTACCTCGTAGCGTAGGATAATCGCACGTAACTTTTCAATTAGGGAAGCATTAGCCGTGTACAGTGTAGAGAGTTTAGGTACACCTAAACATTACATTCTTATTACATCACGGTTCAGTTTAGTTTAGTTTAGTTTAGTTTACTTGTTTAGTTTAATTTTACCTTATGGCTGCTTTATAACGAGGGATTATTACAATTTTCAAGGTTTTCTACTACCGAGTCGCAAAGGTTTTAGAAATCCCTCAGTCTAAAGCCCCGGGAAATTCAACCAGATTATTTATTTTCTTACCCGCCAATGTTTACCCTCGAACGCATATTCCGGATGAAGGATAGGGCGACAACGTGAGGAAGAGTTTCCCCCATCCTATTTCTCTCTTTCTATCTTTCTCTCGTTTTCCTCTTTTCCCCTATTTTCATCTCTCTCATTCCTGTTCTCAACCCGCTAACACGCTCGCTCTCTCATCGCCCTTCCTGTAGAAATGCAAAGTAATCGCGCGATAACAACCGCAAACAACCGTTTTAACCGAGCGAACTCGCCCTTCAGGTATACTCCAATATATCCTGCTAAAACTACCTGCCCTTTCGCGATATATGTTTCTACAACGAATCAAAAAATATTTTTAAACCTTTGTTTAAAATAGAATAAAGACTTTGCGAGTATGTTGAAGCAAGATTATCCATTATTCTTCAAATCATACAAGTTTTGCAATTTTTTTTTTTTTTTAGCTAAATTTCTTCTCAACTTGACTTTAGATATTATTCTGTTCAGAATACGCATAAATGAATAGAATAAATTTACGGTGTATCTGTCACATCGAAGATGGATCGGGATCAGTAGTTAAAAAGCCAGATCCTCAACGAAATCAGAAACCCAAAATTAAATATAGAGGAAGAAGAAAAAATAAATGAATAAATAAAGTGGTGGTTTCATTCCCGGATGGATGATCAGTATTGAAGAGCGCAATTAACGTAACTCAACAAATATCATCGATGCGCGTAGAAAATAATCATTGATGGGTATAATAGCCTCCAGGTATTGGTTCACTGCTCTTGTTATCATCATCGTCCTTATACGTCCTCGTTATTATCATTATTATTATAGCTAGAGCTATTATAGCCGTTAAATATTTCTATAACAATTCGCTATAAATTAGTATAAAGTATAAAATGGGGAAATGGAACGTGTTCGTTTTACCGTTCATGGAATTCAGTTATACCTGCGTTAATTGCGTCGAAATACAGGTGCGGCGGGACCGCCGTACCGACCCGTTGTGTGACCTGGTCGGTTGGATATATGGTTGGTCGAGCGTAATGCACTGCAGGTAGATATACGTTGGAGGGAGAAGGGGGGTGGATGCAATGAACAAACTGTTTGGCGGCGAAAACCTCTACCTCTACCTCTACCTCTGCCCTCATCATCACTTTACCTCCGTGAACGTGGCTACATTTATATGCATTTAATTTACAAGTGTAGAAACGACCGGAATTCGCTAACGGAATTACCACGTTTTCATCGTAATGACGCATACAGATACAAAATTTAGTTTCGTCCTTTGCCATGGGTACAAGGTACACCGCGAGTAACAACCGAACGAATGAAACGATGAAAATCTACCCTTTTCGCTGTCTATTATTCTCCACCCTTCTCTCTCTCTCTCTTTCTCTCTCTTTCCCATCTCGACTCAACTAAACTCAAAACGTTTCATATTTTGCAAAATCCTTGTAGAAAATTACGATGCAGCAAACACTCTGGAACTCGTCGTTCTCTCTACGGTTCTCGTCTCTTTGAGCAGCTTAACCGTATCCAGGAATTTTTAATAACTGTCCTTTAACCGCGAATTGTACATCTGACTGGGCATGTAAAACTTTTCTGGTTCATATTCTGCAGTATCGCAAAATTGTTTTATTTTCACGATTAAAATGATGCTAAATTGTAGGGGAAGAGACCTAGAAAAGTACGTTCACTGAGCTATTAAATTACCGGTGATTAGACTTTAACCGTTATTTTCAAAGTATTAAATGGTGAATGAAAATTTTTTCAACGCTATATGTATTGCATGTACTTATGTTCATAGGATTAATAGAACTTGATTGTTTATTCTTTAAATATCATGTAGATAACTTCTTATCTATTAAGTTTTATTTATTCGTTGCATAACGAAAACTCGTAACAATTTTTCTGAGATCCTATCCAAACCAGTACACTCCCACACCTAGAGATCTCTTCCTCGCCGTCCTCGGTAATAAACGGCTAAGCCGTATATAACTACCGTTTCTCGTCTCGTAGCAGTGTCGCCCTGCCACCTTTTGCTCAAGTTCCGTTTTTCTTCCTCTCTATTTTTCTCCTCTCTTGCTCAGTCGAGTTTTCCTTTTTTTTTTTCTTTGTTTTTTTTTTTCTATCTCTCTTTGTCTCTGCTGTTCGTCCTCATCCTCGTCTTCGTCCTCGGTAACAGGGAACGAACAAAGCCTTAAAGAATATTGATTCGAGCAAAAAATCTGAGGCAAGGGCAACAACGCGACACGTCGTTCTCTTGTATCGTTCGCAATTGAAATGGATTGCATTTTCAGTTTATAGATACTGACAGGGTCTAGAATCTACTGCATTTCTCTGCCATCCCTACCTAAAGATTGATTCGTTTCCTCTATCCACGTGCCTCCTTAAACCTATATTCGTTTTACCCACTCAGAAATACTTCCAACACAGAAAAAAAAAAAAAACAGAAAGAAACCCTCTTGGGAATGGTCTCGAGGATACAGTTAAAGAAGAAAAAAAACATGTATACAAAATTGGATAAAAATTTGACCAATCTCTTCAATGTCTTTCAAATATCTTTTAATCAAGAGTCGTTTATTACTGAAGTCGGAAATATATAACACATGAATTTTAGGGTAGAAAGATGGAAGGATAGAAAGAATGAAAGATATAAAGAGAGAAAAAAAGAAAATAAAACGATTCTATAAAGTACGGGTACCATTATTCTCACGAATTCCTCATCTTCTGTTTGCACAGGGAAACTCGAGGATCATAACAATTCTGATAATGACGACGCTGATGATGGTGCTATAGCAAGACTAGGAAATTCTACCTTCTCCTATCTCTTACGTATAGCGACCTGGTACAAATTGTACTCCAAATAAGGGATAGAGGGATGGGTAAAAAGGGGTGGAATGAGCTCGGCATACTCTTTCCACCAAAACGAAAACCAGCTCGTACCTCTAAACAGTTACCGTGCGAGTTGAGGGGTTGAAACCACTAGCTCAGCTGTTTGTTATTTATCGTCAGGTCGACCCTCCAAGATTAACCTTGCCAACACCCGAGTTCCCTCCTCTCCAGTTTCCGCTAAAACAATGATTATATGGTACTTAACTCGAGCAAAATCCCATTATCACTGCTACGTATTTTTTACCCTGTAGTTTCACACTTCCGTTTAAATATAAACGGTGCTTTTTGCTCATACCTTTGTTACTCATCCTAAGATCATCCAATCCAAATCTTCAGAAGATGAATTAATCTGAATCTCATGGATTCTGTGCATGTGCAGACAGTCGATTAGCAAAAATTCATCAAAGGAAAGGAAATTGGACTACCATATGAGAACAATTTGAAGAGTAATGCGGCACTGTGATTCGATACTGTGCTCTTTCCGCTTTCAGTTTACCTCTTTCCTCTTTCTTCTCGTTTCTTCATATTTGGCTATTTCTCTTGGCACTTAGTTCGCGCGCGTTCGTGGTATTATTTGAGAAAGAGAAGTCAAGTATAGCTCTTCCTCTACCCTGGAGCAAACCGTGCCAGCATTGAAGACAGCCAGCAACCATTGAGAGAAATTTAATCTGGCCCGATGTAACCGTAAGAGAGGTACCGGGGGCGAGTGAGTGAGGAAATTATGCAGATTAATTAAGGAACGGTGCAAAGTCAGAGAGTGGAAATAGGAGGAGGTGTAAAGAGGGATGAAGAGAAGAGGTAACTGGAGATAGGTGGTGAATTGAGAAACTAAAATATCCACGTAAAGGAAAGTAAAGTAAAGGAAATCGGTGTCGTTGGTGTAGTCAGTAGTCAGAAAACTAGGCCGAACGTGTAAACACTCTTTAGAAAATTAGAAATTAACCGAATCCCCGAGATTTGTAAAGGAAGCAAAACTCCTTAGGGTGGAACACGGTGGTTCCTACGGGGGATTTCGTTCCCTTCATGATACCGAATCGTGAAAAGAAAATTTTGGTATCGGTTATTCAAACAACGTACGCGTTTCCTTATCAACGCGATCATCAAATTCGCCCAACTTAGGGTTTAGCTATAAGACCTAGATATCTCTGATCGTTTATACTTCTCTCGCTTACAGATATCCTTGATTACTATGTTTCAGGCCTTCTTGGAGATGGCAGATGAAGGTGCTGCGGCCACAATGGTCACGTATTACGCGTCATGTGTGGCCCAGCTTAGAGGTCGAGCTGTCTACGTTCAGTTCAGCAATCATCGAGAGCTGAAGACGGACCAGACTCACAGCAACGCGGTCAGTAGTCCCACAAACATCATCGCCAACCCGTCCAACGTCAGTATCATTATTATTTTATTTTTATTTTAATTATTATTAATATTAATTTAATTATTAATTTTATATTAGTCAAATAATATTAACCTGATACACGTGCAAATGATTTTAAAAAAATTATCAAAATTCTTTCAAATTTTGACATTTTTAATTAATTAACAAATTAATTTACTTACATACATACACGTGTACAGGTTCATTCATGTCAGTGTTTTAAATTGCTGATAGAAAACGTTTTGTTCAAAGTTTAAAGTAAAAGTAATAAATTCATCGGGATATCGAGACGATAAATATAATCAAAAAATAACGCGGCAATAAGAACCGATTTGATTTACAACCAAATCAAATTTATATGTATATGGTATATAAATTATTGTCAAGCAAAAAAGATTGTAACATGAAATTAATTGATTGGATTTATCCAGCTAAAGACGTAAATTTTTTTTTTTTTTTTTTCGAGATTTCAAATTATTTGCAATTTAAATTTTGCATATTTTTTTTTTGAACATGATAACGTGTTATTATATTTATGAAGCTACTTTAGCATCTTCTGGTGCGACACGACAGTCTGTATCGAAACATTAAGATAGACGAAAACCTAATTCAATAATCTTGGATAATGATTATGTAAAAAGCAAAGAAAGGAAAAAAGGAAAAACTTCAAATCAAATGTCAGAATCTCGACATGTTGAGTCTCGAAATGTTGATGAACAGTTTTACAAGTGATATTATAAAATGGTAAGAATTCTTTATTTTTGATCCGATTTCAAAATTTCACTTTGTAATATCACTTGTAAACTGTTCATCGACATTTTTTTTATGCTTGTTAGTATTTCCGAGATTCTGATACTTGATTTTAAGTTTTTTATATTTTCTGAAGTTATGAGAATATCTTTTCCTTAATATTGACCAATTATTTTTCACACAATTATTATTCAATATTAATGAATTACTTTCGCACCAGAACATTTTTAAATGTCTGCATGAATTAATCATCTAATAATAATCATTGAAAAATTATTAATTTGAATTAAAAATTGGAAATTCGATATATATAAAAATTGTAAAAAAATTTTAGATATTGTCTACGTGTAAAATGCATCCAATCGATTCAAAGACATCGATATAAGTTCGAGTTCATACACATAGTTATCTTTTTTGTTGTTGTTTGTATTTGGTTGATATTTTCTCAACTTTTCGTTATCAGGCGTATTTGATAATCGAAATTTGATCGGGAAATGGTCATTCCCGTGTATATCCCGAGGCTGGTGCCTATATATAATATATCACGAATAATAATCACAGGGGTTGATAAATATTATGAGAATTTATGAAAACCAAAAAGGAAAAGTAAATAAAAGTATCAGCTGAAACAACAATCGCGTTTGAAAGAACGAGGAAAAATAAAAACAAAAAATAAAAATTCGTTAAAATCCCCGGGTACGACTACTCCAAAAACCGTTGTTAAAATCTCGTATATCCTCAGTGACGTCATTCCAGGCTCAACTTGGATCATGATGAAAATGAAAACGAAAACGAAAACGAAAACGAAAACCACGACGAAGCTTTAGCATCGCGTCAGCGAGGCTTCCTGAAGCGTCACTCTACGTCGTCGTCCTTGTCGACAGACACAATAGGCCGAGAATATTATTTCCTCCCTCTAAACAATTAAAACTTTCTAAACTCACGGCGTAGATTCGTGATAACAACGAGACCTCCATTGCAAGACATGTACTCTCGCCTACCGTATACACACAAGCATATTCATACCTAATACAGAATTCATGAAATTCTCAACCGCCTACGCATATGTAAACACATATTTATACGCATATACATATATCTGAATTAGGTATGTAAGCACAGAAGCTAAGGCTAAAGCTGAAGCTCAGAGCTAGGGCTAACCGAAGACGAGGTTTGGACCGCGTGCGTTTAGTTCGACTTTGCTTACCCCTTGCGTAGCACGCAGCTGGGTTAATTAAACGTGTAATCCTGACTCTATCTCACTCTGTCTTACTGTTCTTGGCTAACCCTGAGGCTCCTCTTCGTCGACGTCGACGTCGCAGTCGACGGTGTGCCTTGCGGGCTCGACGGCTTCAAGTCAATCCAAACAGCCCGCAGACCTAAGCTCTGTTATAATTAACGTACCCATAATTTATGAACGGTCGCTAGCGGGCAGACTCCATCACCCTACCCTCCCTCTATCGTTATACACGGTTTGGTGGACCTACTACGTTGAGATGACCGTCGGCCATGGACCTCAAACTCTGCATATAGGTAGAGTCACCAGAAAACCCTCTACGTCAGTCTCTGCAGGGCACTTTACCTCCCTGAAATAACCACAATGAGAAGGTAACGAGCATAACAATTGAGCCGAAAATAACCCAAGCCTAGTTTGCTTTTGTCGTTTCAATTACACAACACACTAGTCCACCCTCCTATCCACAAACTTTCAACCATACTCACATCATAGTTTCATACTGAGCTTGCTTTGACGAACATTTGATGACGCCTTGGGGTAGAAGTTCGTGGTTGCTTCACTACTTCTATACCTTCTGGCGTATTACATGTTGGAGTTTGGCGCATATGTAATTGACTACCTACCTACCTAAAGTTACAGACTTTTAGCTTAAATTAATACCCCATAACCATGGGGACAAAGTGCTCTGTGATTATTTAATGAACCATGATCCTTTCAACGTCAATATTGTATATCATATGGGCATTAAACTCTATGGTAATTAGGATCGGATGATGACTTTTTCGTATATCAAACGGTACTTGTATAGTTTGTAATGAGATAACCCTCGCGCATTATAAACCATCATCGTTATCTACAAGTGTCTGGTATTTTGGTAAGAAAACTAAATCAAGTTAATGTTCCGAATTTCAAAAGTCTTTGAACGATCAAAATTGCGAATTAGTTTAAGACGATTTAGAATTTTCAGAAAGGTTAAAGTTCAGTATATTGAAATTTGGTTCAAAACTCCAAAAATATAATGAAAAAAGACGCTCCATGCGTGAATTTTAAATTCCGCAGTTTTGTCCCTTCAGACTTTTAACTCTCCGAATTTTGAACCCTAGGAGTTTTTCAAATCGAAGTTCTTTAAATCGACTATGCAGACTTTCAGGGAAATATTCTTTTCAAATACTGTGAATCGGTAGTATTAAAATTCGGAATTTTTACCATTCGGGACTTTGAAAATTCAGAACTCCAACCAAGCCCCAATCACTCAGGATCTTCTAGGATCAGAATCTTCTCACATGACACATTGGTTGTCTGGAAACCAAACCATCCTCACAAATGAGTATTCAATTCGAACATCTATCTGGCTCGGACTAGACATCTTCAGGTTTAAACAGGGCTTAGACATTTTTATCTGACTCGGAAAGCGACATGTTCGATCGACTTAGTGCTTTAGGTCACTTTAGGTGGATCAAACTTTGGACGTAAAGTTTTGAAAATGTGAAAAGCGCACAAAGTCTCGTATAATTATATTACAGACTCTTGAAATGTCATCCGAGTATAAAACCGGACTCTGGCAACGGATGGATAGCTCCGGAATTTTCCAAGAGGTAAATTCCGGGTCCGTCCTTTACAGTATTTTGATATCTCTTTTTGGTTACGGTGGTTTAAGCACGAAGGGATAATCGGAAACTGCATAGCAGATTAGCCCGCGACCACCGCGAGGTGACCCATAGGTACCTACGTCGTGGTAATTACCAAGTTACTTGCCACCGTCGTGCAGCAGCGGCGAGGGACTCCGCTGCTAAATTAATTACCGAACAACGTACCGGCGCGTGCAAAAACACTAATTTGCGGGTTCTCAGGCACGTGCGAGGTTAAACGCGCCGCGACGGGCGTCTTTATTAAACAGGGTTGGTACCTAGACCCCATGGCACGCGATATTACAAAAGGAAAAAATAGAATTCGTGTGGGTATAGTTGGACAGCGAATTGTCTTGCGTAGAAAAAAAAAAAAAAAAAAAAGAAGATAGAAGAAACTAAAAGAAAAACTGAACAGATAAAAAGATCGAAGAGTAAGACCTCGAAGACTAATTCTTTGCGGTAACCGATCAAAGACCAATAACCAAAAACCCAAAGGTGAACAAGTGATTTTTTATACTACCACAGAACCCCACCGGACAACCCGGACATCGTGGATCCTTGGAGGCCGAGAATGTATCACCAACATTAGCGAGATTTGTCTTTTTCCCAAGTAGGCAGCCGCTTAGCAATTTGTACACTTTAAAGCGGCGTAGGCTTTCACAGCGATTGCTTTTTCGCAAAAGCCTGGCACCCGTCTCTCTCTTTCCCTCTGATAGAGAGAGAGAGAGAAAGAGAGAGAGACGTCTACAGGGGGTTGGTTCTTTTCCTCGGAGTTTGAACGACGCCTACTGGTGCCGGGCAATCTTTAAATTATGACGCCAGAATTTCTGGCTTGGAAAAAGGTCCGGAAAGCTTATAGGCATCCCAGAGCACATACGGATGGAAAACTGCGAGAAGAGCTTTAAGATATTTTTTCCAACCCCTGAAAAAAGGAAATAAGAAATAAGAAAAAAAGAAGAAGAAAAAAAAAACACCGATGTAATTTCCCTACGTCTCTTCTGGAATCGTCAATTATTAATCCCATAGTAGTCAGAGAGAAAGAGAGAGAGAGAGAGAGACAGTTACAGGAAGTCAAAAGAAATTTTGGAATGGAAAGACATGGAATGGAGAAAGAGGAAAAGAGTCGTATCTTACAGATGAAACGAAACAAAAGTAAAACGGGGTTTCGCACTACCCATGACACTCATAAAGGGATTTACTATACGGCGTAATTCTTCGAGACGAGCCCCCGACTCCTGTAGTCTGGATGAGATTCGGCCTGAAGCTCGCGTAGTCCCAAAGTCTACATCTTCGATGCTACTGATACTACTGGGCTAAACCTCCCTCGTCCATATATAAAAAAAAAAAAAAACAAAACAAAACAAAAAAAAAAAAAAAACACTACCCCACTCGCCCCATAACTCCACGATATAATCTTGCTTTATACCATGATGTCGTTGTCGCCGGTAAAGCGCACTCTCATGTGTATCGAGGGTCCCCGACACAGAAACAGACAGACCGACAGACAGACAGACAGACAGACAGAGAGGGATAAAAAAGCACGAGCAACCCCTATACGCGTATGTCCTTAGAGAATATACTACATAAATATAGGAGGATTTGTTTTGGACAGAAGTTTTGCCATTGCTAAAACGATCAATTTTGGTCAAAAAGAAAACTTTTTTTTTTTTTTTTTTTTTACGATATATATTATCTTTCCGTCGTGTTATACTGACATATAACTTCGCTCTGGCACGAATTTTACCCTATATTTTAGCCCCGACTCCATCCCTAAGTGAAAAGTACCTTATTGTTGTTTCGTACTTTGGTGATATCTGCTCGTCAAATCTACAGCCAACATGACATTTTCAGCATAGATATATTAATTATTGAATGAGGGAATGAGAGACGGGTGTAAGTGGTTAGAGAAAGATCGTAGAGACTTAGGTACCTATACTAGCTGAAGGAAGACGTTGAGGTACAATGGTAAAATTAGGTGGGAAAAAAGGGGTTGGGAAGTGGTCGGTGATAGTAGCGACTGAAGTGCTGCTACGAATTCTAATGTTGCATGGCGGTTTCTTGATTGAAGATTTGTGTCAGCAGTCGGAAGATGACGGGCCTTTAGAGTGGAGGTATAAGGTACCTACCTACTTTAGTCAAATTCTTAAAGGCCTGCTGCAGTATTCCGTACCGAAACTTTTGAACAAGATTTTAGGGAGTTTCTTAAACCCTTAGGCAACAGTTGTTTATTAAACCGTTTGCAATTTGTGTAAAGTTAATCTAGCGCAGTTTGCTCTGAAAACGTGGTAATTATTCAAATCAAGAACGTTTTATTACTTTCCGCGATGGGTAAGCCCCCCTTCCCTTCTACCCAACGAAGCAACAATTTTCTCAACAAATTATTTTACCTGACCGTGATAACTATCATTAAGCTAGGCGTTTAATTTCTAGCCACATAGCAGAAATGAAATGAGCATTTTTCTAGCTTGGTTTTATTTTTATAACGGATTGACAGATCGTCTTTTTTTACGTTTTTTGAAACCAGTGGTCTAAGTAAAGAGAAAAACCGTGACTTTTTGGAGATAACAGATCCGGAGTACACTATCTCATATTTCAAGAGTCGGAAAAGTAACAATGGATACGGTTTTAACTGTTCTTTCATCAATTTTTTTCTTCTTATAACGGTAACAACCAATTCGAAACAAGATGGTGTTTGTAAAATAACGAAAAACCAAGGCGTGAACTAATATCGGTGTTCATTTTTCGAAAATTAAGGAAAAAATTTAAATCCCGTAATTCATGGTTCAATTTCGAGTGGTGAAATAACTCAAGTCTCTGATGACAGTCTCCATTGCCATTCGCTGCCTAAACCGAATTGACAAATTACGAGATTCTTTCTTTAAGTAAAACGATGTGTCCGGAATGAAGAAAGAAATAGACTCTGGGAATGAGGGCGAAGATGGGACTCATAAGACCATCGTCTGCCCGCTCAGGGTACAACGTTCCATATTTCAGGGGTTGCAGTAGTAACAATGGTACATTGTTATTCGGACTTGTCGCTGACGGGGTGCGCGCGGGCAAGATGGCGTAATATTTTTAATGGAGGGCGTCTCCGGCGTCGCGGTGTCTCGAGCGTCTTGGGTGATCTACGGCCTCGCATTGTTTCTACGTGCTGCCTCGTATATTATTTTCCCTCGTTTTATTTATTTTTTTTTTTGTTTTCTTACCTTTTTTTCTTCTTTTTTTTTTTTCTCATACCTATCTCACTCTCTCGCCCCGCAAATTCTTACGTTTACACGGTGTTGCTTGTCCTCAAACTTTAAATGCTCGGCTTTAAAATAATGTGTCTCATCGTGCCGCTACACCTCCCACTCAAAACTTCTCATATTATAGTAGTAGAGGATGCTCTGATTCTACAACTCGATGGGATGGGGTACGCTTAAACTAGAGCACCTTCTTATTCTCTCAAGAATTTTTGGTGATTTGTCCTATTTTCATACCGTGAAAATATCTCCAAAGTCATTTTTTACTTTTACAGTGCGGAAAAGAATGTCCGAGAATTTTTTCTCGGGGTATAAACATGAGCGATAATCGATTTTGTTAAATGATAAGAATTTAATTCTGAAAATTTTAGCGATTGTTGATTTTGAAATAATGGGTAAAAAAAAAAATCAATTTTAAAACTTTTGATATCTCTTTAAATAGTAATGGTAGGCTGTGCAGTGATGCGTATGTACTTCTGTAACTCGGAGACGAGTTGGGAGAAAGTTGTGTGACAGAATTACGTGCGTCCATGCGAAATACGCTCGCTCGCACACTAATTACAAAGCTGTGTACAATAAATTTACCTTTGAAATGGAAAGACGCGCCTGACGTGAATTCAAAACGCGTCCAAGGGATGACGGTGGCTTGCCGGTTGCGCTTCAATTTAGGAACACTTTTCGGCTAAAATAAAATTAAAGTTTTAAAGAGTTTTCGAGCGAAAACGTCCGGCTTAAAAGCGTACGGAAGTCGTGAGAAACGATGAGAAGAAAAGAGAAGAGAAGAAATTGAAATAAAATAAAATAAAATAAAATGAAAGAGAAGCAAAAAGAACAGAAAAGAAAAGAAAATGAGTAGGAACGGAAACGTGGGAGTGAACTGAACTACGTTTTTGTTTCAAGGCTGGGATAAACTTTCTTTTCTCTTTTTAACCTCCTATTCGTTTCCTATCTCCTACTCGATACGTGGGTTTGCCTCAAACTTATCTGCGCGGTATCAGCTAACCCATAATATTCTACAAAAGATGATCTTTCATCGTGAAACTCGAGACATGTTTTTGATCGCGGATAACATCCTTGAAAATACCTTGAATCAACCGAACCATGAGTCGGACGTATGGTCTATACCTCATCCAGAGATCATAAACCAAAAATAAAAGTGTACCTACCTGTGTGAAAATAAAAATGAAAGAAAAAAAAAAACACAAAGAAGAGAAGAAAGACTGATTGTTTTGGTGTCTGTCTGGACCACGGGCTACTCCATCATTTGAACAGCTTCGAATTCCGTTTGTAATGTTATTCAATAAGAGCTTCTCCTGTCGCTTTCTCCCTGTTTCCTTGTTTTCAACAATATTTTTTTTCTCTTTTTGAACGATCCTTTTTCCATCGGGATTCTCGTAGGACACATACAAAATAAAACGACACAAGTCACATTACCCTCGTTTGAAAATATCGGATTCATAGCTCAGAGATATACACTATGGTTATCGTATTCCCATAGTTTTTCCATCGGATCAGTTTTCACTATACGATAAAACGATATAAGAATTGGATTACATAGTTGAGAAATATTTCGCTACTTATTAAAATTGCATTCCGAAATAGGGAAATGAAATAGCACAAATGCTTCTCTCTCTCGAGGAATTTTAGCGACCATGATTGCAACAAATACCATGAGCGTTAATCCGTGGTCTGGTATGAAAGCGAAGGTCTAGAATCCCGTAAGGAACCTAATTCAAACTAACCATCGCATTACCGGAGGTGTATTATTATTCATCCCCCATTCCGCAAGGAACCGTAAGTTACTCTCGGCCTCTTTAATAATAGAAGCAGCAATTTGGTGGAAAAACGATGCACGATGTTGAGGCGGTGGTAGCTCGGTGGTCCGCTTCTCATCTTCCCTCTTCTCGTTTCTCAGTTCTCATTCCACAGTTTCTTTTCCACCAGACCGGTTCTCCGTCCCAATTTATCAATTGGCTTTTGGAAGGTATAGCTGTCCGATAAAGAGAAGTAAAAACGGCAAGAACTCTCCTTCCTTCGATGGTTTTAATGTAAGTCGCGTAGCAAATGTCCGACGAGTTCAATCGAACTAGTTCGAGGGTTCTAAACTGTGAGAGAAAAATTCGCAGCTGACCAAAAACTACCAATTCTGCAATCTTCGAGGTTCAAAGTGCTCGAGAATTTCCCTTAAATACCTTCACCCGAAAAGAAGAGGATATCCATTGAGGCCAAGGGGTCTAGTTCGCTATCGAGATCTGGACCGACCGTTTCTAGCACCCTCGTTCCTCGTTCGTAATGTTTGAACGCGCGAGTCGCAAATTAACACGTCTTATACTATCGCACCCCTTGGCGAGCGTTATTGAGGCTATAGCCTTTACCCTCTATTAGGTAACAGGTCTACAACCCTCGGCATGGGAACACGTGACGAGAACGTAAAGTTTAGGCCAAGTTGTAACCTTCGGTTGAATGAAGACACACACTGAACACTTGCAGATACTACGATATACCACATGTATATTTAAACAGTATAACAGTCAGATCTACCTGTACCTACTTCTACTCACGATCAGACCAGGATCTTTACTAGGCAATCCAGAGCACACGTGACTCACGTCATACTCACAACTTACATATATTTCCGTTTGTAATTCATATCCCTACATTTTTGAGGTATGAAAAAGGCGCATGAACAGCTAATGTCGATGTTTTAAATTCTGCAATTCGAAAGTTAAACTGTCGAATATCGAATACAAGTTTTTGCTAAACTGTAGACACATGTGGGCTACACATGTGCATGGTTTATTGCAAGGGTTGATATTTTATACCCTTCCGGCAATGGGTACAGCACCGTACTTGTGGAGGTGAAGAGGTAAGTGGACACGATCGTGGAAAGTGACTGCAGGCAAGGTGGGTGGATGGAGGGCTAAGAGCGCGCTTGACACTCGACTCTGATGTCTCTGGGTGTTGAATAATTCATGCCATAATAAATGTACAAGTAAGAAAAGGCTGACTGGCGTAACACGGTGCAGGGCAGGGCAGGGCAGGGCGTTTGTAGGGGAGGATTTAGCTCTTGCAACCTCTAAATAATGATATCTCTCAGAATAGGCAGGCAATATTCATTGCAGACAATATCTGGCATGGAGTAGATACGGTGCGTTGAAATACGGGTGACAGAGAGAGAGAGAAAGAGAGAGGGAGAGAAGAACGGTTTTAGCGATTTGGCGAAAAGCCAACGGCCCGACGCCAATGACTGTGTCTCACTCCCGCGTATAGTGACATGTTCGCCACGTTATTGCTTTATTATTGCTGGGGGTAAATCAGTTTATGTGAAAGATAAAACTTGATAAAATTTAATAAAAGCCAAATGTCTCGTCCCTCTTTATCCCTCTCATTTCGTTCGCGGTCCTTAGACTATGAAACGAACGAGAATTCAAGAAGAAGGGCGGATTTCAAAGCTTCTTTGGTAAATCGCAAAACGTTTCGAACGTGACGCGTTGCGAGAGAGTTTTCCTCCTTCATTTGACGAGTATAGATAAATCAGATTTCCTTCTGTATCGTTAATGTTTGACGGGAGTCTTCAGATTCAATCTTAACTCCGCTCAGGCCACCCTCACCCTGTATGTATATGTATAAGCGCCGTTCCTATTTACAGAGAAAGTCGAGCAAACTCTGCATAACGGGGGGCTGGTTGGTTGGTTGGTTGGCGAGATTCATATCTTTGCTTAAATAATTCGTCCCACCTGTCTGAAATCAATTTATGCGCAGATACAGTGGATTGAATAAATAGGTCGAGGAGAGATTATTGGAAAAGTAATTTATAGCCAATATTCCTTAGCTTATCTTTTTTTTTTCTCCCCTCCGTACCTACAATTCTCGTCCGCTCCGGTTTTTATTCGTTTTCGTATTTCTCAATTGCCTCTCTTTAAGAGAGACACGATTCAAGTCCTCCGCAAAAATATCCCAAGCACTTTTCGCAAACTTTTTCTCTTTAATAATACCGTTTTTTTTTTTTTTTTTTTTTTTTTTTTTCTTCAAGTGCATCTTTTCGGCTCCGACAATAAATGCCTTACGGATTTTTACCGCGGATTATTACCGGATATAACGCGTCACTTTCAGCCCCTTTCCAAGTCGACTTCAAGACTGAAAAGGAACTCAATAAACTCCACAGGTTAAGGTAATGCCTGGCAATTTGATTACTGGTCACGATATCAACCAACTGCGCAAATTGCCGGTCGCTTAAACGCTGGATTCAACTCCTACTAAGATATCGATGCTTTCGAAACGCTAGATTTGATCCTGAACGCCTATCTTCGAGGAGGCAGGCAGGCAGGCAGGTATATAGCTTCGTGCTTTACCAAATCGGATAAGCGTTACGGTTGCCTAACCAATTTCCAACCCCTGCACCCTATTATAACACAAAAAGATTCTTAGGCTTTAGATTTTCTTTTTTTTTAATCTAATCAACTTTAATCGGTTTCTATTTAAACAGAAACTTGAAATTTTCGTCCCTTACAACAATAAATCTCTTTCCAATTTATCAACGATAAAATCGGACTCCCTAGCAAACACGTATTTACATTCGGGGATTAGTTCCAAACAGAAATCACTCTGGAAAATTCTGAACGGTTTACTATACTGCCAGTTTAAGCACCCAATTTCATTTGTGAGTCACACGTCTTGATTTGATGGAGGAAGTCTTACTTCCATCAGACGCTCACCCCACCGGGCCTAACTTTCAGGTTTCTAACGTCGTCTGAAGATATTCTCTCCGTTTCACCCGAAGCGAATAAAAGCAAGAAGAGGATGGGAAGAAGAAGAGAAGTATAGGAAGTGGAAAGTGGAAAGTGGAAAGCGGAAAGGGAGTTTCCGAATGTAATTACTTAACGTCACCACAGTTATCGTACCTATTGCAGTTATCGTCATGGTATTGCAGATGCCTACGGCATTCTGACGCCTAATTTTACAGTCATGATTTAGCTAACACAACTGCAGTAAACTTTACTAGGATATCTCGTTGCACTTTCTTTTTCTTCATCTCCATCTCTGCTATTATATAGTTTAAACTTGTATAAATTTCCATATTCATAAAATTGTTTGGACATTCTCCTACGTCGTTGGTTGTAACGTTTCAAGCTCGTCGTTTTCTTCCTTCCTATCCTTCCTTCACGGAAAATCCAGAGTCACGTAATGTTAAAGGAATTACTCCAGCCCTCTTTCACATGGCAGTGGTAGCTGTATAGTTATAAGGAAGAAACTGTCGGGGATCGCATTCGCTTTAAACTTCGTTAATAGAAAACGACGGTTGTAAAACGTGCTTGTTAAGGGAGCCGTTGTACAATTACTGAAAACTTTACTCGATAATTTCAGTCCTAGGAGTCTAGTTATACCTTGCAAGTATTACCTGCAGATTTTCAGTTCTAAATAATAGCTTCCATGAAGCGTATATCCATTCGGTCTGCTGCACCGACTCTTACATACATCAGAATTTTCCTAGAAAATAAAACCACGATGACGATGAAAATTTTGTTACTAAAGACATGAAAATCAACGACAAAAGGCACGTCTTTATTGATACTGTACATAATTCAGTCATTGTCTTATCCGCTTACTTTCGAAAGTTTAACTATCGACCATTAAACGAACTATTAACGATGCCCCATCTTTTCTTTTGTGGTTCTCGAATGACCTGAAAAAGGCTCAAAATTGAATAAATTCTAACTAAATTCCGCGGGTTTTGTATCTCGCATGTACGTAATAGCCCTACCTAGGCACGTTAATGCTGAAATGATGCGGAACTACGTCGACCTAAAAAAGGCAAACGAGGTAATCAGAAAAGTATAACATAAAAAGTTTGAACTACGCAACGAGGTATAACTATAAGATATACGTGTAGGGGTAATAGGTATAGGTCTCTGCACAGCATCTTAGTAAGATGTTCCTGGTCTCGTTGAAGCATCACTTAAACCTGTAACATTGCAGAGCTTGAAGCTTGCAGCTTAGTAGCAGTAAAATTATACTTCCTAACGTTATACTGCGCTTCTCTAACAATCGTTTCGGCGTCTCACTTCGAAGCTATTGTCGTTAGATTTTCACATTTGATGTTTAAAATTTAGAGTGTCGAGTTTTAATGATATAAAGGTAAAGGACTTGAGTAGGTACCTAAACTTTGGTTAGTATATGATATGAGAGAAAACTTTGCCTTGCCTTACCTTGTCTTGTCTTCTCTTGCACTTCTCCAAGAGCGTACTACTAAGTTATGTAAAAGAGATTTAGGTTGCACAAGAACTTTACTGGAGTTTAAAGATTTCAAGAAAACGTAGTTGGTAGCTGACTACCTACCTTTCTATCTACGTGCCAAGGATCTCAAAGGCGGTTCTCGACCGAAAATCATTAGTCAACGTCCTAGTGATACATCCACACAGATATATTCGTATGAATAGAACAGAAGTTCCTCGTTCCTCCCCTTCCATTTTACATATTCCAAAATAATTTCCATCCCTCACACCTGCCGCACTTATTGCACTTATATGTACCAAGAGGAAGGAACTAGCTCGCGGATTAGGTATAAGAAGAGGAAAGCTTAATTTTTTAGCTGAATTCGTTGGGGATGAAAAAAGCTTGGTTAGAATTGTTTATTCCAACATTTTTTTTAACGTCCACAAAAAATATCCTGCAAAAGTATAAAATTCATGTAAATGATTTCATGAATTTAGAACCAAAACCATGCTCGATTTAGTTGATTTCCGACTCTGGGATCAGGATGAAACTGTTGCATTTTGACAGCCCTGACGCTCGAGGTGTCATTCGGTATTGCGTAGTGAAAACGCATACGAATTGCGTGCGGGAGGGACGCGATGAGGTTGAATGGTCATCTCGAACGGGTCGAGGTCGGTGCGTGGTTCAAAGCTTCGCCGATAAAAGGCAGGGTGAAACAATACAGTCATTTCGAAACGAACACAATGCCCGAACGGTTGTGCAAACGGAACGGCAAATTCAAATTAAATTACCGATATACTGGCTGAATATAGGCGCACGGGTTCGCGCAAAAGGGGTAATGTCATTGTTTTTGTTGCGCTTGACTTCCAACTCCAATTTCCAGCCTCTGCATTTTTAATGGCGCGTACCCCGCACATACGCGGTTCCCTTTCTCCCTTTTCTCTCTTTCCTCTTCCCTCTTCTCGCTCTCTCTCTCTCTCTCTCTCTCTCTTTCTCTCTCTCCCTTTATCCATCTCTCTGTTTCCCTCCCAACTGTGCACCGCGATACACAAGCCCTGATGCAGAGGCTATCCAAAGCCAACCCCCAACGAGTGCAGACACCACTTCCATGAATGCTTGCGAGTCGCTCCGGGTCATTCGACAAGTCGTTTCATAGTTACAGCGTTTCGTAGTTCCACCTTTATCGTTATTGAAATTTCATTACCCATAGCTCATATTTTGCGTTCGGGATAGATTATAGACGAATATTTTCACCCTCGATAATCAAATCTTAGTTTTTAATCGAGACCTCTCTACCCGTTCGTACATCCCAGTACATAGTTAGAATGATAAGACTGTGTCGATGCTGATAACCAGAACTGGTCTAAAATTGCAAATAATCAATGATTCGTTACCGAGCCGGTATCTCAAATGTCCTCAAAAATATATATCGAAAGCCAACCACGAGAAGGCAGTAACTTCTCATCAGGTTTACCTCCTTCCGGTATTAAGTCCTTGAAATGTATTGCGAGAGAAGCCCAATACTGTCATAGCGATTTTGTGACATCACTGGGCAGATTTTACATTACTTAATGCTGGCCCAACGTTCAGTGTCGTCGCTTGGTTGTTGATACTGGACCAGTACTGGGCCGTATTACCAGTATCGCCAGACTCTATACCTGGGTAACAACACACTATTGTCTGTACCTATGCCTGCAGTAATGCAAACCTTTGTTCTCCTCGAGAATCATTGTTTTACTTGCCTAATTGAATATTGTTTATGGAATAGCGAACAAACTGATCCGTACAATTTATAGAATTAGCAATTTTGGGTAAATCTACGTACCTTTTCAAGGAAACAATAGTAGCTTGTGTGTCTGCTATTATAGTGCCGATTTACAGAGGGTATTTATCTATCCACCTACCTACCTACCTACCTACCAACGTAGTCGTAGTTGTCGAGTGGTTTTCCTAATTTAGTAAGATTCTAAGCACAGCTTGCGTTGATTTAGCGCGCGCCACGGACTCGGTTAATTTTCTACCTCGTGGCAGTTGGTAGCACTTACCCGTTGCGTCACGTGATCGAAATGACTGAGCGAGTCTCTCCTCCGACATAGGAGCCGAGCTTTACGGGGGTAGGAAAATTTCCTCAACCCTTAGGGTCTGCTACAGAGTAGAAAAGAGCATGGAAAGGGAATGAGAAGAGGAAGGAGGGTTGGTTCCTTTCGAAAATTAGGCACTCTGTTCTACGCGATGGCAATCTAACCAACCACAGTTTTGTTAAATTAATTAATGTCGCTTTTCCTAATTTTAAATTCCTATCATATTATCTATTTAGAAAAACAAATCTCTACCTCAATATTTCTCTCTTAGACTCTTTCGATAAACGTTTCATATTCCCTGATCGTCAATTTCAGCTTTTATGCAACTTGAATTAACTTCGGAAATAAGAACAAAAGGGTAGTCTTCAGAATCACAGAATTCGTTTTCTTTTTGGAAAGTTCCAAACGTCTTGCAGTCTTGCTTAGAAGCTTTTTAAAACCAATTTTATTACCAAAGCAGTGAAACAACAGTATCATGAACAGAAAAATGAGTAAAAATATTTATAATAATTAATTGGAAAGTAAAAAATGATAATAATAATGATAATAATTTATTTCGATTGTTGTCGTTGTTAATTTTGGTATTATAACTTCTAATTATGATGAATAATAATAATGATAATAATCATTATCGTCACAGCGTGCGGTAGCATTCTATCCTTGATATTTTTACAAAATATGTTGTACCGAGGACAAGCGCCTAGCGGTTTAGTTTAATAACCCAATATTGTCCCCGGCCATTACTCTTACTTATAAAGTATAATGGGGCGTCATTTTTACGCTTAATATGCGCCCAATTTGAATATCCACCCCGTCCTGTGCCAAAGGTACTCATTGATGCGACCGACCTGCCCCGAGCGAACAGGGAGCAGAAAACCCCCTGCTCTGAAAGGGGGTCGACGAGCGAAAGATACAAGGTATTCAAATCGTTTGCGCTTTCTTAACCCACAATTCTTCTCTGTCATTTAATAACATCGTATCGTCGTATTCCAACAATTTAATTTACTGAAGAGGCCTTTCTGTTTCATCCACGATCTCGACTGAACTCTGATCCTCGATTCATTCTATTCAATTCGATATGTGCACCTCAATCAAAATGCATATCAATTCTAGCACTAATAACGATGATACAAATCGAAACAGTTAACAGAAATTCAATTAATCGCCAATGTCACGTTACTATCATCAATTTACTCCACAATCACATGAACGATGTAAAATTTTCATCGATTGGCGTAGCTTTGCTTTAGACCAAGTCTGCACATCGCCCTCTCCTCCACCCTGGATATCTTAAAGCTGGATGAAAATCTGTGTCGACAATCTATAGTTACATGAGCAAAAAAAATAAAAAAATACAAAAAATCCTAGTAGATATATATACAGTAGGATTTTCGTATATCCAGTTGGTTATATACCGTATACGTGGGCAAGCACGGATCCTGTGAACAGGATGTGGAAGTGGTGGTTTAGCGGGAAAATAGGAAGGGAGAAATGTTCACCAGCTGTTTGTTTGTAGTATCCCCCATCGAGGGCCGCTGATCACGTAGACACTTAGGCTCCCCGTTTGCTCGAATCGATCTCCTCAGTAAAACGTTAAAGTGGTAACTGTAACAGGAACGGGAACTGGAACTGGGAGAGAATAAGAAAGCTTTTATTTATTGTTATATATAAAATACAGACTTGTCTGTTTATACTATAACTTATACGTTTAATAATTGATTGATTTTCAAATTATATTAATATTATTTTTTCTACGATTTTTGTTTCAGAACGCCAACGCTCAAGCAGCTTTACAGGCGGCACAAGGTCAGGGTGCTCAGGGTCAGGGTGGAGAAACGCAGGGTGGGCCTAACACCGTATTGAGAGTAATAATCGAGCATATGATATATCCAATTTCACTGGATATACTTTATCAGGTAAGTGCGAGATGAATTATTTAAAGTTATTTTGATATGGCCAAAACGTTATCACTTCGTTAATTAACGCGGCTTTATTTATAACATCCAGACGTTTTCAATCTCGCATATTTATTTGCTACCTAGGTACTAACCACTTGGAATTTTTTAAAAATTCAAAACCCACTCAACTCAAACCGGAAGCACTCTCTCGGTATCCCGTGGGAAAAGCTGCCTGTCCTAATGACTCCTGTGCAATACTTACCCTGTCTAACTAACTCAACCAACTACCCTTGTCGTCCGTCCACGGTACATATTGCAACAAAGTTTAACGGGGCAACGTTTCCATTTTGATTTTACTACAACCCTGACCATCAGTTACACTAATTTACTGACAAACGTCTTTAACGGGTTACACGTTGTTGAAAATTAAGGGAACGTCTAGTTTAGGTTGAAAAACGATCATTATGGTCAGGAGAATTTCATTTAAGGTACATTTCAAAGTGCTTTTAGGATGATTTTTATGGGACAGGGGATGAAGTTCCGAAATTTGAAAGTTCCGAACGGTCAAAATTCCGAATTTTTTTAGTTTTTAGAAATAGTATTTCCCCGAAAATCTGCATAGTCGATTTAAGAAATTTCAAATTGATACACACTGGAGATTAAAAATTCTGAAACTTGAAATTTACGCATGTAACGCCCTGTCCTGCATTAAATTTTCGGATTCTTGGACTTTCCAAGTTTTTAGCTGTCTACATTTATATATATTTTCGAAATTTAATATTCCCATCGTTAACGTTTCTGAAAATTCGAAATCATCTCAAATAAATTCGTAACTTTGACTGGCCCTGATTTCAACGAATAGTACCTTCGACTTCATGACGATAAATTGCCAAAAGACATTCGTATTGCGTTTTTTTCTGTGTTTTTTACGTTTCATCACCTACGGTGATATAAGAAAAGTATTGGTTTCGGTCGAAAAGTGACTTTTGCTCATTTCAACGAATCCTTACGTTTTCGACCCTCTATAATCCGAAAAACAGGTTTTTAGAAAAATGTCGGTCTGTTCGACAAACTCGTGCGGTGATCTCGGAAACGGCTCGATGAAAAAATCTAAAATTCACATGACTTTTACAACCAAACGATGGGCATGAAAAATTGCCATGTCTCATTTAATTTGAACTTCCGGTTTTACCGGAAATGAATCAATTTTCACAGTTTTACCGACAAACCTCTATACTTTCATCCTCTATATTACTTTTCTAAATGAAAGATTATGTTCTTCCGAGTTGAGTTATTCATTTTATATACATAGGGCATTCCTTGCCAATGACACCAAAAAAATTATAAATATACCCAGATCGAATTAAAATGAAATGCACTGTATAAAATTGTTGTTGGTCAATATATAGGACATTCCTTACCAATTGCAAGAAGAAATTGTAAACGTACCCAGATTGAATTGGGATGAAATGCACTGTATAAAATTGTTGTTTGTCAATATATAGGGCGGTTTTATTATTTTTTTTTTTTTTTTGTGTAAAATTTTTATCTTTTTTTTTTGTTTTTCATTCGTTTTTTATACTTTTCTTTCCTGACAAACCTATACTTTCTTCTTATTGATGAAAAGTACCCCGAAAAACTATTTTTTCAACTTGTTTTTTGTTTTTTTTTTCCCCCATCTTGCCTTAGTTTACTAATTGTTAATTTCAACTTTAAGAGATATCTGTATATCCACAAGCTATTTTATAGTAGCGAAAGTATTCCTTTAAATTATAGTCATAGGTACTTGTACTCAAATCGATAATCGATTGTCACCTTTCGTCTTTATATTATATGACTCGTAAAAAGCGGTAGGGTATCCTATAAATATACTTATACGATTCCGTAATTTATAAGTCTTTCGACGCCAGTGGATTACGTTTAACGTTAACGGGCCTTTGCTCTTGTCTTTAACTGGATCATTATCCTGTGGAGGTCAATCGCGACCCTCGCATATATCGAGACAGTTTGCGACAGTATAAACCGTACAGTTTATCATTCTCGCATACATTTAAAAAGGAAACGTTTTACCAACGGGTTTTATACAACGTCGTTTGTTTATCGTATACGACAAAAATGTTTCTCAAACATAAATTTGACGACATTTTTTTTGAGTAAAAAAAAAAAAAAAAATGCTCCGCTATAACCGAGTCGCATTTTAAAAACTCAATAAAATTTATCTCCATTTATTTAAAACAGTTTCTATTTTTTTTTTTTTTTTTCAATTTAGTTTTTACTCTTTTTTTAACGAATTGTTTTAAACGAAGATTGCAGAACCGTTTATTAAGATGATTGAGCAAGATATGGTTTCGTAGATAAATTTAACTGATATTCAACTTGCAATTAGTCTAACCGATGATCAACCTATAGCAATTTTCTGCACGTATATCAATTAACTTAAATTTACTAAAGTTCACTAACAAATTATTGCGGTTTATTATTTATTATTACCTGGCTCCGTTAATACGAGTCCGTCACTAATCCTGCTTACATAAAAGTAACAAATAAAATGCCAGAAAATTTATTTCCACCAAACTTTTCGATCTTTCATTTTTCAATACTAATAATAAATATTATCTTAATAGAAATTTGAAAGAAATATAAAATATGAATAAATCAAAAACGAGCTTCAAATTTTTCTGCGCTTCTGAAATTTTCTTTTGAATTTTGTTTTTACCTTTTTTTTTTTTTTACTTTTACTATTTCTGAAAAAGTTTTCTTATTCTACGACGGTACTTTGCTACAAAAGTTCAATAATGAACAAAAATGTTGAGTTTTATAAAAATTTATAAAGACCTTTTGATATAAGTAAAAAATATTTATGCCTCTCACTGTACTTACGTTGATTCCCCCCCTTGAACATTAGGTTTATTAAGATAGACAGCTTCCAATTACTAGACTTCGTTGCGTTGATTGGCTCGGATTCTGGTTCGTGTATCTTCGCATCGGTTTGTATATTCTAAACCGTTTGATTCTAACGTCTAATCAGTTTAATCTCAAACTTCCCGCATAAGTTCTAAATCAGAGCTATTATAAATTGGCAAATCCTATTAATTAAACGTCGCATAATTTACGGCCAATTTTATTCTAATCTCGTCACTGTCTTAACACACCTTCCATCTTTTCCATAAAGCTTAAAAAGCTGTAAAAATAAAACCGGCTAAAATCTAAAAAAAAAAAAAAAAAAAAGAAGAGATTAAATAATCACAAAAAAAATAAAAAATAAAAAATAAAAATAAAAAAAACAGAAGGAAATCTCTATAAGCCGTTAATGGTGGTGCTAACGTACGACGTAAAAGATGAAAGAAATTCGGAAAAATGGTAAGATACTAAGGATAAAGTTCTGATCGGTGTATAGGTAGGGTATAGCCGTGACCTAATGTAACTTGGGTTAAATAATCCCCTGAAAGAGGAGTCGTAGGTATACTTAGGGTTGCCCGTGGTAATCAGGCAAAAGATTATAGGCGTTAGATGAGAGTCAAGTTGGACGGTTGGGGTTCATCGCAGAGAGTCCAGTATGTACGTACTTATAAGTCCTTCATCGGCAATTTGAAACTTTATTATTATTATTATTATTTTTATTATTATTTTCATTATTTTCATTATTTTCATTATTATACGTGGACAGGAGTTAGAAAGCAAAACCAACTAACTCGACCAATTCGAAACTTTTATTTAATTAACTGTCCTTATTTTGATATCAGAGCTAAAGAGAGAAAGAGAGAGGGAGAGAGATTTTAACCCACAAAGCACTTGAAACTTTCGTAAAAAAAAAAAAAAACGAAAAATGAAAAATGAAAAACAGAAAAAAAAAACAAGAACAAATTCAAAACTCGACTTTGTAATTAGCGTACATAGTGCTTTACGAATGCTAAATTCAACATACGTATACCTACTTCCAGTGGACAGTATATTTACACGGGTATGTATTTGTATAATTTACATCAATTAGAATTCTACATGTTTAAAATATTTTTAGAAGGGGAATTAAATAACCTTTGACGTCATTTTCTATGAGGCCAAGTATAAGTTCCGAATTTTGAAACTTCTGGACGTTTAAAATGACGAATTTATTCGAGACAATTTCGAAATTTCGGAAACGTTGAAGCTCAGAATATTAAAATTGGAAAAGATTGAAATGCGGACAGGTATAAAAATTCGCAAAGTCCAAAACGTCGAAAATCCGAAAATTTAATCGAGGAGCGGAACTCTCCATATGTGAAAATTTTTCGATATAAAGTATTTTGCTTTTTTTAAAATTTACTTTCCGGATCTTCGAGGAAATACTATTTCCAAAAACTGTGAATCGGTAATGTTAAAATTCAAAACTTCAATCTGGCCCCTCTTCAAATTGAACTCTCTCCAAAAATATGTTGAATAGTCATACGCGTAACTATAATAGAAACATAGTTACAAGTCTCCAAAGTTTAAAAAAGAAAAGAGAATTTTCCTCAACTTTAGATACTTGTAACTATTTTTCTATTGTAGTTACGAGTATGACTATTCAACACATTTTTGTAGAGAATTCAATTTCCAATAGGAAGGTGCTAGTCAAAATTGTATAAAAAAAATTTTTACTGCATTTTCCAACGAAAAATGAGAAAAAAAAAAAAAAATAAAAAATTGTACGTGTATTTTAAATAGAAAAAAAGACTTCTCAAGCGTCAGCTTAATTTTTAAGATATCGCGCTAAAATTATAGAAGAATTCTCATTACATCTCATAGTAACTTTTGAGTCCATGGACCTAAAAAAAAAAAAGAAAAAATATTATTTCTTTTTTGAAACACCCTAATGCGATAAATTAATCGTTAAAGAAAAAATAAAAATTGAAACGGTTTCAATAATGCTAATAATTATTGTCAGTTTTAATATGCGCATACACATATATTGTATACATATATAATATATACAGAAGGCCACATATTGGTGGTTTTAATTTGTTCGAATCCGGTACGAAATTAGGTAGTCCCGAAAAAAATTATTATTAAAAGCTTATACCAGCTGAACCACGTCCGGTAAATTGGGGCGGTTTGTGTGGTGAACCAATTCTCCCTCAAAATTACATATACCCGGACATTTTTCATAATGGTGTCTCTGAATTATAAATGGGATTTTTACCTCATGCACGCAGTATTCTCCTCCTACGCCATATATATCTACCTACCTTATCTATACACCTATACATATATATATATATATATATATATATATATATATACCACCTGTAACAACGTATGTTATCCGCATGTTAACCCCATCGTAATTACCTGTGTAGGTTTACCTATGTATAATAATAATAATAATAATAATAATAATAATAATAATAATAATAATAATAATAATAATAATAATAATAATAATAATAATAATAATAATAATAATAATAATAATAATAATAATAATAATAATAATAATAATAATAATAATAATAATAATAATAATAATAATAATAATAATAATAATAATAATAATAATAATAATAATGAATAACAATAATTCGGGAATTCCGGATTCTGATTTGGTGAATAAATTCAGAGACTGAAAAATTTAGGATACATAGGATAGAGACAAGTGTTGAGTAAATCCGAAAATAGTTGCATATTTTTATATCCTTACGTAGTCCTTATTTTAGAGTAGGTAGAAATGGGGGTATCTACAGGGGAACGGGGATCGCAACGGGAGCCTTAATAAGGCGAGATTTAGGGTGTCCCAGGTGCTGGGCAACCACTACGTTACGTTTATGTCACAGACTCCCCCGCCCCAAGTCGACCAACGCCAACGGGGGCATAAACGTTAAAAGCCTCAACATTTTACGCCGATATTCCACTAGCATAACGGCATAATGCGTAATAGAAGGGCGCGGCTCGAACGATGGGAGTAAAGGGAGGTATATGTATACACGAAGAGGAGGAAGAGAACGAAGAGAAAGAGGTGGAGGTGGAGGGTTGTTGTAGCGTATCGCAACGTATTTATTATATATATATATATATATATATATATATCTATATATATATATATATATATATATATATATATATATATATATATATATATATATATATATATATATATATATATATATATATATATATATATGTTATTATCATTATTATTTTTATTATTATTATTATTATTATTATATACGTTGAAAATATTTATCAAAGAATTATTTTAATGGAAGATTATCAAACGAGGAATGTTAAAACTCTCATATCGCTATGGCATATCGTGCAGCGACGAAACTTGCAGGTTTTCTTGAGGTAGGAAAAAAAAAATAATAAACAAGCTGGAAAAACAGTTTTTCGGGGTACTTTTCATCATAAAGAAAAAAGTATAGGGTTGTCAGGGGAAGAAAAAGTATAAAAAACGAATAAAAAACCAAAAGAAAAAGATAAAAATTAAAAATTTTACACAACAAAAAAACAACGCCTTATATATTGACAATCAACAATTTCATACAGTGCATTTCATCCCAATTCGATCTGGGTACATTTACAATTTCTTCTTGTCATTAGCAAGGAATGTCCTATATATTGACAAACGACAATTTTATACAGTGCATTTCATTCTAATTCGATCTGGGTATATTTACAATTTTTTTCGTGTCATTGGCAAGGAATGCCCTATGTATATAAAATGAATAACTCAACTCGGAAGAACATAATCTTTCATTTGGAAAAGTAATATAGAGGATGAAAGTAGATAGGTTTGTCGGTAAAACAGCGAAAATTGATTCATTTCCGGTAAAACTGGAAGTTCAAATTAAACGAGACATGGCAATTTTTCATGCCCATCGTTTGGTTGTAAAAGTCATGTGAATTTTAGATTTTTTCATCGATCCGTTCCCGAGATCACCGCGCGAGTTTGTCGAACAGACCGACATCTTTCTAAAAACCTGTTTTTCGGATTATAGAGGGTCGAAAACGTAAGGATTCGTTGAAATGAGCAAAAGTCACTTTTCGACCGAAACCAATACTTTTCTTATATCACCGTATAGATGATGGAAAGTAATAGAGAAAAGATTGAAATATATCCTCATAGACCCCTTATAACGATGAACAAAATTAATACCAATTTAGTTGTCTATTATTTTATAACAGGGATACCTGGGGCAGTGATCGCTTCATATTACGTACTTTAGTAAACCGCACCTGATAAACGAATAAATTCAAATACATAGATATAAAACTTGGTAGGTATATATAAGTATGTATATATGTTTGCGGTAAACAGTTTTAAGAAGAAAACATGGCGTAGTTAATTAGCTTTATAATGTGTACAACCGCGACTGCCTATGCTCACACACTTTGACTATCACGATCAAAGAATAAATAGACGTATCTTCTTAGTCATACCGCATAGAAAACTGTTGGTCTTTGGATGAAAAAGTTTGAAAAATTAAAAATAAAAAAAAAAAATTAAAAATAAAAAAAATTAAAAAAGAGATAAAACTTATTCTTTAAGATGTTGTATTTGTTCGTTGAAGAAACTTACTATTCGTGAATCAAGAATAAAAATCTTAAACCAAGTTGTTTTAAGAGAATGTAGGGCAATACAGTCTCCTTAAAAAATAAGGAAATTTGAGGTGATATGGCCCTCTCACAAATTGAAAATAAAAACAAAAATTTTTTTATTGATTTTAAGGGACGGCCATTTCATCGTACGACTTAATCAATTGATTTTTTTTTTTTTTATCAAATTTGGCCATAGGAAACACATGATATATATTTTTCAATTCCAAATAAGACAAAAATGACGTACAAAACGTTGCAGTATTTGTACTACCTTTGGCGGGCCATATCATCACACTTTCTCTTATCTTTTGCAGCGATATTATAACATCCGTTTAATCTAATACGTGGATTCTGTTTTCGTTTTTTTTTTTTTATTTTTCTCGTATGTAAAACGATCGCGGTTAGAACTTTCAGCGAATGAAAAATGTCCGTGACGGGTATCAAGGTTTCTACAAGCCTGACCAAGTTTTGGGCAAAGTTTTGAATTCAAGTAAACCGAGTAGATGTGGGTAGTGGTATAGTGGTAGTGGGGGAGGAACCACATGCGAAACGATACGGAACGTTGGGCCCACGATCGAGCGAACCGCAACATTAAGCGTAACGGGGTGTCTAGGGTTCTAAGGATCCATTAATCATAGAATAACAGAAACATGTGATTAATGTTTCTGTTTTGTTCGTTTTTGTGGCATTAACCGCATCGTGTTGAGACTCGAAACTTCACTTCAACTCATTCTTTCTCTTCTCTTCTTCTTATTCTTATTCTTGTTACTGCTGATGTGTGTTTACTTAATTATCCTCACGGATACTAAATCGACGAAAATTCATCCTCCCCCATGTATGAATATACGCAAATACATACCCATGTATATATACCTCGGTGAAAATTTCTACTAATACGAATTTCTGAAGAAAAAAAAACATTCCGTCAAATTGAAACATTTCACAGCTTTCCACTCAAACGAAAATTTCAGATTTTCGGAATCTTTCAAAAAACAAAAAATACAAAATTGTAGATTTTCGTTCGAGCTACATACCTACATAAAAAATTGATGTATTTGTCGATGATAAAGCTGGAACAAAATTGAGTGTAAAATAGTTTTTATAAAAAACTGTACGAATAGTTGAAATTTCTAAAAAAAAAATCGTACAATAATTATAATCGAAAAGTTAAAGTTTCTCCTAAAAATTCGTAGAATTATTTTTATATCAGCTTCGGTAAATGCACTAGTTTCAAAATTACAAATGATCCACAATGCAGGTCCGTCCCGGTATTCATTACGGTCCAGTAATTCAAACCAATCCGTTCATCACACACTGACACGTACTTACAGAGTTGATAAATAGCCAGCAGCTAATTCTCCTATACATAGTTAGTATATACTACAACGAGTAAATATCCAAGGGTCGAGGTTACATTACATTTCTATTAAATCCGAACGGTGTAATTTACATAGGAAACTGAAATACTCGTTGAACAATGAGGCTGGAAGTTTAAAAAATTGAAATAAAAAAAAAAAACGAACCAGTTTTAGTCCATCCATTACGTTTTTTTTTTTTTTTTTTTCTTTTTTTTTATCAGCTATCTTTACTCATATGCATTGAACCTTGAGGCAGTTATATTCTGTTTCATAATCTAAAGATCAAATGCTACTTATGTTTATAACGATAATTAATAAACGAGTAAATGAATGAATAAATTAATGCGCGAATGAATGAGTGAGTGAAAAGTGGTGATCGAAAAATGCGAGGGTCGTTAAACTGAGCCAGCCATTGCCAATTGGCAATTGGCAATTGGCTATTGGTCCCATGGGGGATCGAAACTCGGCGTAGCCTGCGTCAAGGGATTATAGAAGCCCTTCCTCTCCTTCTCTCTCTCTCTCTCTCTCGTTCTCTCTCGAGCGAATGGTAATCATTGTTATTGATTGGTATTACAGTTATTAATTCGTATTGTTCGGTTATCGGGGAATCCCTTCAGGGCACCGTTCCCTCCTCGTCATCACCCGTTCATTGTCAGTCTACCATAACTTCGCGAGGTAGAATTTCACCGCTAATTAATGATAATATTACCAATGGTCAAAATTGTACATCGAGGAGTTTTCCGTGTTGTAAAATTTCTTGACCATCATTATATCGCAGTATACGAATATAGATAATTCATCTCGATTCATGTAATGAAAATCAAAGTTAGTTAGTAGAGACCAATATTGTTCCTCGGAATTTTTACGAAGAGTCTTTTTTTTTCTCAATTTGTTAGAAACTGACACAAGAACCTTCAGGGAATGTACAAGAATAAGGGTGGAAAATGAGAAAATATAAGAAACTAAGCTGTAAAAAAAAAAAAGAAAAAAAAAACACCGTGCCATGTGTACCGCGGTATATATCGCGTATGTAAATCAAGGTGAAATTGACGAATAAGTGGCGTCAAGACAAGGGCAAATTCGTAGTCAAAAAAAGGACCCTGATAAAATAGAAAAAAAAAAGAAAACAAAAAATTTAAGAAAAGGGTGAGTAAAAACTGGTGTAGAAAGGAGAAGCGTGTAACCAAGTCGCAGCCGTTAACCGGATGTCATCATATCCGCATCCTTATATTCGAGCTACAATGGTTTCTGTCTGGTTTTTCAAAAAACCTCCTGGGAAATCAACTGTATATACAGAGAGAAAATGGGCGTCACGAACGTATAGTCGTGCCAGTTTCTGTATAAGTACAAATACAGAATTTGCGGTTGTATATAGACATCGCGTGGTATCGCTAATATTTTATTTACCTTCCATTAATACTACATAGGTATAATGTTATCGTTCGTATGTTGGGGGTTCGTTGCTAAACTTCAATTCACAGTTACGGGTATGGAGCCGGGTTGAAGTTCCAGTAAAAATAATAAATTTGTTTGAAAAATAACGATTTTGACTTTTCGGAAACGTTAAAGTTCAGAATCAAAACTCCAAGAATCCGAAAATATAATCGTAAGACACGAGGCTTAATACCTGAATTCCAAGTTTCAGAATTTTGAGCATCGGTATCTTTCGATTCGAAGTTTTTCAAATCGACTATGCAAATTTTCGGGGAAATACCCTTTCGAAAAACTGTAATTCGATAATATTAAAATTCGGAATTTATAAAATACGAAAGTTCAACTCAGTTCCCCGAATTTACTGACAAAAAATTTTTCGATTTAAATTTCTAGATTTTCCCCTTGTACAACGTAAATATCCACGAAATTTGATCAAGTGGATTAAAAAATTGACCCAAGTTTGAGAAAAGATATATATATATATATATAGGTACGAATAAAATGCACATGAAAGTACAACACAAAATTACATCGAAAACTTTGATGACTATGGATAAAATTTTCAAATAAATATTACGTTCTCGTTTTTAACCGTGCCAATACTATATACGTACTGTATGTACATACGTGCACTGTCAGAATTTCCAATTACACAAATTTTAATTGACGATATATAACAGACAACGTTAACCATTAGCGATATTGGCTGCATTAATGAAAATATCGTGTTCATGGTACAGTAAGTTCGAAAATCTGTCTGCATGTATGACGTTTGGTATAAACCGGGATAATGTTTTCGATTTTTCCCTATACCCCACGTACAGACGGGAAATGTGTACTTTTTATTTTTATTTATTTATTTTTTTTTTTTGTAGGTATTCATCATTACATCTGAATTATTATCTGCAGTGATGAAAAAAAAAAAAAACGAATTTCAATCAAATTCGAAATCTCTTCCACATCGAAGAACACATCCCTCTCGTCTTTACTGTTGAAAAAAAAAAAAAAAAAAAAAAATTGGTCAGATATGAGCTTTCATCGCGATCATTCGTTTATTAACAAAATTTCAGTACGAATCGAGTTACGATTTAAATGAACGTATATATATACGTAAAAACGCAGATATTTCCACCTTTTTTTAATTACAAAAATTACGAAAAGCATTTTACGAGCGCATTTTCTTGGTGTATTTTGAAACTGATGTAAATTTTCTTGGCTTAATAGAAAATCGTGGATCTTTCAAATCCATTTAACTCCTTGGAGTTAGTAATATGTATCGATGTTAACGATTTATCTCCAGTAATAAAGGAAGATTAAGAACTTGTCGTCTATTTGAAAGTTTTTTTTTTTTTTTTTTTTTTTTTTTTTAGTTTTCAAAGCTTTTTTCACTTTTTCAGAATGTACTCAAAAGTAAATTTAGTTTGACTAGATTTAAAACTAGATTGAAATGGCGTTAGTTTTGTAAGTCTGGTATCTAAAGCCTGCTGCAGTATCTTCCTGTACCTGCAGTAAAGTAAAACTTAAGAATGAAGTAGCTTTTTAATCCTTTATAAAGCTCTGAAACCCCCTTAGCTATAGCCCCTAGTCTTATATCCTTTCTTATTTCCTTTCTCAAAACAATCGAAACTAATTATCTCAATCTATTTCGTTTGTTACAGATATTTACACGTTTTGGCAAGGTTCTGAAAATCGTTACCTTCACGAAGAACAGTAAGTACCAACCACTCCCAGGTGTAGCCGAAGCTTTGCCTCGTCTGACATAGATATACATCGTAACATTCTGGTATAGCACTTTAGTACTCCACCCGTAGCGCCGTTAGTACTTTCGATATTGCATCGCACTTTCGCTAACGGGCGTTCTGAAAGTTCCTACTAACTATATGACAAAACTTTTCTTACGTACTTTACTCTCGTTAATAAATTTTTGACCAAAAATATATATATTTTTTTTTTTTTTTGTTTTTTTGTTTTTTTTTTACGTCTAGTCGACAGGAAACTACAACGTGTATATAAATTCTCGAAATTTGGACCTTGTATCGTTTTTTCTGTCCTTCTTATTCGTGTTTCGTGAACATGAGTAAAAAATTTTCAAATTTCTTTATCATAGAAAATTATAATCGAATCGTGAGACAATGGGACAGTTTTGATTTTCAATTGAAGTAGCTTGGTAAAAAAAAAAAACGTTGAATTAATTCCAAATTTTATTATACTGGACTTGAACGTTTTCAAAAATTCGAAATCGTCTTGAATAAATCCTTAATTTTGACCGTTAGAAAATTTAAAAATTCTAAATTTTAACCCGGTTCCAAATAACTCTATCGACACGCGTTAGAACGAACCTCTAGAGAAGCTAGTGAAACTGGAGATGGCTTACACTGTGTGTTCCTGGCGATATCCCAGTAGACACGTTACGAATTCATGCCTACGAAACGCCGCATTGGGTGCAGATATACCCCCTCGTACCTTCAGCATAGCACGTGTATTGTTCAACACCACGTTATATTTCAATGTTTCAATGTTTCAATGCACCGGAGGAACTCCACCTCAATGCCAGTTCCTCGTACCTTTACTACTAGTTTACCCTTCCGAAATGAGATCGGGTACGGTGATAATGGACGATAAGTTGTTCAGTAAAATCATATACAAAGGCAGGAAATGACCACTGTCCAACCACGCGTGGTTTTAGTATAGATACATATATATGTATACACCTAAAGACACGTAATCACATATATTCGTATATGTAAATGTATGTAGGTACACAGATTTATATCGTGGTACTGAAAATGGGGTGAAATTCGAAACCGTAGGGTTCCGTACGTTTGACTTAATCTCTATGTTTCTGAATTCAATTTTTATACTTTTTTCTATCGAGTTCTTTTTGTTTTTCATCGATATTCAAAATATTATCAACAGTTAGGTATGCACATACAACTTGTTTTCATCTATTTTACCAAAATAATATACACTACCTCATAGTTTCGGTTAACAGAACGCAGTGCTTCGTTATTAGACTGATATTTATACATCATTAACATCTATACTCACATATACAAACGTGTTGTACACTATATATATGTATAAGTACTGCAGTAATGGTTTAATTCATTATCAACACACAGTGCATAGTGTATACGTATATGTATATCCTTTATTATTCTTTCGGAGTAAATTAATTTTACCTTCATTTGTTTCAGGCTCTTTCCAAGCGCTCATACAATACCCGGATATGGTAGCCGCACAAACGGCTAAATTTGTGAGTATATAACATTTTGGTACCTCATTCATTCATTCATTCATTTATTTATATTTAATTAAACTATTGCCTCGCAGTATGGGCAAGCAGCAATCTATCTGTCTATGATGTATGCTGCTATTGAGCCACCCAATTACACCACAGAGTGAAATTTGAATTTAACAAACCTTATATTATACCAGCTGTCGATGATTTGAAATTCTATTAACGATTTTTTTTTTTGTTTTTTGGGAACTAATTACCCGCATTGACAAACAAAATGATGTTTGTTTTATTTATTTTTTAATTTTTTTCGATCTTTACATCGTATCTACTTATGCGATTCAATTAATTAGCGAGAATCTGAAAAATCTTGTCACTTTTCTTTACAAACGGGGCTACGTATTATCCTTATGTTTTGTTTAAGCCAATTAATATTGACAAAAAGATGTAGAAAATATTTACAAGAAAAACAGATCCATAATCTTTTTGATTTGTAAAATTTTGACCTGAGGGAGTTTAATAAAAGAAAAAAAAAAAAAAAAGTTAACATTTCCAAAAGATAATGATCGAGGGACGAACAAAATATCTGCTATGTATAAACTTGATCGAACTTTCTTCGTGTTCTGTTAAAAAAAAAAAAAAAAAAAAAAAAAAAGAAGTAAAATTGTGAAAAATTTTTGACTAGTCAATTTTTCAACAAGATTAAATGTAATAGTTTATGTTTGTTAAAATTTATCATTTGAGGGAATACCCTTTCGTACTTATATGTGTATAAGTTAGATATATTATCCGAGCCATGAGTCGAGAACAAATCAACAAGATACAGAGTAAAGTTCCGTTGTTTCAAAGTTATATACATAATATCGTTGAACAGGTATTGTCGAGGACGCATTGTTATTACGCGAAACTTACCCGCAAGTCTTTACAGAGGACCCTGTACGAGTTACTTATAGATATACATATACATAGGTATATATGTATACATGTACGTATAATAAGTATGAGAAGAGATTTAGCCTCGGGGTGTACCACGTAAAGCTTACAGACAGCCATCGCCCATCAGTAAGTAAAGCCGACAAGCCGAGCGTTGCGCAAAGCTGCAACTTAGTTGGTAGAAAAGAAAAGAAAAGAAAATAATAATAATAATAATAATAATAATAATAATAATAAATAAATAAATAAAGTAAAAATTCGGATGGAGGAAAGAAGAAAAAGAAGAAAATGAAAAAAAGGTATATGAAAAGCTATTTCTTTCCGTGGGCATAGCCCTACGAAAATCTCGGCCTTTACCTATCTTTGGTTTTTTTTTTTTTTTTTCACATCATCGTTTGGTGTTTCAAGGAAACGCGAGCTTTGGGTTATTATATCCGTTAAATTCGTTAAAACAACCAGAACTTTTTTCCGCATCTCTGCCCCCGTCTACGGGCACGCCCGTGGTAACTAAATAACGTTAAAACGCCCGCGGCTTCCGAGGCGAACGACGATCACTGTGTGGTTATACGAGGTAAAATAAAACGAAACGAAACGAAACGAAACGAAACGAAACGAAACTGAAGTAAACTAAACTAAACTAAACGGAACGAAACGGAATGAAGATAAAAAACTGGTTTAAAAATAAAAAAAAAAAAAAAAAACTTACATAGAAACAACTGATGATTTAACACGCTTTTTACATATAATGAACAACGTCGTACACGTATATTGCATTTCATATTCTGATTAAATTTACCCAACCACAAGAAAAAAAAAAAGAAAATTTCCGGAAAAAATCTTTCATTATCATTATTTTTAACTTCAGGTATGTAATTACAGGCATGTGCAGAATAACCGAGGATCTCTAGAACGAGAAAATATTACACATACCTATATGATAGATACCTATACATTGGTACTACGTATCCAATTAGTGTAATTAATAAATTTTTTACAAATTTTTTTTTTTTTTTTGATTTATTTATTTTTTATTTTTTTCATCAAACATATCGTTAAATATCTAATTTATATAATTAATTGTTTTACTGTGAGTTTGTTAACTCTTCGAACATATTAAAAATCTCATCGTCAAAAATGTGTATATACATACATATATATACATACTCGTACATACCTCTACCTGGATAAAGGTTGTACGTATACCTACCATAAGCTTTGAACTGATCACCCTCACCTCTTGAGAAGTAAAAAGCATTTCTCGTCTAGCCTCGCATCTACTCTTCTCTCCTCTTCGCTCTTCTTAACTCTCTTCTTAACTTCGAAACTCGAAGCTCGGTGTAGAAAGTCGAGAAAAGTTTATACAAAATTTTTTAAATTACACTGCATATAGCTATAAGTCACGTATTGGTATGCCTATATATATGTATAGGGTATATATGCGCATATACGTATCTATATGAGAGTTCGTAAAGTGATTGCATAAAATTTTCCTTCTTGTTCTTTTTCTTTTTTTTTTTTTACTTACAATGCCATCAAGTAGCTACATTAAATATATTCGACGTTATTATAAATTCTTTTGTTTTTTTTTTTTTACATAAATTTTGTAATTATGAAACGAATTTTGTGAATTTCGTTAGAATTATTTTTGAGAAGAAAATATCTCGCGTACCTATAGTTGAAATAATTTTGATTTTTGTAGAAATGGAAAAAGAAACATTTGGCGAGGTGAGTAATGTTTTGTTCTATACAGGGTAACCCTTATATGCTGTAAGGAATGTAGTGGTTTATTAATTATAACGGTAAATAGGTACGGAGTTAGTATAATTAAAATTTAGTATGAGAAAATGTGAAACACACTAGGCGGAACACAAGTTAAACAAAACCCGTTCGTTTCGCGGACTTGGACTTCTATTGTACGCCGTTTCAACAGGCTTGTTTTATTAATGAAATCCAAATAACGTGGGTGGCCACTGGCCGGTGAAATTGTTATCGCCTGCCTCGTATAGTAGCTGGTTTTCACCGGCTTTTCATCTCTCGACGCCGCAGACGTCTATTATAATAGAACCGAAGCAAAGCAAAGCAAAGCAAAGCAAACCAAAACCAAAACCAAAGCAAAGTGAAGCGAAGTTATCTCACGTATTGTGTCTCTCACGTTGGTTTATAGTCGTTGGATGGTCAGAACATCTACAATTCTTGCTGCACGCTCAGGATCGACTACAGCAAAATGCAGAGTCTCAATGTCAAGTATAACAACGATAAATCCAGAGACTATACAAACCCGACATTGCCAACTGGCGATGCGAATCTAGACGCCGCATCGCTCGCTTTAGGAGGAGAACTTTTGCCACAGCTTCTATTAGGGGCTGCAGGAACCCAGCCTCGCGCTAGATTGCCAGGTAAAATGTTGTTCAGATTTTTGTAAAAAATAAAAAATAATAATAATTTCTAAAAAAAACGTGTAATGGATGAAAAAGCGGAGAAATAATTCCATACACGTATACAAATAATACAGAAATGACTGTATTACACTAATAATAATCATAAGTGTTGCTTTTTTTTTTTTGTAAAGCAGATGTGTTTACAGGCGCCCCAAGTGTCTTGGCATCCCCATTCGCCGCTATGCATGGTTTAGCGTCACCGCTCACCGGACCTTACAACGGCGTCGCAGCAGCCGGGGGTCTTGCTGGATTAGGTGGTTTTACTTTAGGGACCGGAGCCCTTGGCGTCCGAGTTCCTGGCAGTCCTCAACCCTCGTCAGTTCTACTGGTCAGCAATCTCAACGAAGAGGTAAGTCATGATCATCGATTATTCAGTTTCTTTGCATCGTCACCCCATACGATACCCCCCAAAAAAAAAAGAAAAGAAAAACAAAACGCGCTTTTTAAAAGATCAAAACTACATTCGGGGCAGGATACGGATCAGGCACATCGTCTGGTAGATAATTTAACCCAATTTTCATCAAAATTATATATTTTTTTAATTTTTTTTTGTTGTTTAATGATCAAATTTTTTGTAATCCGCAATCAAGTTTTTTAATCCATTCAAGATACAATTTTGCGTGCAGAAGACGGGATAGTGCGAATCTCTAATCGTTAATTGATGATTTTAGGGATCGCAGATATTACGTCGGTAAAATTAACTTCGTATCCTAGATTCCTGTTATCCTAGAACGTACGGGCGGGCACGTTGTCACGGACTGTGTTCAACAGGTTGTTGCGGTCCTTTTGATTATCAACTACGCGTATACGAATTGTGCACAGAATATCGCGAATTAAGACGCTCCGATTTATTTTAATTATTCATTTATATATTTTTATTTTTTTTTTTTTTGTTGCAAATATATAAAATCGAATCATCATATAAGAACACAGTTATAGACAGAAAAAATGTTTTTTCAAAAAATTAGTTGTTATAGATTTTTAGTATACGATGTAATTTAATTTTCATTTTCTCATCTTCATTTTTATTAGTTTATTAGTTGATTTTTATTTTATTTTTTTTTTAATTTAATTATTTATTATTTTTCGTTTTTTTCATTCGATTGATTTCACTTTACTCTAAACAGGCGTCATCGTATTTCTAAACGCCATTTCCGCCTCTTTTTCTCATCGTTTCTGTTCTCCTATCTCCCTCTCGCTCTACTGGTATATATACCTGTAACATTTTTAGTTAAAGTTTCGTAAGGAAATCATTGTTTTCGCAATTTATTCATACCTACATAATATTCCTTTACTAATATCGATATAAATAGATACATTTTTTTTTTTCTTTTTTTTTTTCATTTTTATTTTTAAGTTTATTTATTTTTTATATACATATATTTATATATATCTTATATTCACATATCATAGTATAGCTTTTTGGAAGTAAAGTTTAGAACTTCGTAGGTAACTCACCACCCTCACCCACCTGCCCATTCACATTTAGTAAAAAAAAAAGAAAACAAAAAAATGTCCCTACATTTTTGCAATCAAACAATTCTGGGTTTAACCTTAGGATGATCGGTAACTTTTCATAAAAATTGGAGTGGTCTTTTTCTCTTGGAAACTAATACGTGATGATGATAATATGTAAGTCGCGGGTTATAATCTCAAAAATTACCAAAACCCCAAAAGGGACTTTCCCGGCTCTCTGAAGGTTAAGACACTTTCTTATACAATAATTCTCTTATAGCTTTATACAGTTTTATTTAATCACGTTAATTATTGTTATATTATATTTAGTTAGCGATGAATTGTTTGATAATGAAATGAAGAGGTTGATTTTTTTTTTTAATCGATGCGTGTCTGCCCTGTGACGTCACCCTAATTTCGAAATACACAAACCGCCCTAGGTCTTTATATAACTGAACGCGCACATATATGTATGTTAACATTTGTTTTTTTTTTTTTTTTTTTATTTTTTAATTTGGTACGCCAAAGTATCGTATTTTCAAATTAAATATTCAAAAGTCTGAAAAACTTTGAAATATAAATTTCAATAAATGTATAATCACCTAAATAAATATGTACACTTCATATGTGCGCGTTTAATGAAATATAGTCACAAACCTACGCCCTGCAACAGTAACATGATATGACATAGTATAACCATCTAAGCGCTTTTCGGATAACATAGAAACAAGAAAACAAAAAACAAACAAAAAAATGTTAAAGAAATAGAAACGTAAAAAGAAAAATTTTATAGATTTTAACGTGATATACATATAGCTAAAAAAGATAAAAAGAAATTCAATAGTTAAACATCGTCATTTTTTTTTAAATAATAAGTCATGAATTTTGAGTCAATTATATTACATAATGTATTGCCATATTTCCGTATGAGAGCGTTTAGTGGTTTTCTGTAAATAAAAAATGCTTCGATTTTGTGTGTCCAATGCCACACTTCGCAGCTGCAACTTGTCACTACTGTACTATAACTGTGTGTACTACTATCGTTGTGTTGCGCACGATTCTCAATTTCGCCACCTCTCTTCCATAAAACATAATATAAATAATGCATATGTATATATATATTATATACCTATACATTATAGCTAACATATTACATAAACGCAAAATTAATCTCCCTATTTTCGCTCATATATAAGTTTTTTTTTTTTTTGTCTTAACTTGAATATACCTACGCGATTAAAATCGATTGTCACAATTAACAATTATTTTTATCATTGCAAAAAACAATTTCTTTATTTATTTGTTTTTTAAAACAAATTGCTATATGTGCATAGCGAAAGAGGAGGGTTAATAATAGGGAATCGTTCGCTCACATCCATACATAAATTCTATATACTCACTGACTACTTACTGACTGTGGACTCTGTCTGTTCTCTGTGTAGATGGTCACGCCTGACGCTCTCTTTACCCTGTTCGGTACGTCTCTACATTTATATTATTAATTATATTACATTATTAATTATTATACCTATTTATGCGCTCATTATGCAAATATTATATCGTCGATTAGTTGCCCATATTTGAAAAATTTTTTAATTTTATTTTTTTGATTTTTTAATATTTTGTAAATTTTTTTTTTTTTTTTTTTTATCAATCGATCAAATTTTGATAAATTTACATCGGAGATGTACATTTTTATTTATTTTTTATTTTTTTTTATTTTTAGTTTTATTAATTTCGAATAAATAAAGATAAAACTTGTATTCTTTTAAATGATTATACAAATGAGGTATATCAAATTGATTGTTGATTGAAAACTTTGAAAAAATTGTTCTTCTATACAGATTGAGTATACATATAGATCGAAATTATAAAGTATATAATATATTCTATATAGTTAGCTTTATTTCAACTATTTTAATCCTGATTTTTCAAAATTTTCACTTATTTTATTTTTTACTGCTCTCCAACCACTCGTCACGTTCTATTCTTCAAGCATCTCTTCTGAATTTATCATTAATATTTTATTATTAATTCAAACACTTAATATAAGCTTTGCTTATTTCGTATTTTCATATAGGAATGACTCTGAATTGATTTGACAATGATTAAGCGTTTAAATTTCAATTATATAGATACATATATATAGCGCATGTTTTATCCACCTTGCTATGAGGATAGTTTGTTTTAACGCTAAAATTTCTCCCCGTTTATACGAAAATGTTGCCTGTTCGTTGTATTCAAAAATAAATATTATTACATTAATTAAAAAATTGCACTGACGAGCATCATGTGTTCAACATTGTTCTTTTTTTTTTTACTATTTTTTTTTTTTGTTTTTCTTACGGCAAATACAATTTTCTTTTTTCCATAGATTACGTCAATAATCGGAAAAAAAAATTCCACTCTTCAACGCACTTACTCATTGTTGAACATTTCGTGCATGTGACTATAGATTTTATTGAAAAATAAAAAAAAAAAATATATATATATATATATATATATATATATATATATATATATATATATATATTCAATTCAAAAGATGAATATAATTATTCTCATATTCTTTACATACAGCTATTCGAACAAACAATTTAATAAATTATTCAAATTATACAGTATCGTTAGAAAAATATGTTAGAAAAAAATTTTTTTTCCCTCGTAATACCATATCATTTTTTATTTTATTTCTTTCATATTATGTATAGGCGTTTATGGTGACGTACAACGTGTAAAAATCCTATACAACAAGAAGGATTCAGCCCTTATTCAACTTGCGGAGCCACATCAAGCTCATCTAGGTAATAAAATTGTTTTATTTAATACACTATTATTAATAGTAAACATCAATTTCCAGACTATTCTCCATGTCAATGCAATCGATCTTAATTATCTAATCCAATAATTATATTACTTATAGCAATGACGCATATGGATAAGCTCAGGGTGTTTGGAAAGCAAATTAGGGTGATGCTTAGTAAGCACCAGGCAGTACAGCTACCTAAAGAAGGACAACCAGACGCTGGTCTTACTAAAGATTACACCAACAGTCCTTTACACCGGTTCAAAAAACCTGGCTCGAAAAATTATCAAAATATTTACCCACCCAGCTCTACTCTTCACTTATCAAACATTCCGTAAGTTACTACATAATCAGTTATATATCTAAAACTGTATACCAAATCAAATGAGAAATTGCTTACTCCACTCTCATATCATCCGAATCATGAATTAAAAATATTATTGCATTTTACAGAGCAACAGTGTCCGAAGATGAAATAAAAGATGCCTTTACAAAGAATGGGTTTACGGTAAAAGCGTTCAAATTCTTTCCAAAGGACAGAAAAATGGCTCTGATTCAAATGGGTAGCATGGACGATGCCGTTGTAGCTTTGATTGTGAGTATTTTCTCAGAATTAAGAAAAGCAAGGTGTTAGCTTTTAGTGAAAGTGTCCAAAAATCAGTTGAACTGGTTCTAATCATCTGAAATAATCATTCAATTTAAATATCTGTTTACTTTTCAATTACTTCTATGATGTCCTGTTTCAAATTTACTTTAAACAATACTGTCTCTTTTACAGAAAATGCACAATTACCAACTGAGTGAATCCAACCACCTCAGGGTGTCGTTTTCGAAGAGTAACATCTAACAAGAGAGGCTTCCCAGCGAGCCGCAGTGGTTCCAGCCCTATACCCTAGTTCATTACTGGTACCCCAGTGCTATATATGATTGATTGGTTGATCGATCGATTGGGTAATCGATTGATTAGTCATCGATCGTTCTATCGCAGTGAGTTATACTCGGGACGAGTATTTATACGATGTGATCGTTTAGGACGTTTTGAAGCTTTGCTTTAAAGCCGAGTCAGATGAGCTAGCCAGTCGTACAATTATTCCAACTTCACATCCAGTTGGTCAAAGTTTACCAATTACATAACGTCGTATTTCCCCGCCCCCAGTATTCTTCGGATCAGTTTTAGGGCCAAGTAAGGGCTAGCGATACATAAAAGTATGCAAAATACCAGAATACATTCTGAAATTCCAGTTCTTCACGCACAAATTTAATACACAGCCTTGCCGAATGTTGACTCAATTTTATTTCAGTTATTTTTTAACAAATTAACGTACTTGAAAAGCTTCTGCCATTGTATTAAAGCATTTCGATAAATTAATACACAATGTTTAAACTGATTTTGCTTATTTGTATGGAAAACTAAGTTTTTTTTTTTTTTTTTTGTTATCTGGTATTTGGCAGTATTTTTAAAGTGTCGTTAATATTGGTAAAGGGCATCCAGCCCCTCGCTGACAATCCCATTCTTGTACAGAGTTAAGAAATAAGATATATATACATATATACATATATATATATATTTTACAAGCGTGACGCTAGCTGGTATTTCCTGGCAAAACTACTAATAAGAGTTAAGAATTTTTAAACATAGGGAAAAAAACAAGTTTATTCAACAGGCAACTTTAATCGTAGGATAAAATAAGTAATAATCCATTACCAATGCACACAATGAGGCAAAAGGTATGAACTGACGCAACGTTATTGTGTTCGTATGTTTTTATTCATTTCATATATTCGACTGCGTTAATTGCCTATGGACACGGGCATTGAAACTCATGTTACGCTATTAAGTTAGATAAAGCGTCAAAGATCTGTAACAGTTTTAATCGGTATACTATAATTTTTTTTTGCGACTATCTCTCGTTCTTATCCGTATTCATATCTAGTGCAGCTAAGCCGGTAAAAAATTGAATAATGTTTTTTGCAAAATGTCTATCATCAATATTCAAAGCGCTGACAAACGCAGTAAAAAATTGTCCTGATACAAGGAGATAGGTACATGTTTTCTAACTAAATCATTTGATTGGAGGAAAGTATAGTCTCACGCTCGGGTGCTCTGCGTCCATAAAGCAGGATTCTGTAAAAAAAAAACTTGTAGTTTCGATTTGGATTCCCGTTTCTCGGTGCATTTCCATATTTGTTGAAGGGAAAACGGGACTAGAAAATTTAAAGCATACGTTACTATAATATTTACTTAGGTTGATAGAGAAATCGAATTATCATCGCCAGATAGTATGAAATTAGGAAAATTGCAGGTATCTTAGGTATCATTGTTCCAGGATAAATCGACGTCAGATTTTGGAACATGATGTGTTAGAAAATGAGTGAAACAAAAAAGAAAAAAATTTAAATAATTAAAACTATACAATGTGAAGAATAAATGTCTATGGATAGAATCTTGTTAAAAAAAATCGTATTTTTATCATGAGAGTACAGAACAGAGAACAGAGAACAGTTTGACCAAAGTCGCATGGTTTTTGATTTTGTCGCTACTGCAGTGCACGCAAGCATATCGATTAATTATATAATATCTTTTAAGGGTGTTTATTTTTATAATTTGTATTTCAGTTTGATAAGTATTAAAATATTTTACTTTTAGGGCTTAGAAATGCGTAGCTTTTATCACATATAGTTAAACGATAAATGAACATTGACATATCGCTATATTCAAGTTTCTATATAACATGACGCATTAATCAAGTTATAAAATTGCAGTTTACCGGCTGATCAGCTAACGGTGATAATATCTGTGATGAATCTTCGATTTAATTTTTATTAATTGCATGGTGATGATATATTATAATATGATTGTTTTAATTAAATTTCTATAGTCGTCGAGATTTATCACAGATTTTTAATTACCGTCAGATTTTCTACCGGTATACCCGTTATATAAATCAATATCTTTATCTTTAGTCAAAAAAAAAAATAAAAAAAAAGTCTTGATGATAAAAGCGCTTGCGGAGAACATGGTAGCTAAAAGTGCTATGAAAAGCGCTAAATAAGTTCTGTTCAGTTTAAAGATTATCGTCATGTAAGATATACATATATGTAATAAAAAGAAAAAAAAAAAAAAAAACATTAAAATTAAAATAAATAATATTAAATATAATTATAAATTAATAATAATGATTAACAGGAGTTTAGTATTAAAACGATGGCATATTGACGGAAGAGTTATAAAAAAAATTTTTAATCGAAATTAGTGAAAATTGAAAAATAAACTAAATATTGTATTACAAACAGAGACGATAGTCATACCATCAAATGATATGACCCAGTTTTGCAAGATCAAATTATTATTACTATATGTATATATGTATATATTTGATTTATTTTACACATACGCACACACACAGATATACAGACATATACACACACAAATATAAATATATACATATATATACGAATAGATTATAAATATAAAATAATCATTATAGTAATTCATATGAATATACGTGAAATAAGCCTGCAAAGAAGATGATAGTGTTATTGAGCAATGGACATTGGACAATTTGCAAATTGCTTTGGACGCAGCAAATTAATACAATGTGAGATAACTTTGTTAAAATAAAATAAAAAAATTAGAAAAAAGAACAAAAAAAAAAACCGCTAAATAAACGCGTTAAACGGTGTATATTTTGGTCTAGCCGATATAATATTCTGTTGGAGTCAATTAAATTTAAAACAAGAAAAAAAAAACAATTTTAAACTATTAATTAGAATACAGCGAGTGCCGGCTTGGGCAAAATTACATTGTGCCAAAGTAGGATATTAATTGGAATCGAAAGATTTTTATCGATGGATATTTTTTTTCTTTTTTCTTCGTCTATCAAATACAGTATATTAACTAAGTCAATCTAAAAAAAAGAAATTTTTTTTTTTCTTTTCTAATTATATTAGGTAATATTCTTGACAAACAATTTTTCCACATTATGTTATAGGCGCTACTAAATTCAGAAGATAAGTTTTTAATCTTATATAATTTACGATATCTCATGATCAGTGAAAATGAATTAAATAAAATCCTAGCGATAAAATTCTCAGATTGACTTTGGTGTGATTATATACTTGAAACGGGTATTAAATCGTGTAGTAAGTAGCCGGCATGAGCAAAAGGGGCCAGTCTTTGCATCTATGATCTGTGTCTTTTGAATCTCTGTAATATATTTGAAATTTTTTTAAGTATAACGGCCTAATTTCTGAACAGCCTTCATGAGCAGCTTCATCACGTCAAATGATATCATCATCACTTGATATTAAAAAACATAATAATAATCATTGAAAATTAAAAAAAAATACAATTATCAATCGTCCTATAATATTCTCCTACATTATAACATCTAGCTAATGAAACTTCTAAGGCAGCTTTGCAAGATTAAAAACAAGAAAAAAAAAAAACAAAAAATTAATTCTCTACTGTATCAGTTACATCTCTAATCTAAGCAATCGAAGTTTTCATAGCAATCATTTAAACATGTACGATATATAAAATGACGGAACTAATTAATCTACTAAATCAGTTACATTAGCAAATGAAACAATAATTCGAAGCCGAACTTAAATAATTAACGTTTAAGTTTGCACGGTCAATGATGAAGTTCGGTCAACCCTTAATGAATAATAATTACTGTATCATGCTGCTAGTGCACAAAACGATGTGCTGCTTGATCACGAACACACAAAATAACCACTAGTATTAAAATTTTATTAAAAGTATTTTTTTAAGTTTTAACTGCTTGTTTATTAATTACTATTATCATTATTATTATTATTATTATTATTATTATTATTATTATTATTATTATTATTAATATTATTAATATTATTATTATTAATATTATTATTAATATTATTATTATTAATATTATTATTATTATTATTATTATTATTATTATTATTATTATTATTATTATTATTATTATTATTATTATCATTATTACTGTTAATCATTGCATGACTGCATACATAGCTTGCTTTGTGTGCAGTATTCTGTATTTTTTTTTTATTTTAACTTAGCTATAAGGTTTCTTCAGTTTTATTCAATTTATGTTATATACGTTAAGTATTAGTTATTAATTATTTGAGTTCGCCTAGCTTTTAGACATTATTGAAGAGATGAAAAAGAAAAAAAAAAAGAAAGAAAAAACACTTATATATTTACTTTGACATATTGACAGCTTGACAACTGGCATTATATTCACATGATAAAGGTATAACAGAGCAGGTAATAGATTTATAGTTAAAATCGTGATCCGAAAATTTGTATTCGTTAATAGAAATTATTATTAATTATTAATTTTTCTTTTCTTTTTTTCTACTTATGCCTAGGACTCGTAAAATTTTTATCATATATATATATATATAATGTTAAACACTTACATACTTACATTTTATAGATATTATTCAAAGTGGAGTCGGCTGCCCTAGATAAACATCTTGTACAGATAAAACACAAGTTGAATATTCATTAATAATAAAATACTTATAATTTGTCATCGGTAATTTTTTATTTATTTTTTTATTTACGTCGAATATAAACATAAAACATCTGATTCTATTTCCTTTTACCGAATCAAGCTCTGTACGAAAGGCTATATCATTACCTTAGAAAACTGTTCAGAATTTGGCAAAAAAAATATATCTCACTTTCATTACATGTGCCGCATCCAAGGTGTTATATACCTAATTTAAATTTATCAATATTACCTATACATATATAGTTGAGGAAAAAAAATAAACAGCCGGCATGTAAATAGTTAAACTGCATTACCATGTAATCATTTATTTACCATAACAAAGATTTGTCGTCAATTTGATTATTAAATTTTGATAATTTTCCTATTCTTGGCATATAATATTAAAAAAGCGCAGCAATCGTATACTAATTAAACATTATATCTTATCCAATACTAGCTGGATTGAGGGGGGCCGCGGTGAGAGTTGGGGTAGCCAGCACTCGCTACAAGATGATAGGATAAACTTGATGTTTGAAATTATCATTCGAGCAAAAAAAGGGGGTTTAATCTTTGTCAGATACTTCTCGATATCTGTTTAACATCTTGATAATTGTTTGGTTAGAAAATAGATAGAGAGTGCAGCATCAATTCTCGTTATTCTAAGAGCCAGTTTATTATAAAAAAAAAAAAAAAAAAACGGTTTGTAAAATGAGAATAAACTTTTCTTGAAAATATTCATCATTCTGGCTTCTCATATTTCTTGAAAAAAAAGAAAAAAAAAACAGTGGATAATGAGACTGAATGAATATTACGAATTTAGAGAATTGGTTGTATAAACAATTAATCACATATATTGCTCGATGGAGAATTTCGGTATAGAAGTTTGACAAACAGTAGATGAAGCCTAACTTGAAGAGGGTATATATTTATATATATATATCGCCTGTATATTTCATATGTATTTATATATATATGAATATATTGTAACGGGTGTGTCTATTTTGCGAGTTCTGGGGTAACGGGCATCTCGTGCCAAAAAGTATTGGGTAATCATTATTATTATTATCAGAGAAATATGAGGTAGAAATATTAGACGTGGGAATTTGGTACTGGCCCGTAATCCCCACGGCTGCATCAATATTATATTTTATTAATAAAATTAAGCATAGTTAATACGGTATAAATAAATTAAATATAATTATATAAAGTACACATTATACTGTAAAATATAGTAAGAAGAAACTATGATTATCAGTATTGATGTATGTATTGTCGAAATAGCTTTAAAATGGTACAGTTTAAAAGTATGAACATTTAAAAGGAGAGGATTCAACCCTCGATTATAGAAAATAGTAAGAAAGAAAGAAAGAAAGAAAAAACAAAACAAAACAAAAAGAAATGAGAGATATGTCGTAGTATATGAAATAAATCGATAAAATATTGAACACAAAAACACACTAAACTAAACTAAACTTCAAAATTACACTAACCCAACTATATAGATTTGTATATTCACACAAAAGTCCAGCGAGTTTAAGATAATAAATATATTCAAAGCTGGTATACATATAATAATATGACCTAAAACTTGCTGGAATTTCGTTTGAATACAGCCTAGTATATGTATAGTGTATACAAATCTGGATATACGTAATTAATTAATTAATTAATTAATTAATTACTTGATTAATTCTCGGATTAATTACGGATATATATGGGAAGCGATAAAAGGAAGAGCCTGACTTCTGATTATTTACGATGAATATTATATATATATATATATATATATATATATATATATATATATATATATATATATATATATATATATATATATATATATATATATATATATATATATATATATATATATATATATATATATATATATATATATATATATATATATATATATATATATATATATATATATATATATATATATATATATATATATATATATATATATATATATATATATATATATATATATATATATATATATATATATATATATATAACACATATATAAGTACCTAAAGCGAAACGGTATATATAAATAAATTAAAGTTACGAGATCTTTTTAAAAAAAAGGAAAAAACAAAACAAAAAATACAAAAATACAAAAAAAAAGAAAAAAAAATGAAATAAGAAAATAATAATAATAATAATACACAATCGTATATTAAAATATACATATACTGAATAAATTTACGTATAAATGAAAATTTAGCTAAGTTTAAATAATTATTATAATATGTAATATGATTAGACAGGGTTTTAAAGAGTGAAGAAAGAATAAGAAGAAAAAAAAAACACGAAAAAAAAACAAAATTGTATTTGTCACTGAGAGATTAAAGTAATTATTCCTAAAACGGTAATTGAAATTAGTAAGCTCGACGTTATGAACACGGTGAGAAAGGAGTTTTCACTATATTAGGAAAGGGTTCTATACATATATATAAATATATATATATATATATATATATATATAAATATATATATATATATATATATATATATATATATATATATATATATATATATATATATTTATTGTTGTTCTTTGAGTGTTTGATACAAGTTGCGAGGATTAATGATAAATTATGGTTTGTTTTTGTTTTTTGTTTTTTTTCGGATTAAAAATTTTAATTTTATTTTTAAATATTTTTTTTTTAATTTGTTCGAAAATTAACGGCTATACCCTAAATACATATTCTATAATCAATGGTCTGAAGAAAGAAAGAAAGAAAGAAAAAAACAAGAAACTACTTTATCACTGGCTTACATCTCATACTGCGATTATGTCAGGGCTACCTGTCCGCAACGGTAGGATTATAAGAAATAAAAAATAAATAAATAAATGAATAAAATAAATATATGAAGGAAACAGGGTCCTTAAATATTTGCAAAAAAAAAAAAAAACTGATCATTAAAGCTCATGAATCCGTAGATTTTCTATTCGCACTTGAAAAAAATTCAAGTATTTAAATATTCTAATTTATTGTTCAAATCGTAAAAAAAAAATGTATAATTTTTTGTTAATTTTTTATCTTATTTTTTATTTATTTATTTTTTTCAAGTCCTTTGTGGAGTCCGATATTTTAGGACTCTGTTTATTGACCCTACCATAATATAGGCATGTAATAAACCGCGTCATTCGTCTATTTTCTATATAACTCTGCAGCGACTATATAATAATAATAATAATATGCGTCATATATATTTCCATAATAGTTACACCGTCGTGAATGTTAGATACAATAAAATACTACCGGTAGGGTAAAACGTTATTCAAGAAATGATAGTGTGTAGTCAATTTTCCAAAAGCTTAAGTATTAGCAAAAAAAAAAAGCAAAAAAAATTTAAAACAAACAAAAAAAAAAAAAATATTCTACATAATTACATTAAACGCCTCATTACGTTTGAAGCGCGCGCGAGAAAAAAAAAAAAAAAAATTATAATATAACGTTAGTAGCGGTGACATATTTTACCTTTCGACTATATTAATATCTTAACGTTTAGGTATTGACAATCACTATTATACTAGCGACGATCTCTCCCCCCCTATTGTTGCTGTGTTAAACTAACGACTCTGTCATCCTTAACGTTTTTTTTTTTTTTTTTTTTTTTTTTTTTTTTCAACTTTCATCCCATGCGAATCATGATCCCATTGAATTTTTTGCCCGAACTTCGAAAAAATCGTATATTTGTATTATTATTATTATTATTATTATTATTATTATTATTATTATTATTATTACTATTATTATTATTATTATTATTAATAACCAGCGTTTTTTACCGATCGTAGGTATATAATATAAATTTTTAGCCTGCATATCTTTAAAATTTTATTATTATTGCACTTATTTCTACGCTTCTTATTTATCTCCGTAAATTCGAATTCTGAATTTTTTGGTGTTTTTTCGGGTAGTTAAGCTGTGGCCCATCCTGAGGCCAAAATATATTATTATATAACGTTCGAATGTTTATCTTGGTAATTATTTAAATATTAATGTATTATTATCAGTTTGATGATGTGCATTTAATTAGAAAGACATATTTTCAATGTATCATGTGTAATTCAACAGTATTATAAATAATTACTATACATACATACATACATACATAAATATGAGTTACTAGAATTTGAAAGAATAAAAAAAATAAAATACAACGTTTGGCCTCACGGTATTAGCCCACAGCAATTAGGACGCCCATTGGGGAAATAATTGGGCCAGGAATTGCGTTAAGAATCACAATCAGCTCGACTCAGACAAAAATCATTTTTTAAATAATAACTGTCAGAGCGAGCATTAACAGTTAAGCTAGTAAGTGATTAGGTAGTTAACAAAAAGAAACTTTCTACACATGCAGACGAAAAAAAAAAAAAACATAATAATAATAAAATAACAAAAAAACTTACACATTAAATAAAAACTATAAGAGCTTTCCAGTTTATTATAAAACTGTACGGTAATTTTATAGATTGTATTGTTTATTCATTAGTAGAAAAGATATAAAAAGAAGTAACGAACAATTTTGTTCATTCTTTTTTTTATATTCGTAGGTATACAATATGCTTTCGTACATTAAATAGTTTGGTTGGATACATCGCGTTGGTAAAAGTCGAAATTCAAAACCGGAAATTAAAAACGATCCAAAAACGAGACGATTATTATTAAGAAAAAGAAAGAAAAAACGGCAGCTAATTAATCCGTGACGCAAAGACAAAGAAAAAAAAAGAAAAAATTAAAACTAATACACGCAATATTGCAGGGACTCTAATTAAATCAGATTAGATTTATTAATTAGCAAGACGTATAGTTTTACAATAAACGAAGCACTGTTCAAATACACTGACACGCATATATACCTACATGAATACAAGCACGACTATGATAAACACTAACTCTTAATCTCTTTCGATTTCACGAGAAAAAAAAAAACTCGAAAAAAAAAAAAAAAAACATAAGTAAATAAATAATGCTAAAAACCTCTTTCGTATCTAATCCACTAAAAACTTAATTTTTTTTTTTAATTTTTTTAATGTATATGCATCTTGTTGACCATATTTGTATCTCCAAAAATCTATACCATTACTCTGAAACACGTATACATATAATATTTTTCCTGAATCTTCACTTCACGCCTACTTTATTACCTCAATTAAAAAATATTATTACCCCTATTTCACATATTTTTAATCTTTACATTTGTTGTTTAATTATTCTTTTTCTTCTTCTTTTTTTGTTTGTTAGTTTTCTATTTCGTTGATTTCTAACAGATCTGGAAGCTGGGTATTATACGCATTAAAATGAAAACAAAAAAGAAAAAAAAAAAGAAAAAAAAATTAAAAATCAAAGGGTTTTATACTAATAAGGGATTAAAAAATAAAATGAAAAAGAGATCTGTTAAACTTGATACGCATTTGATTATTAGATTTACGTTTTCTTGTGACTTAAAACAATATCTAATTAAATTTCAATTTTATTAAATAAAATAATTATACGCTTAAATTGTTTTTATAATATGATTATTACCGTTTCTATATCTTGAAACGCACAAGATTTATTTTGGTGCTATACATATAGTAACGGATGGAGGAAAAATAAAAAGTGATATACATATACAAGGGATAAACTAAAGTTCTAATTGTTATCTAATTAGACATGCGATTATTATATATATTCTGGACGAACATTACTTCCAGATCTGTTTCAACATTATATACCTATACAAATAGATACATAATATACATACATATATGTATATCTTCTTATATTATCTCTATCTTATTAATTATCTATAGTTCGTATACCTATTACTTTAATACTTTGTGTGTGTGTTTTATATCTTGGATCACCTCCAGGATGACTATACCTATACTTATTTAGTTAGTTACATTAAATTTTTAATGTACACTTTTAAATGTTAATTACTCTAATGATTTTACCTTATCTTTATCACTACTTAATCCTTGCCTGTTTATTATTATTATTATTATTATTATTATTATTATCATTATCATTATTATTATTACTATTATTACTATTATTATCATTATTATTAATAATATTATTATTATTACTATTATTATTTTTCTCTTACCTTCTGTAATGTCTCATGCCTTATGTCTTGTGTGTTCTTATTGTCCAGTTTCTAATTCTTATCTTTATTATCAAAAAAAAAAAAGAAAAAAAAAACAAATATATATCCATTTTGTCAAACCTATCCTACAGCATTTTTGTGTTCTTTCTCTCCGGTCCTTTTTTAATATTATCATTATCATTATCATAATTATCATTATCATTTGACTTATCTAATTACTTATTTTTCGTCCTATTACGTATATACATATGGTATAATAGATCTATACATATATGCTTATACTGAACGCTATAATTCATATTTTATACGAGATCGAACACCCGATTCGTGATTATTAATTATTCTTTGATAGAAATCGAATAAATTTTGGAAAAATTCGTTGAATATGTATATAGAATTGATAAAATTAGGATATTTTGAAAATAATAAACAGACTGTACGCGACTTAAAAGACGGACAAAATTATATAACATCAAGAAATTTTTTTTGTTTTTTTATCTTGTTTGAAATATTGCATGAAAATTTATTTATTTGTTTGAATTTACCAGTTGCAGTTTTGTATTTTTCAAAATTAATCTTAGATATACACAGCCGTTAGTAAAAAATTTTATTTTTAAATTTTTCGTATAATCATTCGTATATTTAATATTTATTAATTTCTCTCTTTACAATATTCGCAAAGTTTGAATTTCTCGAATCTATTTTACCTGATTATACATATTTTTATTTATTTATTTTTTTTTTTTTATACATTTTGTTACTTTTTATTAAAAAAATTTCAAATCTCACAAATCGATATTATGCTACAATCTTCTATTACCTGTCTACAATATTTTCTCATCTAATCATCTTCATAATCGTAATTTCGAACTATTTATACATTCCGTTATCTTGCCGGATATCAAGTTGTTTTTTTTTTTCGTCTATTTTGCATCTAATTATACATGTAGGGTAAGGTGGCGCAAAACCGGCCACCAAAAGTAAAAAAATTACCTGATGATATTTCCAAGTTAAGGCAAGTAAGACAAAACGGTATACAGAGTGCCTCCGCTGACATCGATAAAAATTTTAAAAGGTGGGACAAAACCGAGCACCCAAAAAAAAAAAAAAAAAAATGGTTAAATCGTATTTTCATGTTGAGACGAGTGAAAAAAAAAAACTGTATCCAACGTATCTCATCGGAAAACGATAAAATACCGTGACGAAACTGGGCAAAACTTGCCGTTAGAAAAGAAAATTATACGAATGTAAATTTTTATCATTTGTAAATTTTTATTATTTGGTAGCACTTGTATTAATTGTAGCAGAGATACAGTTAGATACATTTTTTTCTTACTAGCCTCAACACGAAAATACGATTTACAATTAGTCATTTTTATACGGTGGCCGGTTTTGCCCCACCCTCTAAAATTTTTATCGTTTTCAGTAGAGGCACTATGTATACCGTTATTTTATCTTACCCTCCTTAACTCAGAAATAAAATTAGGTAATTTTATTTCTTGGTGGCCGGTTTTTTGCCCTACCTTACCCTATATTATTTTGGTTTGAAGTTTATAAATGCATTATTCGCGATTCGTTCGGCACGTATACATATATTATGTATACCAATCCATATAAATAAAATACGAAAAAAAGGATTTTAAGAAGAAATTTTTTTATTTTATTTCTTTATTTTATTTTCTTATTTTTCACGTATGTATACATATGTATGTATGTGAATGTACATTATTGTATGTATGTATGTTACATGCGCAACAAGCACGTCATAAGCGATGGTCAACTTCTTTCTCGCACGTTTTCTGAAAATATAAAAAAAAAATAGACAAAACAAAAATTAATTCAATAAAATAATTCAAAAAACAAAAAATAAAAAATAAAATAATAATAAGAACTAAAAATATAAATAAACCTCGTTCACTTTGTTTAACCGATTAATCCACTTTTTTTGACATTATAATACCTACATAAATATAATATAATAATACACGAGGGCACGAAGGGTGTAATTTGCTTTTGTTAAATAAAAATTCTATACATTATAGGTATAATATACATATATTATAACAATAACGGTAACGATAATAATAATAATAATAATAATTATAATAATAATAATAATAATAATAATAATAATAATAACAACAATAATAAACCTATATTAAATAATTATATAAAAGTATGTAGGCAAATCGCGAAGTTATGGGGGGAATAAATTTAAACAAAATGAATAAAAATTAAAAATTAAAATTAAAAAATTAAATTAAAAAAAAAACGGAAAGTGTATATGAATGGGAAATCGGCTCTGGCTATAAACACTGCGTCACCAACAAACGGTTGTAATAATTGTATTTTATTTTCGGAGTTTTCTCTATCGACGTGAGAGAATTAAGAGAAAGAGAGAAGAAGAAGAGAGAGAGTAACTGCGTTCGTTGATCGACGCGGACTACGAAAAAAAATAATAAAAATAAATAATAATAATAATAATAATAATAATAATAATAATAATAATAATAATAATAACAATAAATTAATTAATCGATTTGTTACGATTAAATCACAATTAGTCAATTTTTCGCCAAAATAGGCATAAGACGGTAAGAAAAGGAAATAAAGAAAACGAGGGAAAAAAAAAAAAATGAAAAAATGTAAAAAAAAATAAATAAAAAAAAAAAAAAAAAGAATTTAACTGATATGTTCACGGTGCCCATGCATGGATGACCGACGCACAATTTAAACCACACGTGAGTCAAGCATATGTATAGAGCCACCCACATATATATACGTACGTGACATGTGGCGATGTAAAATGATTAAAGCACGACTTAAAATTATTCGTTAATAAATAAAAAGAGAGAGAAAAAAAAAAAAAAAACAAACAAATTGAATAAAAAACACGATTCATGTATAGGATATGTAGGGGAAAAAATCGCATCTCTCACCATCGACTGACTTGCTAATTTTAATAGTTAAAGGGAGAATACATAAAATTGACAAGTTGAATTCGTGCTTGCGTATAAACTCGGCGCTATAGGGCTTGAATAAAAGAGAAAAAAAAATAAAAAACTGAAACAAAAGGTTTAATTAAAAATGATATATATATATATATATATATATATATATATATATATATATATATATATATATATATATATATATATATATATACATACCTACATATACTGTACACCTATCAGTATATATGTATGTATAGCACCGGAAGTTACATCGCGTATTTATTTACAACTAACTGTATACTTGAAAGATAAATATAATGTTGAAAGAAAGAAGAAAAAATAACAAAAAATAATAAAAATAAAAAAACTAGAAAACCAAGAAAATCAAGAAAAAAAAAATGAATAAATAAGATTTCCGCACAAGCTCGCCAGAACAATCGTTAGGAATTGTGCCTAGATGTTTAAACACGTATTCTATGGGATCAACGTCATTACCTTTAAAGATTAAACTAATTATTATATATACATAAAGAAAAAAACAAAAAAAAAAACAAAAAAAATACATTTATGTATAGTTATCTCAGCGCTAAAAATATTTGAGATAATTATCATTTAAATCTATCTCTATAATATAGATCTCAGTTCGAAACGCATAATATATATATATAATATGTATAATATATCATTAATCGAGTTGTGTCACATCGTTTCTACTTCTCATAGTGCAGCATATGCATAATATGCATGCATTTATGTTACAGGATCTATGGAGACAAGATTCGTGTTAATTATAATTATGCAACGTATATACATATAGTATATATATATACTATATATACCGCCTACTTCTGCGTGTTACGGTCGAATCGCGAAAACCAATTACATATATAAATATTCTTATCGCGTATAGTGACCGGCGGATTTTTATTGCGATGTTAAAAAAAGAAAAACAAAAAAACAAAAAAAAAAATAGAAAACCAATAAAAAAATTAAAAAAAAAAAAAAAAATGGATATATAAATAAAGAAGAGAAAGAAAAATAAAAAATAAAAAAAAAATACAAAATCATCGTTGAGAGACATTTTAAATCTGTTCCGGTCATTATACGATCGGTAATAATTATAAAATAATATCACCGTAAAACGCCTAACAACTTTTCGCGAACTTATAAAAATTATTCTTTTTATATCATTGTCATATCTATATATCTTCTATTTATTATCACGTTATAATTTCATATCTATATTATACTTGTACCTACTAATCCATTGTACCTATGTAGTCTATCTGTCTGTACTATATATTATTATATATTATTATTATATCCTCTTATCCTTTGCTACTATATGTATTATAATCTGAAAACAAAAAAAAAAAAAAAAAAAACAAAAATGAAAAAAAAAAAGAACATTATTAAACTTTATCTAAATCTACTTACTATATCTACTTTTTAACTATATATTATCATTCTATTATTATCATTATTACTATTAATACTTATTTCACAAAACTTATTACTTCAAACTATCATATATAATTATTATTATATATATACATACCTATATCGAATTATCTATAATTATTATTCTTCTACTGGGAGGCTTCGATTATTATAAGTAAAATAATTCTAATATATATCTATTTATTTGCAGAATATTTTCTAATTTTAATTTTAATTTTAATTTTAATTTTAATTCTTTTTTTTTCTCATTTCATTCTCAACACTTTTTTGTTTTATAATCAATTTATTTTCTAAAAATAAATCTATTACTATAATAGTCATCTCTTCTACATCTTTTCTACGAGGAAACCACGTACGCCGTTAATAATCTAATCTAGGTTTCATCTTACCTTGAACTGCAGGAATCGCACAGGCGAAGGGAAGAAAAGCTTCAATTTCCTTTTAATAAAAATTCGATCGTTTACTTCATAAGATAATTTATCATTCTCTTTCTATTTTTTTATCTATCTATCTCTCTCTCTCTCTCTCTCTCTCTCTCTCTCTCTCTCTCTCTCTCTCTCTCTCTCTCTCTCTCTCTATTTCTCTTTCTCTCTCTCTAACGTGCTTAAAGTATTATTCACACTACTTACACGAACATTTACATACAAAACACTATTAGACAAGTTTATATAATAATTAATAAGGACATTTTGCATAGATCGGTTTAAAGTATATTCGTATTATAGGTATAGAGATTTAATGCAGGTCTATCGGGGCGCGCGAAGCAGAAATTATTTTATTAAAAAAAAAAACGAAAAAAAAAAGTTTATAGAAAATAGGAAATTCGAAATCGTCAGGCTCGAGGAATCTAGCAGTGGTCAGCAGTCGACTGGAGATATATATATATATATATGTATATAAGACATATATACATATATATGTATTACAATTGTCTACAATCTAATGCAGATAATCTTCGATTGCGTTATGCAATTTATATACAGACGGTTCTTGTTACTAAAATTAATCAGACCAGAACGAAATACATAGTTTCATCATATTATACGTATATAGTATATTCTCACCGTCACTGTATATTAAAAAAACAAAACAGAAAAAAAAAACGTTTGTATAATTAAAAATTTATACCTACATATATCGGCGAAAATTCGGATACGATCATATACGAAGAAACTCAATATCCGGTCAATATTCTTTATATTATATACATATACATATGTACGGACAGTATATATAAAATTTAATTTTCAAGACAATTAATCGCAACGCTGTATTATTTTTCATTTTCATTTTAATTTTTTTTTTTTTTTTTTCTCCTGATCTTTGATTCTTGCAAATCATCGATGCCAACGACCGCAGCTGTGTATGATAAAATCAAGATTAAGGAAACCTTGAATCCCGCAGAGAAAACCCCATATCTAATCGAATCAAGCAATTATATAAAAAGTACAGACCATAATTTAAAACTTTAATAAGTTTATCTTGACCGAATAAATCCTCCGAAAAATTTTCATCTTGCAGTTTCTCTCATCAATAAAGAAAATTTTTTAATTTTTTATTCATAAGCTTAAGAATTTCTAGCTGCATAAATATCGACAAAGAAATTTTACGGAGTCTCGTTGCGGTTTACAAATGGCAAATAACTACACATCGTATGTGTATTCTCGAGTGGTTGCCTTCAGGCTTAAACGAGACCTCGAAGATCCCTGCAGAACGTCTATAAAAGTCTACAAAAGCTATTAGACCAGATAAGGTCCTGGATGGTTGTTCTTGGTTGACCAGCACGGCGACCGATCGTTGAGGCCAGTTCACAAACTTGTACTTTCACGTCGATCACCGCCGTCCAATGTCAGCCGAACAAAAACTGGCACTTGGAGTATAAGAAGTGAAGAAAACAGAAAAAAAAAATAATAATAATAATAAAATAAATTAATTAAAGCAAAAAACAACAAAAAAACACAGAAAACCAAAGAAAAAAACAAATAAAACTAGCTGCAAGAGACTCGCACGCGTTGCGACACTAAAAATTACCGGCGATCTCAACCGCCGATTACCAATTTTCGACTCTTCAGTCTCAAAAATTTTTTGATTCTATTTCTTTTTTTTGTTTTGATTTCGTTTTGGTTTACTTAACACCTTACGAAAGATTACAGTGTTTCAGTTTATGGAGGCACGAATTTTTGCATATAAGATTGCAAATCCGATTAGAAATTTTTTTTTATACAAAATTTATACCCATGTACACAGGTGTATATATACTATACTGCATGTATGGCAAATTTCTTAGTCTGTGGGAACGCGGCGTAGCGGCCTTCTCAGGAATTTCACCTTGACTGAATAACAACGGATTAAGTAATTCACCAATTAACTACGCAACGTTTCACTCGGTGGTTAATTCACTTTTCATCATGAGTTGGCCGACCATAATTACGATACGCGTATACCTATACCTGTATAATACCTTGCAGCATATATATGAAATCGAAGAAAATTAAAAGAGAGAAAAGTAAAAAATAAAAAATTTGTCCAACGATCGACACAGGCGTGTAAAAATTATTCATACACGTCAGGTTTTACTTTTTACATAGTATATATATATATATATAGAAAATAAAATATCATTCGATTGTTATTTATAATCAATTATTTATCAACGCGTGCTTCCTATTTATTCTACTTATTCTCGCTCGCCTTCGAACGGCTCTTTTTATACAATTTTTTTTATTAATATTTTTTTTAATTTTTTTTTGTTTTGTTTTCAACTTACTACATACATTCCTCGAAAATTTGTAATGTTGCACTGCGCTAAAATATCTTACACCTTTTTTTTTATTAAATATTCTTTTTTTGTCACCTTAATCCTTTTTTTTGTTTTCTTCAGTTTACCTCTTAGTAATTCTTCGCCTCTTTCATAACGATCGATTTTATATATCTTTTCTCAAGGCAATTATTCGTAGATATTATATTTATTCGTTGATATACTATACTACAAACACACATATATACATATTATAGATATCAATTTATCTTTTACATATATAGGTACTACCTAAAGAGATCAAACTTTCAATACATATCGATATATTCATGAACTTACACTACTGTAATAATTTACCAGAATACCAATTCTGACAAATGACGATCGATTTATTTTGGAGAAAAATTATGCCAGCCGTAATTACTGAGCAACAATTTATAGAGGTATGTTTATGCTAGCCTAGTATCATACAAATCATTAGCTAATAAGCGTCGATTAAAATCTACATAATTAATTTCTGTCTATTTAATTATTTCTCAATTTTTCTTTTTTAATCATTTATTCACTTACATCTCTTATTATAATGATAATCGGCAATGCTATAACATATTTCCTCGAGACTGACAATTTATAGGAAGCAAAGTTTTTTTTTCTTTTTTTTTTTTTTTTTTTTACCTCGTTATAATGAGAAAGTGAAAAGAGGATTCCCCGGGTTTCGTCGGACGTAGTTCCTTCACGGATTTCGGGAGCTGAGCCATAGTCATTATACATAGATATCAGCTATTATAAATATCCCATAAAAATATACGGATATAATAAGTACATACATATATATTAGGTATATGGTATAATTTCTTTGTATATATAAATATATATGATAATATTAATTGTCTCGTGTGTACTACCATCGTGTATTATCTATACTATCGTCGAACTCATTGTCAGTGTTAATTACGTACCTATAATAATTGATAAGGAAGGTATCTCGAAATCCGTGAGTTTAACGTACAATATTATAATATATAATTAAAGACGAAAAAACCACAAAAACTAAGAAAAAAATTTAAAAAAGAACATAAAAGTTGAAAAAAAAAAGAAGGAATAAAAAAATTGTAGCTCGTTTTGGCGGACTTTGATTAAAGACTTTGCCGCCCTAATGTCCTTTAATGTCCTATACCGATTGATGATATACATATATGTGTATATGTATATAAATATACATATATACTATAAACCTTAAATTTTTCTTTCAACACTGCGTGTATAATATCGTTCGCTATATAATATTATTTAAATTTCAATAATTACTTCCTGAAGAATGTGCGCGTAAACGATGCATTTCGGAAAACAGGTTGGAGAGGGTACAACAGAGATATTAGAGTCAATTGCGAATTCAATATTTACCTAAAATATATATGTATATATATAGGTATGTGTGTATACATACATATATATAATATATCTATTATATGTGTGTAGGTATATGTTTAGATAATAATTATATATACATATATACATATATATGCATAGGTATAATATAAAAGAAACTATTATTAATATTGTAATATTATGTAATATTAGGGAGCGCCCTGTAGAAGACATGTGTGCGAATTTTTAGCGGTTAAAAATGTTAATAATAATTACGGTTTTAATTGATTAATTAATTCATATTAATTAATTAATTGATTGAATTAAAATTAATATTGTAAAACACTTTGAAAAATAATATTTGCATTTAAAGTTAAGCAAATTAAAATTGTTCGTGCAGGGAGGTGTTCCGGAGAAACAATTAATAAAACAAACTAGAAAAAAAAAAAAGAAAAGGGAAAAATCATAAAATATATAAAATAATATTTTTAACTTACAGGATCATTATTACATATATATATATATGAACAATTAGAAGAATTTATTATGTACTACATTATTTGTCGCTTTTGATAAGCGATAAAAATTTATTAAGCCGTATAATTGTTAATAATTAAAACTCGCTGCAGGAACTGTATTACAAAATTCGACGAGTTAGATAATTCATATACCTATAATATATAAACTGTACCTATATAACTTATTATAGCAAAAATACTTTGGAACGCCTCGCCTGTACTGTGATACGGCTTATTTCGTTAAAGTACGTTATTGAAAAACCGCCCAAATATTATAAAAATAATGTGAAATAAAAAGAAAAAAACAATAAAAAAAAAAAAATTAAGAAGTAAAGAAGAAAAAAAAAAAGAAGAAAAAATTATCAATTATACATATACATATAGTGAAAACACTGATAATGTTTTATTCCTAGTTATCGATTGAAGAACGTATGTATAATGTACGTACGTCTTGGTATAGCGGTTAATTAAAATGGTATAATTAACTTTAAAGTAAAATATATATATATATATATATATATATATATGTATGTATATAGAGTCTATTCAAAATTTATTATGTATATGAAAACGTGGAAAAATAAAAATTAATAAATAAATATATAAATGAATATAATAATTATTATTACATTAGTCCGATTATATATAACAGCCTGCTGTAACGGATAAGTACACACACACACACACACACACACACCTTGGGAATCATGTGAAACTGTACGGTTGGAGTGCGCAGACGCCGAATAATACGAACTTTATGGGGATAGCCAACTCGCTGAAAATCTCTCTAGAGTTGATCTTGATTGCTTACATTGTTGAACTCGGCATAGCCTAGGGATTTTTTAGTGCGAGGAGTTGGCTATCCCCATAAAATTTGTATTATTCGGCGCTTGCGTGCACCGACCGTATAATTTCACGTGATTCTCATAGTTTATTATACAACAAGTATATATTTCACAGTTGACATATGACAAGGGAGATGAGATGATCTAGGGTATAAATTTATTGTGATTAGTATTTTAATGTAATTTCTAAGTATATATATATATATATACATACATGAATAAAATACAGCGCAAGTCGTTGCGTATTGCTAAAATTATATATTTAAATTTCATTTTTTCAATTTTCTTTTGTTTTTCTTTATAATTATTTATAATTATATTTATATTTATTTATCTAATTACGTAAACGACTTATTTGAAAACCCCGATGCCAGCGAGCGGTTTTCTTGAAACTGTCCAACGACAACGTACTGCGCCGCTACTTCAGTTAGCTGCAAATAAAAATATAAAAAAGAAAATGAAGAAAAAAAAAAAAAATTATAACAATTAAGAAAAATCAACAGAAGAATATTATCTAAAGAAATTCTCCTGTTGTAGAATACATATATATTATATATACATATATATTTAATAAATACATACATGCATGTTACACACATAAGAATATCGACTGGCATACTAAGAAAAAAAAATATACAAAATACAAAATGAAAAGTCGCGTATAGATCCCGGCGGATTTTTTCTCGGTGTTAGAAAGAAAAAAAAAAATCTTATCTTCTTTATTTATTTATTTATTTTTTTCGTTCTCTGAAAACGTGATTCTGCCGGGATTTTATAGTTCACTGCAAGTCTCGAATTATTTCGTATATAATAAAGATAAATATATGTCAGATATCCTTGCGGAGTCTTGTGACGTAACGTCCTTAATTTCTAGGGTCAGATCTCAAGACTTTTTAATATTATAATTAAAAAAACTAGTTGAATGTCGAGTATGGGCAATCATGTAATTCAAATCCTCGCTGGCATCTGTAAGTATGTAGTACATACATACATACTTATACCTATATCTGTCGTTTAACATACGATGATTTATTTTTTACAATTTTACCCCCACCTTTATTTTTGTATGTAATATGAAAACGCTGCAGTAAAGAGAAAAAAACAAAAGAAAGGAAAAAAAAAAGAAAAAAAAAAAAAAAATGGTGATCGTTTATTATACCATAATAATATATTTACGATTATAATTATAGGTTATTTATATTTTAATAATGCAAATTATACCGCGAGGCGCAATTATTAATAGGCAAATGTTCTAAATTTATATAGGAATTTTAATCGGTTCCTCTATACGGATTATAACATTGTTATTTCATATATATATATTTAGGTATATACAGAGTGATCCATTTTAAATGCCGCCTCTATAAATATCTCGAAAACGATGAATTTGAGAAAAATATTTTTTAGACAAAAGCTTTTAGATTTCGAACAAGACATTGGACGGTGAGATCGATGCGACTCTGGGGAGTATACCGTCGAGGTAACGTAGAGGTGATTTTGATTTGTTTTCAATGGAAATCCATATTTTTTTTGTATTGCAGATTCGTATTATACGGGAAAAAAATACGCAACTTTTTGTAAGAAAAGAGACACAAATTTTTTATGTCATTCAACTGAATAATTAGAAATTTTCATCTCTAAACTATAAAATTTGGAAAAAAAGTTTAACTGACAAAAAGTTCGTAATTTTATGCAAATAATTTTCAAGAATATTCTTTCGGAATTCTGTTATCAATTTTTAATTTTTCTTTCACGCAATTAAGAAAAAAAAAAATCTGCAATAAAAATAGTGATTGAAAAAAGTTCGGCAATCAGTCTCTGAAATTTTTTCATTGAAATTTTAAAATTTGAACAAATATTTTCTCCAAAAGTTTCATATTTTTATTATTATTATAAAAAATTTTCTCGTTAAATACGAATTTGCAATAAAAAATATGGATTTCTGTTCAAAAAAATCAAAATTACCTCTACGTAACCATGGCGTTACCCCTCAGGGTTGCATCGATCTTACAGTCCTATGTCCTTCTTGAAACCAAACAACTTTTGTCTGAACCATATTTTTTTCCAAATCCGTCATGTTCCATATATTTAAGAGCGGTATTTAAAATGGGCCACCCTATATGATATTATAATTCAACGTCAGTTTGTAGCATTATATCCTTAGGACTATTATACATATATATATTTACGTATATATATATAGACGGTATTATATCTACATATATTATGATAATTATAAAATATAAATACCATTATATATATACATATACTTATATATATATTATTATTATACATACATACATATTCCTTCTTTTTATTGTTCACATTTTGCGTTATTTTATAAAGAAGAATAAAAATCTCAACAAATTTAACGTCTCCTATAATTAACTATAATATACGCATACAAATATATGTATATGGTATATATAATAATTCCAAATCATTGAAATATTATTTCGCAAATGTTAAATTGTAAAAAAAGAACAAAAAAAAACAGAAAAAAAAAAGAATCAAAAAAACTTTAATTATTTAAATTAAAGCAATCTAAAAAAATCTATTCATACATACCTCCTGCATATAAGAAATATCAATATCAAGATCACTTTTTGCAACAATTGAATAGCAAAAAATAAATCTGATTAATAGCCGGGTTATTTATAATAATAAATATCGTATAATTAAGTATTTTAAATTTGTCAAAGTTCATTTTTATTCATCTCGATTAGTTATAAACATATTTTGTTCGTAAAATATTATCAGATCAATCAATAAGCCTATGATTAACAGTCATATGTATAATTCGATAACGATATATAGACGATGGTGAGTTGGAGATACATATTTATCTTATTATTATCTTGATTATTTATAATCGTAATAATTTTATTCATCTAGCGAATTTATACGTATACTGTAAAATCACAGACGTAGTTATACGATCTTTTAATAAAAATTTAATCGAATTTTTATATTCATTTCAAATCTAAATAAATTGCAAATTTTAAATAATTCGAATCTTTTATCCAAAGCGAAAAATTTAATATTTTCACCACATTATGGATTTCAAATATTTATCAATCTTATCTGCTCCGAAAATAGAAGATTAATTAAAAAGAAAATCAGCCTCGATTTTACCAAACATTATAAGTGACATAAGGGATCGGTGCGTATCTCAAAAATGATGATACAGTCGGCTCATATCCCACCGGAATAACATTAACAGGACCAACTGGCGCGTAAACAGCCCTAGCTCTTTCATAGTGTGAAAATTCCCTCGCTGAACCGGATGCAGTAGCAGGATCAGGACTGATCGGTGCAGATTCACCAGTCAAAGATATCTGCGGAGCGACTGCAGCTACCTGAGTAGCCGGTAAGGTCTTTAGAGTTGTTCCAGCCGGTGTGATCACTCCTGTGTTAAAAAAAAAAGTCAAATTCAAAATAATTATTATTATTATTCATAAAATTTATAATACCAACAAATATTCATCGAATGATTAAAAAAAGGAGAGTCAAAAATCGATTTCGTATAATCGCGATCAATTATTATCCGCAAAAACTAAACACGTAATGACATACGGCATGGTCGAGACTTAAGGATGTGGATCTGTAGCTCTCGTAAAAATTAACACACAATCAAATCGCCGTGTCGTAACTGGGCGTGCCCAGCAGCAATATCAGCAGTAAGCTAACCGATCGATCCAGTTTTAGTCTCGATCTCGCACTTGTATAATGACCTTGAGCAGACGTTGATTGCGGAAGTGTTTGATCGGCCTTGGCGCCATCAGATCTAGTAGAATATGCGGAGATAGTGGGGAGGTCAAAGTTTACTGGAATTAAAGGTACTGGCAGTGATGCTGCTTGAGATTGGACCCACGGTGCTACAGCAGGCTCTTCAATAGCTCTGCCCTTCTGTTCCTGGACTTCCGGTTTCGCTACTTCTTCTCCTGCAGCCACTGCGGCAGCTTCAACAACGACTTGTTCATTCTGGACGTCTCCAGCAGGCTGTAGGAGTATAAAACACAATAAAAAAAAAAGAAAAGAAAATGAAATACAAAAATCCTATAAATAACTCGTTGCTGTATGGCCTCAGGAAACAAAAAACCCCGAGAGTTACGAATCGGGCAATAGTTAATTACGCAGAATTGATACCTGTAATTACCAGAAACGTGTTTACTAACCTCCTTAGCTTCCGCGACGGCTTCGATAATTGGTTCAGCCGTTTGAGGTGACGGACTGACTTCTTTGTCGGGTGTTTCTGGTTTAGCAGACTTTGAGTCAACAGTAACGCTGTCAGAATCTAATTGTTGGTATTGAACACCCCTCTCGGCTTCTTCTACGGCTAAAAGATGCGCGGCTCTCGCGGCTAGCACTTCCGGTGTTTCTTGAACTGGGACTGGCGCTTGAGGAAGATTTGTGGCCGCAACACGGAATCCGTTTACTCCATCAGCAGTATAATCGGTACTTTGTATCAAACCGGCACCATCGACGTAGCTGTAAGATCCACGCGTGACTCCGTCCAAAGAACGGACTTCAGAACGCGCTTGATGAGGCCCACTGTAACCGAAACTATACTGACCCAGGGTGTCCTGATAACCTAGAATAATTCCCGTGGGTTGTGCCAGAGCCCCGGTGATTAATACAGCGGCGAAAATCGCAATCTGAAATGATTAGACGTGGTTATGTGAAGATTCGTTAATTCGATGAAGACTTTTACGAACTTACTGAAAATTTCATGGCGGTTGAAGATGGTTTTATAAACCTAGGCGATGGATCGTGTAGAATAATGCGAACTAGTCGAGGAACCGATTGATACTTTGAGATATTCGGATGGCACTCGGGAGCTTATATAGGTAGTGTAATGGAGAGGAAGAACAGGACTGCGAAGACCACGCCCTTGGTAAACCCATCATATGTTTTATTGTGAATTTGTAAACCAGATGAGAGGAGGATGGAACGATGTCAGAACAGGTTATGTGCGAGTCTGACGCAAGGTCGAATTGCAAGTTCAAAATACTCTTAAGACTTGTCGCGTGGACAATTTTTTGCAACTTATATTATTATACCTACTCGAACCATTCGGTACAGCGTTAAGTAAACGTCTCGACTACGAAACAACTCTTGAACGATATATAAGATACGAGTTTTCTCGACGGAATGGAGATACGAGACTTTTCCTAATATGTCGACCTCCAAGGTCGAGCCAGCCCCGGGTTACTTTTTACCAATTTTCAAAAATAACAAATCGAACAGCTTTATTATACCGTAAATTACAAATAAGGTATTGCAATTAATTCTATACCCTCCTATAAGTATAATTATGTAGACGAAATTACTTATCTTAAAATTTTTTTTTTTTTTTATATACGTTATAGGTATATATATTTTCTATATACAAATATGTTTTATTTATATGAATTATATGTCTTTTTATTTGACTGTGATTAAAGTCCTCGAAAAAGGCGAGACACGATACGTAAAGAAGTATAACTTAAAATAGATCGTCAATGAATAAGTCGATCGTGTTCACCCTCATTATAACGTTAATCTGTACCCACGCTTGTAATAGAAAAAAAAAAAAAGAAAAATAAAAAGAAAAAACAGATATAATTCATTCCTAAATGTTATCCGACTAATCGACTATATAGACGAATTAACTTCCGTGTTAGAAAAACAAAATTCATAATCACAGATTACCTATCTACCTACCTAACTTTTGTCATACCTGTGTATATGTGTGTACATAATATATCATGCAAATGAAAAGATATGAATAATAAATCAGTAACAAAATTTATAATAATTCATGCGTAGAACCGATGTATTAAAAAAAATATATACGTTGAAACTTTGATAAAGAATAATAAAAAAATAGAGTAAAATGTTGAAATTATTTATAATCAGCATTCGTCGTATCATACCGTTTATGCAGTTTTTTATTTATTTATTTATTTATTTGTTGTTTTTATCGGATAAAGCGATATACATTATATAGTGAGTTCAAAATATAAGAAAAAACGTAATTCATTATGTCCAGATATCTATAATTCGTATCAATAATTTAATTTTCGTAATATAATATAATATAGTGGTAACAGTTCGTAATGATCAGACCGCGACGCGATACCTCGTCGTGATAAAAGCGAGGTTGTTTTTGTGCTACGAAAATCGCTGCAGCGTTTCAAAAGACTTTATACAGTAGTATAAAGCGTGAAGTATGAACCATAGATAACTAGATCGATCCGTAAATAATGACGAAGTAGTTTGTTCCTTTTTTTTATTTTCTTCTTCTTTTTTGTTCTTTCTATTCTTTTTCTTTTATTTTTTTAACGAATTAGGAGCGACGACCCACGTCGAACTTGATGAGATTTGACGGTGTGAACACGGCCTTCAGTCACGCAAAATTTTAACAATGGGATCACAGAGGCGTAAACGAGTAGCCACTTAACATCGGAGAAACTTTTCTATTTTTTATTCTTATTGTTAGATCGACAAGTATAATTACATTTGTATACGGTCACTGCCATTAAACTATCTCAAGTATTACTTAAACTTCATTTGTATTCCCTAACAATTGAAAAGGCTTCAAACTTCAAGTACTTGACCAATTTTTTCATAAATTATATGCATCTCACTTATCCAAAATCCGGAAATAATGACAGCGTAGCAGAAAACAATATCATAAATTCTAGAACCCTGATTTCAGGATTATATACACAAAGTTTTCGTCTATATAATAACAAGTTCTACGATTTAGGATCCCTATACACGTATAATTATTGATAAAAGATACAGTAATGAATAAATTTGATATATCATTTATTGCAGTAAAACGATGAACATATGAGAACAAAATTTGATTAAAAATGTACAAACAATGTGCAGCGAAGGTTATTACAAAAAGAAAATAGCAAATCGTTTATCGTATATATCTCAATCCGACGATTACCATACGGAGACAGCGCGGAGAGCAGAATGAGCCAAATGTGGATAAGCTGCAGACACCACAGCTGGTGCGGAGTAAGCAGAGTAAGCAGAAACTACAGCTGGTGCGGAGTAAGCAGCTGGAATAACTGCCGGTGCTGAATAAGCGGAAACTATCGCTGGTGCGGCGTAAGCGGCGTAATTCTTAGCTGCCTCATGAGCAAGGGTGACTTTTTCGTTGATATGAGCAGCGGCGTGTTCAGCCTTAGCTACGGACACCTCAGGAGTATCAACGACACGTCCGTCGATACCGATGGGAGCTCCGTGACCAAGATGAGCCAAGCCAAGGTGTGCGGAATAGGCAGATACTACAGCTGGTGCAGAATAAGCTGAGACTACAGCTGGAGCTGCGGCGTAAGCGAGGACATCGGCGGATTTTACAGCTTCATGAGCCAGGGTTACTCTCTCGTTGATTTGAGCAGCGGCGTGTTCAGCTTTGGCCACAGCTACCTCAGGAGTGTCGACTACACGGCCATCAGGCCCGATGGGAGCACCGGGAACTACGTGAGCGTAAGCCAGAGGAGCCACAACATGAGGGATGCTGGGCTTAGCCAAAGCTACGGCCACAAGAGCGGAGAGTACGATCTGCGAAGAGATTGAAATGAAATAGTTATTTATTTTTTTTTTTTTTTTTATATTTAGAGAAGACGAATTGCAGTTAGGATAACAAAGTTATTTAGTTATTTATTTGAGACTGAAGATATTATATACTCACGAAGAATTTCATGTTGATTGATAATTTAGCGCTGCTGATAGACCAGTACTCGCTATAATTGTCGAATGCGTTATGCCTGACGGATCAGATTTCGGGTTTATATAGGAGGTGGTCAGCTGAAGCAACATGCCGTGAGCCTATGCGGGACCACGCCTTTGACGCTCCCTGACATTGAGCTAATACATTATAAGTTTACAAATCTGGCGTGGAGCTTCCCGTGAAAAAAAAAAAAAAAAAAAAAACCTTCAAGATAAAAGTTACTGCCTACAGTGCCTTAAGTTGGCCTACGGTCACCCAGGTATATCCTTGTTCGATGTGTTCTTACGCAATAATTGTATGCCGTGCCGGACCCGATCGATCAAGATATAGAGAAAATTCTATTCCTCTTTCTCACAGTGGGACGTTTATCGTGATTCTTTTTGATTTTTAACATATCTTATCGTATTTAAAAGCAATTGAATTAATTTTTTTTTATAAATGAAATATGACGTTTCAACAATGATACAGTAGAGAGATAGTTGATTTTGTCTATTTATACATACGATCGGTATTATATGTTAGATTATCGCAAGGCCTCCGGCTATTAGCTACGATATATTTAATAAACAATCTTCTTATTCACATGTCGGGTGAGTGTAAATTATTTTTATAACGAGGATTGGATTCTAATTACAACTTGAAAGCGTTCTTAATACATACGATTTTAGACACATGACATTTTTATACGGCCTTCGGAATATGAAATCGGGTCATTTATCTGATGGAGTAGAAAAATGAAATTAAAATTAAAACAACTACGATTGATCAAGATCTTCTGGTTTATTTTTACAACGTAATAATAAATCTACGGGCGAGAATAATAAAGAATCTTTTACCTTCTGCTTCATTTTTTCATCAAATTTTAACAAAATTATTGTAAACAATTTTCCAAACTAAATAAGAGGAAATATATGTGTCACTTATGATACATATAATTTACAACAAAATATACATATAATCATTATATGATCGGTTCTCACTTGAGTAGGAGCTCGCCTTGGACGAAATGAAATTTATTCCGTAACGATAAAACGAAACAAAAAAAAAAAAAGACAAAAATGAAATAAAAATCATAACCAGGTAATAATTTTCACCAGCAAAAATTCTCTGGTTCCGGATTTCCATTTACGGATTTGTCAAACCATTATTGTAAATTCAAATTTTCCTTATCTCTATTGCGCCGAAGAAAAGACAAAAATAAAATAAAAAATGAAAAATAATAACGACGGCTCGTTTCAACCTTCAATTTCCATGGTTTGTATTACAAGACTGTTGTCAAAAATTACTACTCTACATAGTATACCTAATGATATTATAATCTCATGGTTCTCACTTTTATTTTTCAAACCACTGTTACGCACTAGCAAAAAGAGAAAATAGAATTGTACTTCGAGATCCTATCAGCCAACGTTACGGCATCCTATGCTGCACTCCACCTTCAGAATGTAGAATGCAAACCACGAACCGGTTCGCACAAGGAAGAAGAAGTCAGTTCCGCTTCTCATAAAATTACAATAAAAGGGACGAATTAAATATTTCAGTAGGTCCTTTACTGTTAATTTTACTAAATCCTGATTTCGAAATATTAAAAAAAAAAAAATTCTTTGATACTATAATTTGCAAAAAAATTCTCGACCTTGTAACAAAAAAATTTAATACCTACTTATTAGATTACACTAATTAATAATGCTGTTCATGTGTCGAAAACTATCGAGTCGACGCGTGCCGAAAAGATTTTTTTCTTTTTTTTTTTATCGCTTGTTAATTATGAGTGAAACAGGTGGAGGATATATTTAATATGTATGATCATAGGCGTGTCGATGTAGTACATTACACATGTTCACATGTATATGCACACCCGTCTTTCCTATTCCTCTCTTTAAGTTTTTGCAACTCAGGTTCGCGAATCGCCTGACCACTAACCAGGATCAAAAAATGCTTACGATATTCCCCACTCCATGCCTTTACTATACCCTAATAATGTCAATGCCAGGAACCAGACCACCTATATAAGCCTGCAAAATCATTATTTCGGCACAACACGCCCAACTAGCGAGTCCTGGCAATTTCCCAGTAGCGCTATAACAAACCTCTCTATTCATCATGAAGTGCTTCGTAAGTATACCCTGATGTTAATCCAAAAATAAATTCGAGATTATATGATACCAACTTTTTCTCATCGCAATGATTTGCGAAATAATTCTAATTGATCTTATTCTCACAGAAATTTATCCAATTAATAAAGATTGATTCTAAAATGTAAAAAAAATCATTATACTTGACTAAAAATCTAGAAATTTTGACAAAATTTATTAATCATTTAATTTACTCAAAACAGATCGTTCTCTCTGCCCTTGTGGCCGTTGTTTTGGCCAAGCCAAGCTACCCTCACGGTGTCGTGACTCCCCTGGCCTACGCTCACGTAGTTCCTGGTGCTCCAATCGGTCCTGATGGCCGTGTGGTCGATACTCCTGAGGTTGCTGTGGCTAAGGCTGCAAATGCAGCTGCCCATATCAATGAGAAGGTGACTCTGGCCAGAGAAGCATCCAAAAACTACGCTGCTTATCCTGCTGCCTATTCCGCGGTTGTTCCTGCTGCAGCTTACTCTGCTTACGCCGCTGGACCAGTTGTGTCTGCTTACTCCGCACCCGCTCTTGCCTACGGCAAGGTCTACTCAGGTGTTGCTCCCGTTGTGTCCGCCTATTCCAGATACGCTCCTGCCCTCACCTATGGTGCCCCTCTTAGTTTGGACGGACGTGTTGTCGACACCCCAGAAGTGGCCGTCGCCAAGGCTGCTCATTTCGCTGCTCATGCCGAGGCTAACGCTCGTCTTGGTTACGCTGGTCATTACGCTTACGCCGCACCCGCCGTCTCCGTCTGGTAGATGAGAGAGGAAAGTGACCGAAAATTAAACGTGTTGGCTTAAATGACCTGAGAAAATTTATTAAAAATTTTTTAATAAATGGAACCATTGACAAACCCCTACAAAATATTTTCGTTTATTCTTCATTTTCTTTCATCATCAACAGGTGTTTTTGAATTTCTTTGATAAGAAATAGAAACTGAAAAATACTGGACATTATGGATTATGGTACTAGCATTCAGTTTGCAAGAAATTTCAATTTTTTTGAATCGTTCGCATAGAATTCTACGTTAAAGAAAATTATCGTTGTAATGATGGTGCAGATATTCGAAAATTCTGGTGACTCCAGCTATTGAATAAACAGAATAAATATTTCGTATTTCATATCAAAATCAATGAAATAAGATTGCAGAAAATATAACTTGAAAATAGTCCAGCGATATAATCAGATGATTTAATATTATCCATGTTAGATATCGTAGAGAATTACTTCTCTCGTTATTGTTTAATTTATTTATATCAACTCCTTCCGGATGCGGTTGCAGTTTCCGTTTCTCCGATGATAATAGTTTATGTAAGCGATTAAATTTAATTATATAAAACACAAAGTTGATTTGAATCATATTGGAGCATGAAAAATATTTTTTTTAATTGACTAAAGAGACTTCAAAATTCGAAAAATAAGTATTCACATTTTTATATATTCAGATAGGACGATTTTTAAAAGAATATTTTACTGACAAGAGTAATTCTTTCACAAACGCTACGCTGTTGCTGAAGATTAAAACTGCTCGAGCTATCAAAATGACGTCATACTTTTACTTCACGGTCACTCACTCCAGCATTATGGTCAATACCAACTGTATATTACAAGCCGCAATCTACATGATCGAACATCACACATTTCTTGAAAATGCTATCCGATTTATGTACAAATTGCATAAAATTGTTTCACGATTCATCGAATCATTTTTAGCTTTCCCTTGGAGGTTGGTAGTAAAATATTCAGGAGATGTAATCGTGTGAACATTTTTTATTTTTTATATAAATTGGGTATACAATTGGATATTGATTATTCTATGGGACATAAGTGTAATTGAAAGACATTTCGACTTATTATTGAAACGTTAATATTTATCTGATTAATGTAGATCGAAAGCGTCTGCGCAATGTTGATGAACACGAGAGGTACAACTTGGCAAATGTAAGACTACCTTCGTTTGATACAGTTGTTATCCAAGACCTTCGTCAGTAAACGTAAAATTTCACATTTTTTATTCACACCAATGATTTGCATCGAGACCTCGATTGAAATTTCCATAAGTCCGGAAGCATTCAACGTATTTTACTGCTGCATCGTACAAGTACTCGAATTGCCACTAGAAAGAAAGAGGAAACACGATCTGTGTGATTAAATCTGAGGATGTTCCATTCTTCATTGGAAATCCTGATTCTAAGAAATTCAACCAGTTTTCATTACATTTGAAATCTTGATTTTGCTTGAAGATAAGTTTTCGCAATTTTTGGATTATTATAGAGAATGATTTTGAAAACAATTATACTGTTGCCAAAGACTTCACATACCTGGAAGCACATGAACTCTGGTCTCGATTGACGAACTGCTCGAACTGCTAAAATCAAGTCACACTCCTGCTCCAGGCCCATCCTTTCCAGCATGAAACTCAACGTCAAGTAAAGGCCAGATGCAGTAATACCATCACTGTGAAACAAGAATGGCTACATCAGAGAGAAAGATATGAATGGAAATAGCAGAAGCAGCAGTCAAATCACATTTCATGGATACATTTGTGTCATCTCACCGCAGAGACACAAGAAAAAAAATCAAACGTCAAAAATACTGTAATTTCGGAAAACAAAAAAAAAAAGTGATAATTTACTTACTAGCAGAGAACCAGGGTGGGTCCACCCCTCTTAATATTTTCGGAAGCTCTCCAAAGTTCCACTAATGTTTCGGGTGGTGGTGGTCGTGCGACTTCTTCAGGACTCCAGTTGTTGCATGTTAGAGCGGTGATAGTTCTGGTTCTTGGTAGTTTCTGGAGACGAATAAAAAGGACTAAGAGAAATAGTATTCGGTGCAAGAGGCTTTATTAGGAGTCTCCAATTTTACCTCGACAATATCTGCAGACATGCTAAGCGTTGACTATTCTTACCTGTGACGTATCGGTGAGCAACAGCTTATCCGTTGTGAAATGTTGATTGCGTTTTGAACTCACTTTCGTTTCGACTTTCAAGTATGGTACAGGGATGAGCGTTGTTCCACGGGGGATTATGTCACAGCACGTCTACGGATCAAAAAACTTTTAAAAAAAGTATACATAATGCGAGAGTGAAAAACCCGTAACAAACCGAACCAACATTTTCATCCTTGAACAAACCCACGTTGCAGCTTGCAAGAAAAACGAAATTGTTTTTGTGTTTAGATAATCTGGGTTCTCTGTGTAAAGAACTAAGACGATGTATTTAGTTCCAGTTTACGATTTTCTAGTTTTTTTTTTATACTCACGATGTCTTCGGAGTCAGGATGCTGCAATATGATGACAAGTTCGATATGTTGTTCGACTATTAATCTCCAGAAATCAGTGAGAGTTGAAGGCATAGGCAACTGGGACGCTATATATTGTTTCTTGATCTTCACGCCATCAACACTTACAGCACTAATGTAATAGCTGTTGTCATCGTACGTTGGATATCGTGACAAAGTCACCAAATTAGGACCAACTGGAATTGCGATTATTTCACATAAAAATTGGGGATTTGATTCGTTTGAAATTTCTAGTACATATAAGTTAACGTCTCGAATAACGTCTCGAGGTATTTATGCATCATCCGACCTGGTGTAAGTTTGGGGAATCTATTTTTTTGCATATTTTCTGGATCCGGGGGTCTAAGTGGTTCCAATGAGCGCAGAGCCTTATCCATCCAAGCACAATCCGCGAGCCTGTGATGAAACAAGGTCGCAATGAAGTATTCACAACAAATGACAGCTTCAACAGAAATCGATTTTTCACCTTGCCACGTGTGTCGGTAAATCATTTTTCATTTCTTCTATCTTTTCTTGCGTGATATCGGAGCAGAGGATTCTTGTTGGTAGCATAATTAAGCACTGGGTAGGCACCAAGTGCGACAGTACATACTGCGAAAAATTACGAAGCATATTTGCTCTAGCGTTGTACATCTTCTTAGCCTCAGCCAGAACGTCTACCGTCTGTAAATATTCAAAGATAATCAAGCGATGATGTCAATTTATTGGACCGCGAATTTGTACAGACTCCAAAAGTAGCTCACTCCTTCGACGGCGAGATGACGCCAACAAATATCGGCCAGAATCATGGCTCCAGTTCGTCCAGTACCGGAACTGCAGTGCACAACTACGGGTCCTTGACCAGGAGGTACGGATAGCAGTTTCTGTAAAAATTCGACTACCGAATGCGAATACATTGGAATACCTTCTTCAGGCCAGCCTGTGTATTGAAGATGTTCAACCTACGGTACAGAGAAAATCAATCGCGATGAATAAAATAAGTAAAAGACTGCGAGTACATCAATCCCGACGATTTTATCTTACCGTTTGTGATTCGGTTCCACGAGATTTTGTCACAAGAAAAGTTCTGTAGGTATAGTCAGCAAATGAACGTTGTTTCATGGTCAAAATAACGATGTCACCGTACTGAATTTCTTCTCCAATCTCAGGCCAGTACTGCTCGCACATATTCTAAGGAAATATATTATTGTGTAACTACTCGTCGAATTCACAAAACCAATTTCGTTATTGAGTAGACATTTGGATCCCATCCCTTTACCTTTCCACTCTCAACTAGGTCCACCAACATGCAAATAACGCGAACTTCTTCCTGCCAAATCATCCGCCAGAAATCTACGACTGTCTCCGCCAAGGGACCCTGGGTTGCGATGTATGCCTTCTCTTTACAATAACCCTGTACCGTATGAAAAAAACCAATTAATTCCAGTATAGTCCCTCGTCAATTTTGCGTCGTGATTTTACCTGGACGTAGTTGGCGTTGATATAGTCGGAATGAATACCTCGCGAATCCCTGGATAGCAGTACTCGAGTATCGTCATCTGCAAGTGTGAAAATAATCTTAACTTTCTGAAGGGCATTCCAAAAGTGAAATATTGGTGATATCGGATATGATTTTCAAGCTACTTTTCAATTGGATTACGAATTTGGAATTTCTCATTATCCTTTTAACTTTGTGGGATAGAGATATAGTTTCAGTTAGTACTAATATCACATACACGCTATTAAATTCCCGTATCTATTCTTCGGCTTATTATCTGGCAATCTCCCATAATCGCACGGTCTTACTAATCCTCTTGGTAACGACTGAAAAAATAAACGATTATCAATTTTTTCGAACGTCCACGATTCAGGAACAAGGAACCTAAATAGAAATTATCTGATCTATTGCCATTGACGAAGTAAGTAACATAAATTGTCAATTACTAAACCATTTAACACTGATGTGTGTAAGCTCACAGATAATAGGTATATTTTTATCTGTATTATTATCATATTTTCAAAAATAAGTTGCGGTTATATTATCATAAACCAATTACTGAAACATGTGATTGGACATTTAAATCATTTCAGTAACACAAATAGAAATTTCCGCGTATTAAAGTCTTGTCAGATATTTCCGAGTTCAAATCTAGAGAATATCGAAAATGATCATGATCATGCAATTAGAAGCTCAAACAGTTTGGCTTCGTAATGTGTATATTATACTCTCGTTAGCTATGAAAAAAACGTCACCATAAATTGTTGTTGAAGGACTCCGTTCTCGGTGGATTTCCGAACGTAATTTTCGAAGCTTCTAAGTTTCTGCATCTCCGGAGGGACGCAGTTATCAAAGAGTGATTCTTCCTGCTTGTTAATCGGAAGGAGCTTTATATTGCTAGCATAATCAATCGATGATAATGTGATTGAGAAACGCTTCTTGTTCCTGGGAAGTTCAGAAACATCGAAAATCAAGATCAATCAAAAGTCTCGATTATTAATTGTTTTTTTACGATGCAATTCGATCCAAATTTTATTAGCATTTTTATTTATCTTGAAACAAGGACTCACTGTGAAATTGGAAATTCAACTTACCGGTATAGAACATAAGACGATAGGCAACAGAATACAGAAATCGAGGAAATGAGGAGCCATATCAAACGCGATTTCGACCATTGCTCGTCCTTGGTAGGTGCAGCTATGATAAATAAGTAGGTTTTATTGAAATGCAATATGCAGGCTGGATACTCGCCTTCCTCCAAGCTTTTAGGCCTGCTGAAATTCTCTTTCGTTATAGAAAAATTAGTATTCTCCGTTAAGTTCTGGTTTGGTTTCAAGATCGGGCAAGAGGACGATCTTTGCATAATGACATGAATCTCCTCACTGTCGTTCACGGATCCCAGAAGTTTCGAACTTATTTGTTTCATCGTAGAGTTTGGTAGCTTTTCTTCTGATCTATCAAAGGTATCTTCATTCGGTATCAAATACCACACGATTATTGCTTTGCTAATGGTATAATTTTCGTCTTTCGGCTGTATCGAAAATGTATAGTTTTTGGTAGTTTCAAGCTGGATCTTCATCTGGTACAGCTGCTGCTTCCCGGTCGAGTTTTTCGTCCTGATCTCAATACGACCTGGTGGACTCGCGTTCAGTAACGCGTAGTGAATTTCAAAACTTATTCTTGCAAGTTTTCTTTCCCATGAACTCGGATTGTGTCTCCATTTCAACGTCATCGTGCCGTTATCTCGACATATCAGTGAGATATTTTGCGGCTTGGAAAGTTCTAAAAACAAAAAGGACATTAGTGTGATGAACGAAGCTTTCTGAGCTTTGGGCATTGGCTGTTTTCCGAATCTTTCACGGAATTGTGTAATTTGCATACACTGCGACTGAAACGCAAGGGAAGAAAGTCGTAGTTGGTACTTTCTCTGTATTCCTTATTTAGGTGAACCATGTAATGAGAAGACTTACGTCAATTGTGCATTAAACTTACCCCAACATCTAGTGTTGAAGCCTGTTTCCGGACCATATGTTTCATTCAGTACAGCCCGCACCCTGTACTCCGTCTTTGGTTCTAAATCTAATTCTTCGATAATTTCTTTAGACAAATACCATGTAGATCCCTGTTCTAGATTCAGTGTCACGTTATTCCATTCTTGACCTTGGCTCTGAAATTATCAAGCGATCCATTCTTTGATAGCAAAAAATAGCTGCGTTATGAATTTACGTATCTATTACGTTAACGTCGCGGTTACATTTGCGTCTACATAGATGGAACAAATCGTATTTTTTTTCTATTTTTTTCTGTCATACCTTTATCTGAAATTGAAGATATTTTCTCTCATTTCCATCGAGTGTCGTAGAATATTTCAATCGGACCCCAGTCTCAGGGATACAGTGGACATCTGGTTTTGTCAGCTCTAGTATAAAAAGAAACAAAAAATTTTATAGTAATGCAAATGGAACAAAAAAAAGTATTTCCCCATCAATTTATCGATATATTTGTTGTTACAAAATGTTTCCATCTTCAAGATTACGTATTACCCAGAATTACCTTTCGTGCAGGTGGGTGGTAGGAAATGATCCAGACACGCAGTATGGCATCCGGTTATACGGTCGCATGTATGATTTCCGCAGATAATATCACAATTTTTTTGACAATTAAATCCGAATTTACGCGAAGGACATTCTGTAAATATAATATTATTATTATTGAACCGTGATAGAAACCTGAATAACTTTAATTCACCTGCGTTGCAATTGTTGCCTGTGAATCCTGGAGCACATGTACAGCCATCTCGGTTGCAGATTGACGTTCCTTTGCAGGAACCACCGCATTTGAAATCACAAAATTTCCCCGTCCCTCCGATGCATTTGTCCAGATCTACAGGGACAGTGAATGTGTCGTGTCATTTAAGTAGCGGACCATTGTAAGATGAATGACTTATATTAGATATGAAACAATGTACTTGCTGGTTGAACTGATGTTAGTGATCCTGCCACTTGAATGGACAACGGACGGTCCGTCAATGTCGAATAATTTTTGGCATGAGAAATGAGATGCGTCGGATAGTAGAGCAAAATTTCTTGTAGAATATCGTATATCGTCTGAAAAAAAATAGCACACGAACATACATTTGAACTTTTTTCGAAAATTTTTGGCCATTGTTGCAGTTATTTCATAAAGTCATTTCTGGGCTCACCTTCTGATTCATGAAACTTAGGATGTTTGTATGCCCACCGACCTTTGTAGCCAGTTTGAGTAACGTTAGTAGAGATTTTAAACATGATAGGATTCTTATAATTTGTCCCATTTAAAGGTATATGCAGTCTTTCGAGCTGCCAGAAGGGTAGTTCATTCTCCACCAATGGTTTTTTGCTATGAATAGTTTTCGTTACCAGCGAAATGTTATTGTTATCAGTAGCCTTGAAATTTAGCTGGCATTTGGAACAAAGACTCACTGGCAGTTCGACATATAAATTTTGTTTTGTGGGAGAAATTTCGCTGATTGCGTATGCGCCAGTTACATAGGTCAGACCATAATCGTCTAAAATAGATATTGATCATGTTTCCAAGTGCATAAAATTCTCATAGTACATAGGTAACGTAAGTTTACGAAGTAATATACTTACAAGTATGGAATCGAAACCGTTGTCCAGTATCATTTTCAACGAACAGCTGGCTGATGTTCACCCATCGGTCTACTCCCATTTCCATTATCTTTTTGGTAGGGTCCCATGGATTTTTTCCTGGCTCTTTTACCTCGATTTTTTCCGAGCCATTCCATTTGATAATAAAAGTGCGCCACTCGAATCGACTAATAAGACCGCGCTGTAAAAACCAAGCTTTATCATTCAATTACAACGTATCTAGGGTCTGTAAACTCAAAAATTTTAAGTGACTATCCCACGGCGAATCACTGATATCTAACCACGATTGGTAGAGAGAGCCTTCTAGACTTACTGTCCGGACTCGGAACAACAGTATGAAAATAAGCATATATCATATCTGAATAAATGGTCATGATCAGGCGTTGGTCGGATTGGGATAAAATGCTCCATACTTACGTTCTTTGAAATCTTGCCGACTTCAGATCCTCGACCATCGCAAGCACGAATTGCAGACTCAGTGCTATCTGAAGCGGCTAATATTATCCTGAAGCACGAATTATTTCCCACCGTATTGTCTTCGCCGAATCGTAGGTTGATATCATGTGATCCCCGAACAGAGAAGACAATGGTGCCCGACTCCTTCAAGTTACTTAAATATTCATCCCTTTTAGCTTTGTAATCTTTGAAGCCTACAAATTTGAAAGAGAATATTAATATACAAACATATAATTGTGGTCTAATTTCACAAGATCCAAAAAGCATGCGGATAATTTAAACGAAATTGGATAGCTACATATTGGTAAAAAAATGGCACATGTTGTTCAGTTTCTAACAACGACAGTTCTTTATTATTTGCTGCCTCGAAAATATATTGGCATGATATGAACAATTTCGTATGTTATGCCAGAAAAAGTAGGTAGGGGTAGAACGAGCAAGATGTGCCCTTTGAAGAACCAATGCTAAGCTTTTTATATCTATATACTATCTAATCTCCATCTTTTTAGTTCTGAAATTACCTTCCCATCGAAAGTCGACAACAGGACTCATCGGTTCATTGACGACATTTGCCGGCTTCCACTGACCAGAGTAATTCCAAAGTCCCGGAAAGTACTTTTTGAAGTCTGGGAATGGAAGAGAATATTTCTTAATATTTGTTGGTATTCACAGCGTTTTCATATAGACTTACGAATCACTATAATCTCTCACCCCACTCTACATGAGACTACACTTGATTTATACCATAGAAAACATGCTCGTGCTTTCAAATGTAAGTAAAGTCAAACTGGTGTTGATGACAGTCAAGTGCATACCAAAGCTAAATTAATTTCACCGACAGAAACTTACCCGTGTCATGACTGGTATCGTTAAGATCTCCATTCCAAACGAATGCATTACCATCGTTTTCAGAAATGCAAGTAAGTTGTTGCACTCTCGTACCATTTTCCATTTTCGGAGGATATCGAATCATTATTAGCTCTCCATAAATTTTTACCGCAAGCATGACCGACACAAGTACAATTAGGATCGCACGCATTGAAAAAAAACTCATTTTTACTCATCAAACCTTTCTCTTCAAAGACTAGATTTATTTTTCGTCAACTATGACCGCCGAAATGAGCCACGATTTCCACGTTTACTTACGTTATATATCGAATTTTATTTTGCACAGGATATTTCCTCACATTTTTTTAGTTCCCATCATGTTGTCAACCGAACACAAACTGACACCAAACAAGCTTAGTACACGACATATTTTCAACAATAATGCGCAGTATACTGAGCCAGCAAAGTAGCTCAATGGGGAATTCAAGAGTAGGAATCTACACAAACCGGAGTTTCGTCAGATCGAACTTCCTGCTGATACTTCAAGATAAGCGGCTTTGCATCCTGAGAATTTTTATATATCCAATGCTAATTTTATCCAGGCAATCACTGACACAGTAAATGAAGGTTCTGTTTTCCTTCTTTCTTATCAAGACTTCCTTGTGGGATTAAACGTCCTATGCGGTAAAGAACGTCCGTTAAATTGCCTAAGCAAATGCGGCATTTTATAATTCGATGATAATATTATATTGTTAAATAAATTATTTTCAATTGCATTTTCGTCGGTTATTGGCCGTAAAATAATCAGCTCGATAAATTATATCGTCCAGAAGAATATCTTCTTGTTAAACAAGTCTGTTTTTCTAACTTGCAAGTTGATTGATGATAAATTTTCAACACTCAAGCCCATTCGTTATCACTTCTCTACATCAATCGAGGAATGAAACATCGGCCAGAAGATTCTTTGATTCATTTCCAAGTTGAAACAAACAGAATCAAAGACAAAAAATATAATATATCATGACCATGAATCCTACCCGATGACACATATGTATGAACGCATTTTCCGGTACAGATAAGGTTGTACAAGACAGGGTATGAGCACATCGATGTAAATTGTGTAACTGTAAATGATAAATAATATATTTAATTCCTACGAAAAAAATCAATTTTCAACACGCCGTGCGCAAAGTTCAATTTTGCGCACGTTTCGCATTCACAAAATTCAACTTTACGCGTGTTGTGTTGAAAAACAAAGTCCGATACACGTGCGAAAGATCATTTTCGACTCGTGTGATTCTCACCCTCGCTTCGCTCGGGCGAAAAACTTCACACTTGTCCGAGAATCAACATTTTCGCACTAGTATCGAAAAGTACTATTAATTACACCGAGATGATGAAAGACCAATTTTCACTCAAATATTTCACAAAATTTGTTGTGCAAGAACAACAAAAATGAAATACAGGGAGATTTTCACTAAAATATACCGTGACTTTCATCATTCGCAGAATAAACCCCGATAAGGTTTGATTTGTTTGAATAGTAACAAATAAGTTTCACGATATCAAATCGTATTTTTATCAGTGATCAGTATTTAATAGTGATACAGTGAATTACTCGATTAATTGATTGAGGTATTGATTTTCATTAGAATCATGATCGGGATCGATATTACGAAAAGTTGATCTCAGAATAATCTGGTATTTCAAAACGGATTGTTCTTTAGAGTGAGTGGAATGAGCTGTATTCAAGATCACGGTGACTCTGGTATAGAACTTATCAGCTGTTTGAAAACCGCAAGATTATGTGAGTTGATAATATCTTAAACCATGACCAACATCTGAACAGTTTATTGAAGAGATATTGAGGATCAAAATGATTCTATCCTATTTAGAAACTCCATGGTTTTTATGGATCAAATTTTTCGAGCTCGTGACGCTTTTTCTCGAAACGTCATTTTTCAAAACGGTGTATACTCTCAACAGAAGAGTTTTCAAACTATCCGACTCAAATTTCTACACAATATTCTTCACGCCATTATTCATCTTGCTATGGAAGCTTTTTTTTTTTTGAAATCCGAAAAACTGTCGAAAAAATAGGCTGAATTCTATACTTTTTTTTCAAACCACCGCTATTTTGTCAATTTTGATAAAAAACAAAAGCCTTCATAACAAGATAGCGGCTAAAACTGATTTTTTGTAAATTCCTAAATTATTATTAATCATCACGCTTTGAAATTTCTTTTTTTAGCCGGATCTGGGTTGGTCCAGAGTCTTTGTTCCGTAAACTTCAGCCCATTTCGGGCTCGTCACCTCAGTAATGATCCGTAGCTCAAGGTCGTGATCGTCACAGAGAATAGATAAATGGATAGACAGATAGTTTATTAATCATACCCATGGCAGTGTTGAATATGCACATGAATAATACATAAAATTGTAATTGTGCTTTATATAGACGTGTACAGAGTTGAACTTAGGCATTAAGAAAAATAGGAGTAGCTAGACTAGTGTTAGAATTGGAGTGAAGTTACAATAAAAGAGCTCATAGTAAGAGTGAAGTAAGAGTGGAAATAAGTAAGCTATAAATAAAACTGAAGTGAAGATAGAAAATAAGAAATAAAAATGAAAAATAAAAATAAAAATAAAACTAAGGAAGATGAGAGGCAGGACGAGAAATTAAGATTTACGAGTCATCTTGGGGCGCTGTCTCTTCCGAGACATCGTTCAAATCGAAGTACTCGTTCTTCGTAGTGTCGGAGATGAGCTTCTCTAACTTTCGACGCAAAATTGTGAACGTTGGCCGGTCGCTGCAGGTTGTACAGACCTGGTGCGTCACCGCCTCTGGTGCCATCCATTTTAAGTGGCATTTGCCCAGTTCCCCATTTTTTGTAGACATTTTAATACCGCGCGCGGATATCGCGGCTGAGCCCGAAGTCGGAGATCTTTACGGTTCGGTCACAACAGACCAGAACGTTCCTCGTCACTAAGTTGCAATGACACATTTACACATAGACTACTGTGAAGATATTGTGACCCAAGATCTAGGAAATCGTACATTCATTTGTTTGTTCTCACAAAATATTGCCATCTTTAACATTATGTATTACCCAGCTGAGGCAGGAAATGATCCAGACATGCAGTTTGGCATCCGGTTATACGATCGCATGTATGATTTCCGCAGATAATGTCACAATTTTTTTGACAATTAAATCCGAATTTACGCGAAGGACATTCTGTGAATATAATATTATTATTATTGAACCGTGATACAAACCTGAATAACTTTAATTCACCTGCGTTGCAAATGTTGCCTGTGAATCCTGGAGCACAGGTACAGCCATCTCGGTTGCAGATTGACGTTCCTTTGTAGGAACCACCGCATTTGAAATCACAAAATTTCCCCGTCCCTCCGATGCATTTGTCCAGATCTACAGGGACAGTGAATGTGTCGTGTCATTTAAGTAGCGGACCATTGTAAGGTGAATGACTTATATTAGATATGAAACAGTGTACTTGCTGGTTGAACTGATGTTAGTGATCACTGCACGTTATGTATCGAAATTTATTTTGCACAGGATATTTACTTACATTTTCTTAATTTGCACAATCATGTAAACCAAACGCAAGCTGACACCACACAAGAACAGCACGCAAAAAAATTTTAATAATAATGCTCAGTACTCTATCAGCACAGTAGCTCGGTAGGGAGTTCGAACGTAGGAAACTACACAAAAAAGAATTTCATCAGATCGAACTTTCTGCTGACACTTGAAGATAAGCGGCTTTGCATCCTGAGAATATATGCATTCATCCAATGCTAATTTTATTCGGGCAACTGCTGCCACAGTAATTGAAGGTTCTGTTTTCCTTCTTAGTAATCAAGACAATTCCCTGTGGTATTAATAGCGTCCTGTACGATAAAGCACGTCCGTTCAATTTCCCAAGTTTCAAAACAAATGGCCTTTTTATAATTCGATGATTATATTGTACTGTCAAGTAAATCATTTTCAATGGTACTTAGGTCGATTATTCACCAAAAAATAATCGTTCAGAAGAACCTGTCTAGTTGGACAAGTTTGTGCTTCTATTAGCGTATAACTATTAGCGTAATCACAGACTACATTCAATAATTAGTCAAATTCTGAACTAAATTACTCGATTAATTAATTAAGGTATTGATTGTCATTAGAATCATTGTGATCGATTACACGAAAAGTTAGTCTCAAAATAATCTGAGATTTCAAAAAACGGATTGATGTGTGGGGTGAGTGAACTGAGCTGTATTCGACATCATGATGAGTGACTCTGGTATGGAACTTATCAGCTGTTTAAAAATCGAAAGATTCTGCGAGTTAATAATATCCTTAACCTTGTCCAACCTCTCAACAGTTTATCGACGAGATATTCAGGACCGAAACGACTCGATTTTATTTATAAGCTCCAAGGTTTTTATAGATCAAATTTTTCGGACTTGAATACTCGTAAGAAAATCACTTTTATTGTCTACCTTTGACAATAATTCTCATGAAATTCTCGCTGCCCTGGCCTACAAATGTGAACTAAATGAAGAGGAAAATTTAATAGATACAACAATACAAGAAAATTTGATTAGAATTTATTCCATCAAAGATATCATGCATAATATATTACAATGTCATATCACTAGCTAAAGGTCCTTCTCCCTTCCCGATTAATAGATAACGTTTCTATACCCCAGACCTTGCACACCAGGATAAACGCCAGCGACAACTGGAGCACTATAAGCAGATACAACAGCAGGGGTAGCATAGGCAGCGTAATTCTTAGCGGCCTCGTTGACCAGAGTGACTTTCTCGTTGATATGAGCCGCAGTGTGAGCAGCCTTGGCAACGGCCACTTCTGGGGTATCGACGACGCGACCGTCAGCACCGATTGGAGCGCCAGCAACAACGCCTGGATAAGCCAGCTGAGCACCGTAGGCAGGAAGAACTCCAGGCCCAGCATAAGCGGAGACAACAGCTGGTGCAGAATAGGCAACAAAGTCAGCCGATTTGACAGCCTCATTGGCCAGGGTGACCTTCTCGTTGATATGGGCAGCGGTATGTGCGGCTTTAGCAACGGTTACTTCTGGGGTGTCGACGACACGTCCATCAGGACCGATCGGAGCACCAGGAACGATGCGAGCGTAGGCCAAAGGCGCGACGACAGCACCGTGTCCAGGTACTCCATTAAGGAAGCCAGGCTTGGCAAGAGCCACAGCGAAGAGGGCGGAAACGAAGAATAGGACCTTCATGATGATCTTGAAGAAGCTTCTTGGCGCTACTAAGTGACTGAGTACTCGCTAGAAGGCTTGGAATGATTGTGTCGAATCTGCTACTAGATTGTCCTTTTATATGCTAGGAGTAGGTAGGTAGTCGGTCGTCTATATCCTTCGTACTGGTTGTATAATGCACTTTAAAAAAAAGAAAAAAATGTATATATTACTTACCGATATCCAAATCGTAGCTATAACCATGCAGGAATTGTAGTATTATTTTCGTCCCAACTCTGGGCAAGGTGAACGTGCTGTAAAATGAGCGCTGGTGGCCAACAAGTTGATCCATATTATCACTCGTGTGTTGGTTTGCAGATATCTTGCATTGCATTGCATATCACGAGGTGTGCCTTACAAGTGTCTATAAAAAATCAAAATCTTTGAAGGATTTTCTGCATCTCACTATACTTACCGATTATATTCATTCGCAGTAATTAATTAATTAATTAATTATTATGGATTATCAACGAATAAATATAATTCAAATGACGTCTAATAGTAGATTTGAAAAAATGATTGCAGATTGTAGTTTATCAACGAGGTCGTCGATCAATTAATTGCCCAATCAATGACAAAAAATTCTTTTGTATCATTTTATTTGATTTTATATTGCTCTTTTTTTTTCAGCTGATCATGAACACTAAAAGCATTTTGATTATCAGTGATCGAAATATTAGAAGAACCATATATCGATTATTTATAAATACAACTGTAATATTATTTAATAGATAGTCATGCCATCGGAGATTGAGGTTGGCTGGTATTGGCCTTGTTCTAATTTGCATTTCGACGTATCACTCTGACGTGAGAACACATTGTACCGTAGGATATTTAAATATATCATAAAGTACATTCGTCTTTTATTGTTATCAGCATGACCTGGACCACAGAAGTGTAAATAAATGCTTTTCGTAGAGAATATTTCATGGCACATTGACGCCATGAGTATATTTATAAAATTATGAAACAATGTTTAATGAATGCTCAAATTTAATAACGTTATATTATGTAAGAAAAGAAATTACGGAAAGATAAAAAATGCGTGTTATACTAAGATGCATATAGACGTTTTCGTAATCATCGGAGATAACCTGAATTTTTTATAAAGCTTAATTTATAAGTAAAAAATTTTAGGAGTGGATTTATTTCTAAATGTCAATGTCAGATATCAAAATGACAGGTTTATTGGGCGTGGTTTTGCGCACACGTGTCAGCTATATGTAATCCTCGTATCTCCTATATAAAGACCGAGTTGCATCGATACTGCACTCCACAATCATTTGCTTTTGCGAGTACTGATATATCAGCAGCGCTAAGCTAAATCAAACCTCAACAAATCACCATGAAGGTCTTCGTATGCGTAAGTACAGCTTACATGCCACAAAAAATATACATATTATCAAACTCAAATTCGAACCAATTCCAAAAAATCCCTTAAAAAATAAAAAACCCTTCGAAAATATTTTAAAACCCTGTTTTTTATCTTCACTGTTATTAAATTTATCTCTTCGATCCTCAGATCGTTGTCTCCGCTCTCTTCGCCGTGGCTCTTGCCAATCCTGGCTTCCTTAACGGGGTACCTGGACACGGTGCCGTCATCGCGCCCTTGGCCTACGCTCGCATCGTTCCTGGTGCTCCGATCGGTCCTGATGGACGTGTCGTCGATACCCCAGAAGTAGCCGTTGCTAAAGCCGAACACACCGCTGCCCACATCAACGAGAAGGTCACTCTGGCCAACGAGGCAGTCAACTCGGCTGATTTTGTTACCTATTCTGCACCAGCTGTTGTCTCCGCTTATGCTGGACCTGGAGTTCTTCCTGCCTACGGTGCTCAACTGGCTTATCCAGGCGTTGTTGCTGGCGCTCCGATCGGTGCTGACGGTCGCGTCGTTGACACACCAGAAGTGGCCGTTGCCAAGGCTGCTCACACCGCGGCTCATATCAATGAGAAAGTCACCCTGGTCAACGAGGCCGCTAAAAATTACGCTGCCTATGCTACCCCTGCTGTTGTATCTGCTTACAATACCCCATTAATCGCTGGTGCTTACCCTGGCGCTCATGGGCTTACATACTCAAAAATTGTCTATTAGATTAAATACTGACGAAATTTTATTATTTATGATCGCAAAGCAATATAAATGCAAAAAAAACAAATATAAATAACAAAAAACAACTTGAAAATTTATCTTTTATATGCAATACCTATCCTCCTTCTTAGGGTAATGTTATGTACGAGAATGTATTCTCTTCTCATGACTGTAGAAACTACGGTTTTTACAAGCGCGAGACCATGTTCTTTACTATTTTTGAAATTCATCGACCACAAGTCGATTACTAATTTTATGTAGTCAACATTCTAAGGGTCAGAACTTGAGATTATTATAAGGGGCAGTCCTATAAATCTGGTAAAAAATTGGTCGTTTTTTGGATTTCTATTTTTAAGAAGGTTGTGGGACGATTTTTTTCCAAATTCGTAGGGTTTATTCATTATACATTTGTAAGCATTCACACATTTTTTCATTGACAAAAAATAATTATTTTTTGACTTATCAGCAGAACCGTCAACCACGGTTGACGAGTTGCACTGACATGGCGCGCACAATAACCCTTCGGAATTTTGTCGGAAGAATACCAAAAAAATATATATTATAAATGACACCTTTTCGCAGGGAATGGACTTTTAAAAAAAATTAATTCGAAAATTGTGGTAGTTACAGCTTAGCTTCCACAGAGTACCGGTTTTTACATTGTTTGTTTTTTTTTTGTCTTTGGAGACGTATAAAAAATGTTACTGTTGAAAAACTAGTATAAAAATAGGTTCATTCCCGATAGAACGATATTTTATAATATCTCTCTAAATTCGAACTCGATCGCATGATTAGTGATCGAGATACACTACCCGCCGATTTTATAAAAGTAGGTTCGAGAAAACCGCGTCCAAGGTTTGAGGAACGATTTCCATGTGGAACAAACACAGCGTTACGCCTGGACGACGGCAGCTTTGAAGTCTCGTAACTCCGTCAATTTTTGAAACTTCGTCATAATATTTTAACTGAATATTCTTGAACTATCAGTTTTTGAGAAAATGTAATAAACAAAAAAAAAATCGATTTTTTTTTCACCTGATTAATAGGACTGACCCCTTAAAAACATTTTGGGATTTTAACTTTCAAGGAATGAATGGAAAATACTACTGGCGATCAATCAGGATTGACCAACTATGTCCAGCCAAAGTCAACAATAACAGACGTTAATAAAAGATCAAGATGATTTACAATTGGAGCCCTTAAAGAGAAGAAGTGGCTAGATGGAAATTTAATACCTAAAGAACTGCAGGCTCGAGGAAAAAGAAGATCCTTAAATGATATGCCCCAATATTCTAACTGCACTGCACGTACGTGATTTATCAAGTTTTGGTGGATTATGAAAATCGATCTGTACACTACCTGTTTCTATTTGAATCCTCGACTAGATATCACTTGCTGAGATACGAGATAATCTGAATCCATTTGACCGGTTAAAATAATGGAAACAGCAACGATGTCATTGATCATGTCTGGGCTACTGTATCGACGTGAAAGAAGTGAGCGGCTTCATATAACCACTTGAACTATAATTTATACAAGACGGTAGTATTATGTGAAACATGAAGCCATAGCTCACGGAGTTAAACTCGATCGAGATCGAAATCCAAACGATTTATTTTTAGCTGTCTTACCTGTTATCCCACGTCTATACCTATTGAGGCGCACCCCATTTCTAACCATCTAACAAAGAAGAAGTAGAAATAAAATTGGTCATCGGTTATGATCGGTAAATATTTATTTCTTCATTAAATCCCGAAAAAATTCACATCGTGCATACATCGAGACTGCAGCTTGATCCTAGACTCTCTTGATAAGATAAAAGTCATTAATCAATGTTTCATTCGCTGGTTGACACAGTCTTGCACTGACTTATCCATGTTTAGGAATATCGAATGGTTTCAAAAACAACATCAAGAAAAAATGATAAGACAATAAATGCAGTCTGGGATTTGGATCTGCATCGAATTAATCCCCGGTCCCCTATTTCATTAATATTCATTAACATATTCAGCGTTGTAGACCAGATTAAAATCGCGGTTTATAAACATATGATTTGCATTAATATCCCGGTGAGTTATACGAGATTAAATTACGAATTAAGCATGGCCCAGATTTTTGGACACAATTTTTTTCTTTTTGTTTTGTTGCAATTTTTTACGCGACGGAGTCTTTCCAAGATTTGTTTTTTTGTTTAATTTTTTTTTTTCTTTGCTACAATTGAGACAATAAAAACTTACCAATAAAGAATAAATGAATAAAATTTCGACAGTAACTTTACGAGACTCCAAAAAACTTGGATATAAAATTTCAACTCGAGTGAAGAAATTTTCAAATGCCCTAAGACTAGGAATTTGAATGTGAAATATTGTCAGTACTTGGTGCAACATGCCAAGGTCGATATTCATATCGGTCTAACGAACCCGTTTAAATAAAACCGCGTGGTAACGAGACTTGTAAAGACCTTGATCCGTTTCGCCAAGATTGGAATGTGTCTCCCCGCAAATGTGATATGGAATTACTTAATATTGACAGCTCCTTAAAAGAGCTTCCCGCCGTGTGTAAATGTCAATGTCAAATATTAGCGAGTACCTAAACCATTGGGCGGTGTTAGGATGGTGGGGATTGACGCTGATCCAACTATAAAAGATCATCCAGCTCCTGGATCTCCACAACGCAACTGAATCTAGCGAGTACTGGATCAACCAGCAGCGCTAATTTAATAAACTATCAACATGAACCCCCTGGTGAGTATCACTTCAATATTATCCGGCCCAGCCGATCAGGAATCAAAGCTATTAACAAAAAAAAACCAGAAGTCAATCCTAAATCAAAATCTGTTTAAAAATTGATCAAAATTTACCGCAACTTGAGCTCCTTACACAATTTTATTAAACACTATGTAACTATTTTCTTTCCAGATCATTTTTTCCACCCTCTTCGCCATGGCTTACGCCGGCAACCTGGGACTACCACTGGCATACAGTGGCTACTACGGCGGTGGTGCACCCCTGGGTTACGACGGCCGAGTGGTCGATACCCCAGAAGTAGCTCACGCCAAAGCTGTCCATTTCGCTGAATACGCCAAAGCAGCATCAGCCGCTGGTGCAGTAGCTTCAGCTTATGCTCCAGCCTATATCTCAGCCGGTGGTTATGCCTACGGCGCCGCTCCTCTTGCTGCCGATGGTCGCGTTGTCGACACCCCCGAAGTAGCTCATGCCAAGGCTGTTCATTTCGCTGAGTACGCCAAGGCCGCATCTGCAGCTGCCGCCCCCAGCGTTTATGCTGGATATGCCCACGGTGCTGCTCCTCTAGGACACGATGGACGTGTCGTTGAAACTCCAGAGGTAGCTCAAGCCAAGGCTGCTCACCTTGCTGAACACGCTAAGGCCGCTGCTGCTGCTGGATATTCTGCACCTGTTTATGCCACATACGCTGCTGCTCCAGCTGCAATTTATGGTGGATATGGATACGGATATGCAGCTCCTCTTGGACATGATGGACGCGTTGTTGAAACTCCTGAGGTAGCTCAGGCCAAGGCTGCTCATCTTGCTGCACATGCTGCTGCCGCAGCTCAAGCCGCTTGGTAATAGTTTCTACATTCGTTTGTCTGAAGACTTTCAGTCTCAGGCATACTGATCCGATTTTTTTTACTGTAAATACGGTGCTTTAAATATACCTCAAACCAATTTTAAATCAATCACGATATTTACTTGTTTACTTTAACCCAATCCTCTGTCTACCAATTTTGATCAGACACAAATCCAGATCTGTTGAATAGTCATGATCGAAGTGAAGCTTAACGAATCCTCAAGGCTTTAAGCCTTTAGGAAAGGGAGAGCTATTTTGTCAATATCTTTTTTAATACCAACTTGGTGAAGTATTCGGTACCCATAAACTGCATCGGTAATCCGATGACCGTTATGTAAGTAGATATGAGTATTGGTGTTCAGATATTAGATCATGAGTTTAAATTTAGTTATACAATATATCAAAGGTGTGGTGTAAAAAGTGGAACAAAAAAAAATATTTCGCCCACTCTTACGGTTAGTTATTGCCCTCGACTTCAGAATAGGAGAATGAGAATAATTATTTTAACAAGTAACAAAGGGCATTCCGTTCAATCATTGGAGAAATAGTTGCATTGATCAATCGTTGATATGAAAACGGTCACGCAGTGTATGAGGGCAGATAAAAATCTTGTCATGATGTATGCTTAATGCAGCACGTGCAGTGTTACCTCAGTGTGAAATGTAATGTCCTGCACTGCCAGTGTGACATAATACTTGTATTTTTTCGCTAATTTTTCTAGTTAAAAAATTTATGCAGGTGTTTTATTAAGTTGCACAGAGTTTTGGCAATTTAAGTGTAAAACAGTTATCGTGGATTCTTTTTATCTCGTAAAATCATGTTCAAAAAACACGATTGATTTAGACGGTGTGGTAGCTGCTACATAAATAAAATGAAATTATTTTATTATATATTTCCATGTGTTACACATGCCTGATCCGATTTTGTCAAGATATTTTGATTACGTAAAATTCGATCTAAATTCCATACTAGACGGTTTATAAGCAGGCCGAGAAATGTCTGCAAAAAACACTTCGACCAATTAGATACGCGTTATTCGCAACAAGCCTGCCTTGGACACGCGGAATACAGAAGCAATGATAAACCGTCACTATAGTTCTGGCTAAAATTCAGATTCTCAAGTCTTGGTCTGTCAGACAGTCAAGTTCTACTAAAGCTGATTCACACAAGTTGGCTTTCTGATGAGTAGAATAAAGCCATTAAGCGGTCAGCTGAGTCTGCCCAAGATTTAGAAAGAAAATCATTTTTCACAATCTTTATGGTCTTTCGTAGTGAACTTTGAATCTATAAGACCATGTGTTCAGTACATCAAACTTGTCAATTAATGCAGTAGAATAAATTCTGACAGATCTAGTCAAGAAATTTTAATTAAAGTCACTGCGAAAATTCAGTCATTATCTATTGTCTGCTTAAGTGTGCATAAAGCAGTGTAGATAACAATATGTGGCAATATAGCCGGTAATAAATGTCGAGGAAATAAGAACTTGAAACTTTTTATTTTAATAGCATATGTGAATTATCCATCCGTTCAGGAAGTGAATTAATTAATTAATATGGTGAAATATCAACATACCAGAAATGATTTGATTCGCATTAGACTTAAAGAGATAATTTCTTAACCTAAGGTCAACTGGCTTAATAAATTGAAAAATGTATCAAATTTTAACCTTGTCTTGCCCATATTTGCTTTTATAATAATTTATTTTACCTACGGTTTGCGGTTTCTAAAATGAGCTGTTTATGAAATGTTTGGATTGGTACAAATTCCAACACGTCGATGTAATATAAGGTAATAATTATCGCGGTCAAGTGAAATCCACTTCGATATACATTATTATTAGTTATTCATTTCTCAGAAAGTTCAATACCTTTTTTTTTTTTATTTTTTTTTTATTTTTATTTCTTTTTATCAAACTAAACCTACCCCAAAATAATACTTCGACACAAGTCATTTCCTTAATGTTAAAACATCTTTCGAAAGAGTCATCGTACCTCAATCAAGTTCAACTTAACCGGTACTGACCACTGTCCGGTAATAGTTATACCTGTATATATATTCAGTCCAGTTAAAGCGTGGCCCGAGGCGATGATGGATCATTAAATACCCAGAGACGGAAATGGAGAGTAAAATAATGTCAATACTTTCATTACAGTCATGATCGTTTTCCGTGTATATTTAAAATTTCTAATTTCTATTCACCCAGTTTTTACATGACATGATACATAATGATTTTTACTCTAATAGTCGAAGGTTTATTATATGTGATCCTCGATGTTTTTTGGTATTATGTATGTTAGCTGGTTAAATTTTCATACAAAAATACACAAGCATACATACATACATACATACAGGTACATTGAATTATGTATATTTTCTGCCTAAATCAACAAAAATGTATTACGTGAGTACCTAGCTTAACCACGTTGGCTCATATAGAAACTTTTGTTATCCACGACGTAATCGCACCCAATTCTTACAGCCTCTGAGGTATTTATATTTATTTCACATTTATTTACACGCTGCGTTGGCGAAATCATTAAGTTTTTAAGAAATCAGAGAGTGTTGATTTCATACCGTGATAGAAAATTCAAATAAGATATTTTAAGCCTGCAGTAACCATACGGAACTGTTTAACTATATCCACACTACATCCTCACACATCAATCAAAATATAATGAAACATCTAATTCTTATATTAAATTCAATTTAGACTCTAATTAAATAAAGTTTTTTTTTTCGTTTTTTTGTAATTTATTGTTCGACTATGAATCAGCGCAACCTCAAGGCCTCAACCTTACGATTAGTCCTACACCATTTGACCCAACTGAGAACCGATATATATACCTAAGCAGACCGTACGTAGGCGTACCTTAATAATCATGTCTCTATAGTATGGATATAAAAAAAAAAAATTATTCTCACGTCAATACGCATTCGTCAATGTATAATATAAACAATTGTTTACAACCCCGATTAAATTACTAAAGATCAGCGAACCGAGTACTAAATAAGTCTAAAGTTTCACGAGATACCAGGTCAATCGTTCGTGGCTGTAAATCTTTGGTAAATAAATAAAAATCAACCGTTAACAATTTTGTCAGTGCAGCCTATTTGCACGTGGACATAAAATGTGAGGCAATGATCTTCACCTTTCGATAATATCGCGATTATAAAGCCTGTGTCAATCAAGACAAGTGTTGATTTTTGTCTATACATATATATATATATTTTTTTTTTCTTCTTCTTCTTGTTGTTATTACATTCTTTGAGTTAGAAAATTACTGCACAATCTGTGGTAAACCTTTGACCACTTGATAAAAGTTTGCAACAGGTAGATATATATACCTTTGTATATACCAGGTTCACATAGTGATAATTTCAACACGGTCAAAATCTCTACATTTCTTAACCCCGAATATGACATAACTGAATTGCCGTCTAGATTCAAATAGTGTTACGGAATCTTATAGTGTACAAAAATTCCGGACAGTCTAATTAGAAAAAGCGTTAAATAAGTATGTAACCCAAATGTTAACTAAACAATGCGAAATAAATGTCATTTTAGTTTAATTAATTATAATATATTTAATTTTATAAACCAACGTCACATAGGTACATATATACATATATATATATATATATATATATATATATATATATACACCGGATGCATTATTCTAATAATTAAATATAATTTAGATAACAACTCTGCTAACGCTTGATCAGAGTGACGTGGTTGACTCGGCAAAAATGTTTCCTAGTCAGATCAAACCAGATAACTATAAATACCTACAATCTTTCACGTGGGCATTGTCTGTCGCTTGTATCCGCGTGTGCTCGCGTCTGCTCCGCATTGGTCCAGCATTTACATTTTTTATTAAACCAATGCCTTCGTCGTACCCAGCTTGTATACTCACGATATATGTATACATATAAGATATATACGCAAACGGATAAAATACTTTGTTTCGATACCTCCAGACAGTATGGTTTTTTTTTTTTTTACCTCAGTTATCGTAAAAAAAGCTGGTAATGTTACTTGAATCAACGACATCTACAGCAGTACAAGAAATCCGCAAATACTATCTCGATTTAATCGAATCGTCTCATGGCCTTTGATACTCGTCCACGCCTTTGTTTCCCTTCTTGAACTTTACCAACAAACAAAGTCGAGTCTTGAACTATAGCGATTCATTTCTTATATCCTATTTTTAAAAATGATGATAAAAATTTTTATGAAAATATGAGGTGCTGATTATCATTTGAAAAATCGTTCCAATGCAGACGCGTAACGACGACATAGTAGCCTATACTATGTGTGTATGGTGGTCTTGGGTGCCGCAGGGCTTCAACGAGGTCCAGTTGCTGAGGCCACAAGTAACGATTGCCTTGTCGTCGGGCAAATGTCAAGGTCAATTGACTTGGGGCCATTGAAGTCGAGGTGAACCGAGGCCAGGTTTACATTGGGGTGCGGGCGTGGTCCTTATTTCCATCGGGAACCGATTTGCCGATCGCTATATGCGGGAGGGGGCTACGTATAAAAGGAACTCTCACTGTCCTCCAGGAACACAGACGGAATCGAGAGGAGAGATAGCGAGTACTGGTCGCCAGCAGCGCTATACATTATTACAGTATATATTGTACACGCTACAATCACCGAGTTTCTTCGCCATGAACCGCCTGGTAAGTTGCCTTAAGAAACAAAGGAAAGTGAAAGGTTACCTCTTACAGGTAACCCGGACCCCCTCTTTCAACGACTTAAGCGTGGGTAACAAGCCCCCACACCTTCGTACGTCGCGAATTAATTGTCATCATGATTCGACGCTATTATACAACCTTTTAATAATCCTGTCTCAAGGTAAATCGATAACGGTGATCCACAAGAATTCAATTAAGAGTTATTTGCGTTACTTTTCTCTCAGGCTTCTGCTCTATGATTTTCTCATACGATTATTCATAATCCATATTCAGAAATGTTTTTATTTTTTGTCAAGTATTTTTGAATCATGTAGATCCATGTTTCCTGTCAAACCATCAACGTCAATGTCAATAATTTGATACTCTTGAAAATCCTGATTTTTGATTAGAATTTGGAAAGACCATTGACTACTTCCCCCCCTCTCTCTCTCTCTCTCTCTTACTCTTTGTATTCCACGCTTCCACACCCTTGCTATTTCATTTTACTGACAGCCTCGTTCCCATGACCTATCCAGTTCATTAGATTACAAGTAGTTATTCCCGAGGTTGCTATAAGGTTCGGCGAGAAATTTGATATGGATAAAAATGATTTCACTATTATTTCATAAAACTATAGACACGGCTCAGTGGGATCATTAGATTCGATTTATCCTTACGAAGCTTAAGTTCCACATCATGACAGTGGGATACGACGAATTATAGTTTCTCGAAAAGATGTTGAAAGGAACATTCGCCGATCAGTATAAAACGTTTTTTACTTTCGGACCACTTATACATAATACCTGTCCAATCTGTACTCTTGATAATCGATCAGCCCAGAGTGGGCAGTTGACAAGTGCGGGTCCACGCCCGGTTTGGTACCGACGTCCATCTACGGTGTCCACTACATATAACGTGACTAGTAGACAACTAGATCACCGACATCCTGGTTGCCTTGAAACGTCAAGATCTACCACGGCCAATCTAACTATAAAAACTAATCAAAATTTACCCACACCGATACTTAACCGATTAGCGAAAGTGTTCTCTTTCCAACTTCCGCGATTTATTACCTAACGTATCAATAATTTCATTTCATCCTTATCATTTATCATTTGTCGTTTTCACAGATCATCTTCGCCGCTGTAGCTTGCGCTTGCAACGCTGCCTACCTGGGCCCACCTTCGTCAGGTTACGCCGGTCAATCTGTCGGACGAGGAGCAGCTCCTGTCCAATACTCTCCTCCAGCCCCAGTCGGTCAGGATGGAAGTGTGATAGACACTCCTGAAGTGGCACAAGCGAAGGCTGCTCATTTCGCAGAGTATGCTAGAGCAGCAGCTCGTGCTGCTGAAGAGAAGGCGCACCAGGGTGGTCCCGGAGGTCAGGTTAACTACGGATCTCAGGGTCTAGGAGCCTACGCTTCTGCCCCTACACCGGCCAGCTATTCTCGACCAGTCTACGCCAGTCCAGCCCCAGTTTACGCCAGTCCAGCACCTTCCTACGCCTCCCCATCCCCTGCTGCTTACTCAGCACCACAGCCGTACAATTCACCAGCTTCTTACTCAGCCCCAAAATCTTACAACGCTCCTGGATCCAAGCATGACTTTATCCCGGCACCCTTGGCTGAAGATGGAACCGTCATTGACACTCCTGAAGTTGCTGCTTTGAAGGCTGCTCGTCTTTCCCAACTCGCCGAGGCTGAAGCTAGGGCTTACAAGTACGGTGGAGCTGAGGATTACTCTGGACAGGGTGAGCCGATTTATTTATTATAATAATTTTACCAACATTATGAATATCAGGAGAATGTGGACTGGTGCTCCGGTTCAATCGCGACCTCGTAGGTCAGGATTAAATTATATGTAAGCCTTCGTGGGCAGGCGGTTTGCAGGTAACGTTTCAAAGACCATCAAACGAATGACGCAACTTGATAAACCGGTTCGGGCAAATGGTCTCAATTAATTCAGACCGAGATCAATCACAACAGAGCTCGTGCGATCGATAATTACTTTATCTGATTTATTTTTAAACACAAGATATTTACGGTTCGTTGGTCTCTTAATATCAAAAGAAAGTTTTCGGCGAAACTAGTTACACAATTTATCCAAAAATTCTAACCTCCATTTATACCTTCAAATTATAAAAATCAATCAACCGTCGATATCTTCTGTTCCAATCGCATAAAAAATCTCTGTCCCGTTTCAACAGACTGCACGATTTTAATTATTTCAACCGAAATTCCACATCGGAACCAATTTCTGACCATCCCAACTTCTCTGTTTTTTCTTTTTAGATTACGCTGGAGCTCCTCAACGTTACAGTGCTCCAGCTGCTCCACAATACAACAGTGCACCAGCTCCAAGACCCTACTCTGCTCCCGCAAGTTATCAACAAGCTAGTGGATACCAGGGTTACTCTGGTCCCCAATCAGCCTCTTCACCAATCCGTTACGACGCTCCAGCTCCAACTGACCGTGATGGACGTGTTGTTGAAACTCCTGAAGTAGCTCAAGCTACGGCAGCCCATCTGGCAGCTCATGCTCACGCTGCTCAGACGTATCAACCCCAAGCTTATCAAGCTCAACAGAGTTATCAACAACCACAACAAGCCTATCAACAACCTCGAGCTTTTGAACCAGCTCAGGGATATCAACAGCGGTGGTAAAAGAGATTATGAGGAATGGACACAGCTACCCAACGATTTGACGTACTGTAAATAATGCTAGGCGAATAAATTGTTTTATAGAAATTTCACTGTAACCAGATCACCCGTGTTTTCTAATCCCCAATACTAGTACGTTACGCAATATCCGCGGAAGGTGTATTATATTATTTAGTCTTTACACCTGATGTAACGGCCTAGATTTTAAGAACTCCTATATACATACCTATATATATATATTTACTTCCAAGTGATTAATTTTGTTCAAATATCTTCAATTAATTAATAAAATGATAAAAGTAAGTATACTATATACATTAATTCGCACCTTTTTTACACACATTTACATTCGTGTTTATACATAGACAAGTTCAGAAAGGAATAATCAAGAAATCCCACGGTCAATTTGAAAGAATTCATAAATCGTGCAGGGAAACGGTTAATTAACGGTGAAATTTATTACATCCATTTTTTGAGAAGAGCTATCTATTTTTTTCTCACAATTTATTTTACATCGTTTGCAGAATTTGTTTCTTAAGCTTTTCGGTTCTACTAATTGAGCCAGAAATTATACCTAATTGGATACTTAGTCGAGGGTGTATTGAATTCGGAGAAATTCCATCGTATCTTTAGACCACATTGGAGATTATACGTATAACGGAGATCGATAAAATTTATAATAAATAACAGTATAGATCAAACGATAGTGTGGAGACTGAGGAGCGAACGAGTATTAGTCATAGACCGCAGGCTAGCCTCGATTTGATTTTGTCGCGGATTGCGGTAAGTGTAATTCAAGAGACCAGAGATCACGACGCGTTTTCACCGGGTGTGGACATCACGGACTGTGAGGCTTACGCCCCAGATATCTAACAACAATTTAATAAATATATCTTCGACATTGGAATTACAAAAATAAACCATTGGAATGTGTTATCAATAAGTACGACATGATATACTCGTCTCTGAATCTCAAAAAGAAGATTAATCAAAAGAGAATCAAAAGTGTATAAGAATAAATTTTTGGTTCTGGATCATCGAACTTTACTAGTCATTAATTTTTCATCGCTTATTATTAAAAACGACAATATTTTAAATTGGAGTTTCTTCTATCTTTCGAATAACTGCTTCCACCTTTGCGTACTTTAAGGATATTGGATGCTGTGACATAACGTGAAGCATAACATGACAGATAAATAATCGAATCGAACGAAAGTTTAGCTAAAGTATCGTCTAAACGTAACAATCGTTGAGCGTAATAATGTTTTTTTTTTTTTTTAAACAACCATCGGTAGAAAAAAAAAATTGCAAATTTTGTATATCAAGAAAAAAAGAAATAAAAATGAAGTTTGAATTACGTGATGGGATATTAACTGATCCGTATCGCGTAGTAGGTATAGACGAAGGAATCCATAACTCGTACACACGCCCTATTACGATCTTATTTATCTTAGGTAAATTCTGTTTAGAATTAGTATTACGAAATACATAGGTCATCGAGATGACGTGAGAAGAAATGCCGGAGAATGGAACGGTAAAGGAACCCCCACAGGATCGAGATAAATAATCCTTTAACTCTGTAGGTACCTACTGAGATCAATTCTTACAGAGTGTTCCATAACAATTGATTTCATGAATCTACTTTTGACAGTAAAAAAATCAAAAATAAAATACTTTGGATGCCAAATTATTGCAAAATTTTTTTTTTTGCAGAGATTGTGGCCGTATTTTAAGATTCTATTCTCCTTTTTTTTTTAATTTTTTTTTTTTTTTTCAAAAGTAACGGTAGCTAATAATTAATCGATAAATTAATCCCAGACCAATTGTCATTGAGTATCGATTTACGTTTGGGATTTGAAATCCGATAACACGTGGTTACTGGCTACATTACCTATCGTAACATTATAAACAGCGCAATAAATACATTGCAGTGGATCAATTTCAATGGGACACCCTTTACCTAGATAGTCTAGGTAGGGTTGATACACATGTAAAAGGTCATAAAGTGGATTAAATCATACAAGTGAAAAGATTTCTCGCGCTGTTATAAATCTGCAAGATTCTAGAATCAAGATAAAAACGTCGCGTCGCCTCTCTAGCCGTAAAAATTTCAGTAACATAAATAGACGGTTTTTTGTTAATTTTTTTTTTTTGTTTTTCTCAAATTTTAACTCTATTCTTTGCCATTTACGTCACAACTGAATGTTACATACATACATTACATGCATCTATCGACCGTCATAATACTTGAGAAAAATATAATTATGAAATAATGAAAAAAAAAATAATAATAATAAAAACTGTTAAACTATATAGAGAAGCAGAGATCAAATATGATAAGAAATTCTGTCTTGAGAATCGCGATTCAATTCCCACTTGCAATTTTTTATTCAGACTTACACCTTAATGTATGTATCATTATATGTACAGATGTATGTAACTAAATATATATTCGTGTATCGGGTGTTCTGATTTCTAAGTTTCTTACATATGCGAGAGACAGGATTGGGTGGACTGAACTATAATAAAGAAAGAATGAAAAAAAAAACAAGGATAATTTCTTTACTCCTACAAGATAGCTGAGCAATAAGAACTTAAGTCACGTAAAATATACCTCTCGACGAATTTCTTAGCCCTGACTATCACCGTGTGTCCAGATACTATCCCAACTGTTATGCAATTCACCTGTCAACTCAGTCGACAAATCTTAGATAGTTACGCCGGATTAGATGTTATATATTCGAGTTATAAGTTTGACAGTGTGACACGATCATCAATAACACTATCCACAGATTTGACCTTATAGATTGAAATTTTTTAGTTATAGATCTCACGAATAGCGCGGTAGATTTAAATCCGGTGGATGAAAATGATTGAGAGTAACGTAGGTATATAAGAGAGGACGTAGAATTGTAAAATGATAAAAATTGTTTAAAAGATGTATGAGAAATGTGTGTTTACCTAATTGTTAGAGAAAAATGAAAAAGAAACGGTTCTCTTCTCTTTATTTCTTCTTTGATTCTTCTTTTAAATTTGTTTTGTTTTGTTTTTATCTACGGATGAGAGAACACGCGTGTCTTGATGACGCAAATTACCACGCTTACGCCTTACGTCAGCTACGTCACGCATGTTGAACCTGAGCCGTCCTCGCCACATTTCAATTCCAAATGCTAATAACGGTGGTTGCTACAATCGAACCGCGTCCTTGCCTCATCCGCGGCCACGACCACGACAACGACAACAATAGCATCTGTGATGTATATCAATAAAATTAAAACAATTCGTTGTTTCGAGTTATATTTGCGAATCGGAGTTTTTTTGTTTCCAATTGGGAGTCTAAAGATTTGATAATATTTCATTCCATGAAAATTGTAAAAGAAATCGTGCAGGGTGAGTGAATTTTACTTTTACACATATGTATACTCATGAAGAACGTAAATTTTCGCAATTTAATAACCCGCGCGTTGTCTTGATTGTAAAGTTTTAACAACAACAAACCATGTGTGTATCTTGTGTGGCAATGTGTAATTAAACCAATAAAATTTTCTATTCGATAATATACATATATGTATTGTATTGCTATAATAATAAGGGAAAGTGTGTTGGTATAAATATTTAATGAAAGAAAATTTATTATTTCGATTTCGAATATGATAAAGGAATTTCCCAATCGCAAATTGACGAAATATACGATATTGTATTAAACCGATGAACATCGCTCGTTGAAATAAGAACAATTGAATTGATAGTTTATTTTTTATTTGTTTTTTTTTTTTACTTTACACCCGATTGAATGCCTCTCAATTGTAATCTGTGTTAATAAGTATAATCCAAGAATTTATCAATCACTATATAAAAGTAGTAAACCGCAAAATAAAAAGCGAATAATTTTTGTCAGTTATATTGACGCGAAATTATCGTTAAAAAAAAACAGAAGAAAATATTTAAAATAAAAAAAAAAAATAAAAATACAGAACAAATCCGAAGCCACAATTTCTTGCACGTCTTATGCAACACCCTCCTATACAGACGTCGTTCTTTTCTTGAACGATTTTCTCGACGTATCGCGACAGAAAGAGCTGCCTGCCTTGAGCAACTTCTCTGATCTACGACTTGGTACTAGATGCTTAGATTTATTTGCGGCTTGGCTTCAAAAGGGCCCATGTCAAAATTTGCAACTTCCAATATACTTTATAAGAGAGCAAAACTCCACGTTGAATAACATTCCGCAAAGTTGTTATATAAATTTATTTGAAAATTTTACGATCTTCATCGGATTAAATTTTTTTTTTTCTAATTTTCCTTCGATCATTCATTTCCATATCAGAATTAATCAATCAATCAATTTTCAGGTACGATTTAAATAACATGAAAAGAAAAAATTACTGTACCATTTTTATAACCATTATTTTTACGATTATTACAAACTGTAGCGTTAAATTTGGCGCTACAAGAATAATGAAAAAAAAATGAATAGGGAAAATAAAATTGCTCATATTTTTAGCGAACGTATGAAGTTTGTTTTGGGCCACGTATATATTCAAGGTGGAAATTTTCCGGTCCAACTCAGCGAAATTTATTCATACTTACATTGAAAGGATGATTTGAAACGGAACGCAATATAGTTTGAAGTGGCGCGTAGATATCGTAACAGGTAGGTAAGCAGCTACTACAAGTAGTAGGTATCCAGTATTGATGCGGTTAAGGAAGAAAGTATCAATGGCCAAAAATGATTTTGAATAATCGGTATGAGGAAGGGCCCTAAGAATTGCGAGGGGATAGAAGGTAATTAGAGTATTTTTCTGGGCGTGGCGACGATAGACTAAGAAGTTGTAGTGGTGACGTCAAGTGCATTTGCTATAAAAGCGACAGCTCTCTCGTCTCAAGCGCACTTCGATCTGATCCAAGTCCTATAAGGTTTCACGTTTGTGGTGTCTGAGTAACGCAACGATGAAACTATTCGTAAGTGCAGCGTTAAAACGGATAAACATATACAAATTTATAGGTGAAAGAATTCGAATCAGAGAAACAAAATCATTGAAGTTACTGACGAAAGAAGGAAACAGAACGGCCCTTAGATCAAGTGAAAAATTAAAAATCTCTTAGTTTCAACAATAAACGACAAAAAAATTGGTCCAAGTTTGAGAAAATCTCGAACCTCGGGTTCATCGAAAATTATCCTAAACGCAAAAAATTTATTAAAATAAAAACATACGAAAATTTTCATCGGATTTTGAAAATCGAACTGCACCATTGCTGTGCCATACTCAATGGCAACGAGGATTGAATTCCCATATAAGCCTACAGTCACAGGATTACTTTTAAAAAAAACAAGTCTCGAACAAGTTTTCACTTCGCTTTATACATCGATCTGCGGTTATTGCAGACCACGTAAAATGACCGAATAAAATCTGCCGTTAAACCGTAATAAAAAATATTAAAACAAAAAAATTATACAAACATCTAGCAAAAGAAATTTATTTTTCCCAGGTGCAGATTATCTCCGCTGTTGCGGCTCTCTCTGTAGCAAAATCTGGCTACCAGGTAACGGCCGCTCCAACCTACGGTTATCAAGGGCCTGCTGCACCCCTGGCTCATGATGGAACCGTTCTTGATACTCCAGAAGTAGCGCAAGCAAAAGCAGCCCATTTAGCAGCACATGCAGCTGCTGTTGCGAGGGCTTCTCATCGATACCAATATGACCAAGGCGTTTATGGATATAACGAAAATGCCGGTGCCTACGATGGTGCTTCGTACTCCGCACCCCATTCTCAAGGTTATCGTGGACCAGCGGCTCCCCTGGCGCACGATGGACGCGTCGTTGATACACCTGAGGTACGTTCTTCAGGGGGAGATTAATCATTCGATTTTTCGTGCATTAAATTATCTCAATGGATGTAGCCTTGTGGTAGGTAGTTTGAACCCTGATATAGGAAGGACGAAATGTATGGCTCAATTCAGAACAAACTTAGAATCCCACTTAGTAACTACTTGAAACTTGAAAGCCGATCTGTGGAGACAAAATCACGAGAGCTGATCTGCATCATGAACTCGAAATTTGGGCAGAAGTATGTTAAAAAAAAAAAAATAGTCTCTGGCAAAAGGATCACTTTTCGAGTTTCAAGGTTCACAGACCCTGTTAAACAAATAGAAACTATATCTCGTGAAAGTGCAGCACATAGTAAACCAGTTTTCCCTAATAAGAAAAGCTGCCATCCGGAGTATGTATTCACTTGCGCAAATAAAATCATGCAACTATAATAATACGATCATTACACTAATTAAACTGTCTGATATAATCGCAAACGCGATGACTGTTACTCATTTAGCTTTCAATTTATAATAAACATTATTTTATCCAAAGGTCGCTCACGCAAAGGCAGCTCATCTAGCTGCTCACGCTCATGCTGCAGCCAGAACAAGCCACTACGGAGGTTACGAAGGTGATGGTGGATACAGAGGCCAGTTTGCAGGTCACGGTTACGCTGTACCTGTCCAAGTTGCCTACACTCATACGTCCCCCGGTGGTTATCAAGGGCCATTTGCACCCCTGGGTCAAGACGGTCGGGTTATTGATACGCCTGAGGTCGCGCAAGCCAGAGCAGCACATCTCCAAGCGTATGCTCACGCAGTTGCACTAGCTAGTAATCAGGGGTATAATACGTCAGGGGAATTAGCGCAGGTCCATGAACCTTCGTCCGCGGAAGGACCGTCTCATGAGGAAAGTTACTACTAATGAATTTGCGGATTTGAAAAATTTTTAGTCGTTTTTAATACAATCTAAAGTCATGCGCTAGGCGTAAGATATAATAGCTGTAGTATAATTCGGGAGAGATTGTTATATGTATATACGAGAGAAAAGTACTTTTTCAATAACTCCTTATGGGATTGTACTACAGCTTTTTATTCGTTATTATTTTGGCGTTCGGAACACGATCACTTTTAATACCACCAAAATGTATTCGCCTATATAGTTTTATATACAATTCTATGTAATTTAACTACGTTTAAACATTATTATTAATTATTAAATGTTATTATTATCATAGCTCATACGCGTTACTAACTTTTTCATCCATTTCTTTAGTTTAAGTCATATAATATATAATATAAATATACATATGTATATGTTGTAGTATATAATAAAGGTAATCGACGATGTGAACTGTTATTCATCTGATATCACTTTCTTCTCTAGTTTTATATACCCGAGTACTTACTCTCCCGGTCACTAGGCCAAGTCGTATATTCGCATTTTTGCATAATAACCGTATATTACATGCCGTTAGGTATACATATCCATATCATACTGTTATAGTGGCACTTGACATGGTACTGTCTGTCTTTATTTTTATTTATTTATTTTGTTTTTTTACTACAAATGTTTTGCTGGTGTCAGGTGTGAAAAACAAACGGTTTCGCAAAAACTATTAATTTCACTTAAAAAGATCGATGCAAAACTTCCGCGAAATTTTTACAAATTTTGTGGTCAATCTGCGAAAATACTTCAGCGTCACACATATGACAAATTATCATTTGGTGTGGTTATAATTTAATTACCAAAACGACTTTTTTTTATTTTTGATTATTCTATACGTATGTATAATATTGTAGTCAGAATGTTGCACTTTCTAATTATTGTCGCGAAACTGATGCAACGTATGACATACACCGAGTTTTTTTTTTTTTTATTTAGGATTAATTTTTTTCGTTCCTGTCGGAAGTTGGCGAATTAATTCGTGTTTTTAAATGATTCTCAAATTAAGTCGGTGAAACAAAAAATCTTATAATGTAATAGAGGATTTAGAAAACTGTGTAATATCGTACCACGTGAAACTGAAGATACAAAACCAGGAAGTAGTTAAAAGCAACGCTTGAGGTAACGGTCTGTACCGTATGACGATTACGTCAAACACAAATTCAAGCCACGGAACTGAGAGTACAAAAATTAGGAGTCTGGGCTGGCCAACACAGATCCTTATGACGCAATAAGAAACTGTATATGGCTTGTAAGAAATTACTGAAAATTTTTCGCTCGCTAAAAACAAAATGATAACATAATAAATCAAAAGTAAGAAATGTCTTACAATTCTTTAATTTTCAAAGTGTAGAGAACTCCTAGAATTCAAGACTCTGCATGCCTACATGTCGTGTTTTTAAGCAGATTCTTCTTTTAAATACCAAAATCCATCTTCGAAGAAACGAATGTCGAATGAAAATAAATTTAACTAGACACCATATGCCACTGCATCTGCATAAAACACTGTCAGCTGCATTCTATTATTGTAATAAACGTGTTGTATGTAAATGTGATGAAAGTATTGAGCGTTAATTCCTATGGTTCAAGACTGATTACAGAAGTCGAAGTTTAAGGGTCATTAATTTCATGACCCTCACGTCTGCTAGGTGTAACCTGGAACTATTTAATTATCGCATACCTGATCAGCAAGCTCTGAGTCTCGCGGCCTTGATGCATTTGTAACTTATAAGTACGTATTCATATACGAGAGGGTCACGGAAAGTCGGGGACACCAACCAGTTCCGTATATCAAACGCCTTCGCGTTCCACAAACCGAGACACGCCTGCCTCGAAGTTAAACGAGTAAACAGGTAATTTCTTTATTCATTTATTCGTCCGGAATTATTACCTACTCCCTCTTAATTATAAAGGAAAATATACTAATTATAAAGGAAAATACTATACTCCTAAGATTCTGTGGGTTACATATACAGATATGTTTTTTTTTTATTATTGGTAAAAATTGATATTGTATACACAGTCAAAATGATTACAGCATATAGAGTATTTATACAGCGTGAATATAACGATTTTTTTTTTTTTTTTTTTCATTTTTATATAATTTTTTAATTAATCACGACTCGATAATCCTGGACATATTGCTGAAAATCCAGAAATTCTAAGTGATGCATAAAGAGATCCATGAAAGAGAGTCAGTCAGTCGTTTATTCGACGTTATATTATATTCAGTCACTTTTTATCCCATTCCAGTTAAATTCCTGCCTCCGTGATCAGGTGGCATTCTTTTTTTTCTCCTATATCTACAAATAAGCGACTGACTTTTTGATAATAATGGTCAAGTATTGCGAAGTTAGTACTGTTCATGAGCACCGTTCCATCCTCCGTTCCAGCCTCCGTTCCATCCTCCGTGACCTGGGTTCCAGGCGTCAGGAGCTGCGGCCGGAGCTGGTCCAACTGGAGCTCGTTGGGCCTCAGCATTGTACAGTGAAAAATGAACAGCTTTAGCTTGTTGCACTTCCGCAGTATCTACGACACGACCATCAGGTCCAAGAGGCGCCGGAGGTCCGCTAAAATAGCAAATTTTTTTTCGGTTATACAATGTATGAGTACAAATTGATAATATCGCACAATTTGGATTTCTGTTTACTACTTTTTGAACTGTGAACCAACCTGTAAGGAGCGACGTAATTAGCTGCAGCCCAGCTACCGTCAGGGCCTCCATATGGTCCAGATGGCCCTGGCCCTTTCGGAGCGCGAGCGTTTGCTTCCGCCAAGGCGTTGAGGTGAGCGGCCTTCAGCTGGGCAACTTCCGGTGTATCTACAACGCGGCCATCAGGACCGAGAGGAGCTGGTGCTGCAACACCGGCGTAACCTGCGTGAGGTGCTCCGTACCATTGCGGAGCGCCCAAAACCGCAGAGGCAAAAGACGCCAAAACAGACACTAGGATCTAAAAACAAAGGAGATGGAAGTAGGGAGAAAGTTGATTTTAAGAATAGCGAGTGAAAAAATAAGTAAAATTTGAGTTAAATTGGGTAATTAAGTACCTACATTGCACTAATTTTACTTACGAACGTGTTCATGGTGATACTAAGTCGAGGTAATGAACGAGGGATCCTAAGCTGATCTTTGTGTCGTAGAACTCCAGGACTACTTACTCGTTGATGGCAACAGATCGTTCAATTTATAGGTTGCCAAGAGTCCTCCCCGCGCTGCCGACATCAGCGTCCTAGCTACCACACCCAAGAAAGTGATCTCTTTCTTACTCCCATAGAGATTGAACGTACTCGGTGACCGTTCATTTCAATCCCGTAACATTTACAGAGACGCCCTCGATTGTGTGCGCCTGCAATATCTGGAGATAACTAATGCAGGTATGTTACTATTATATACGCCTATACGCCCATGCTAACGTTATAACCCCGAGTACAAGACATACAAATAAGAAATCGTCTATATATCATAGGATAAGTTTCAGTGTTTCAGTGTTTCTATTGACATTGACATTTTACTAGACTGGAATCACGTCGACACTTGTTCTTGCATCATCTAGATATATGCTTAAGGAATTTCCGTAATACCTTCCAATTTAGGGAACCTTTTGCAACTCATTCCTGCAGGATCATTCAATCATAAATATGACAACCAGTCACGCAAGAATAACCGTTTGTTATGCATATCTACCGATAACTTTCCCATTGACATAACACCTCAAGATGAACTCTTTGAATATTCATATAGCTAAAGTGATTCGTTGTCAAAGGTGATGGTTGTCAAACCTTTATTTCAGTTACTGTCAATTAAGACTAAGACCTAATTGACCTTGTAAGAAAAAAGTATCGCACCTTGGGTGGAAAAATTCTAATCACAGTGTATAGCTTGAGGAAATATCATAAAAGGTAATACCGTTATAAGATTACGGAATGAAAACCAGTAATTATGGATTCAGTAATCAATTAGCAATTGATGAATAAATGAAATCAAGCTTAGCTACTGTGTATATATTTATGATAAACTAGTAATTTTTCCTATGTATAGTTAGATATTACGTTTTACTTTCATTCGAGCGGTCATATGTTGACAATCGATATTAACCGATCGATATTTTATGGGATAATTCAATACAGATTTAATCATTTTCACGGCAGGTGATCAACCTTGATAGTTTAGCCTGCAGTGAATGATCTTTCGCTGTTGCAGATAGGTACCTACTTTGCGGAGGTAATTAAACTCGATAATTGCAAGCCGTGACATTTGCAAATATTATTCAACTTAATTGTAGATTCGAAATACGTTTAAATACACTCCAACAATACATTCCAATCACAGGACATGCGAGTTATAAACACAATCTAGCCTTATTACATGTCACCGACACACTCCTCCTCGGTTCAGCGATCAGGTCACGCTTATATTGATCCTGTACCGCATTGTACATATCTTTCTATTATACATATGCGTGTATAAGATATGTTTTTTCATGGGTGACAGAACGCCAACGCTTAAACAGCTCGGTTAAGTAGAGTGTAGATCCTGGCCAAACTTCGAAACACCTGGACATTCTAATACAACATAAATAAAAACAGAATTCTTAATACTAAATGTAGTCAGAAAGGATAATCTAACGATGCTTAGGTAAGAAATTATAATCCTGTTTTAATTTGTAGTAATAATTTTATTTTTTTACATCAATGTCTACAAACAAATGTCGAATAATTAACAACGATTTAAGGTACAAATTTACGACTCCTTTATACAACAGGAAACATTTAGCGATATAATTTCGTCTACCAATGACGAGCGGGTGCACCGTAATAACCAGAGCGTGCGGAATGAGGAGCCCTAGCGTATTCTTCAGCGTGTGCAACTAAATGGGCAGCCTTAGCGTGAGCAACCTCTGGTGTATCAATCACTCGACCATCATGACCAAGAGGAGCTGGTGGACCATGGTAAGCAGCCGCGTGCTGGTAACTAGCTGCACCGTAGCTCGGAGTACCATTGTCGTAATCACCGTAAGGAGCAGCGTGATGGGCTTGAGATGCGGCGTCTGCGTGGGCAGCAAAATGCGCAGCTTTAGCATGAGCTACTTCGGGGGTATCGATCACCCGCCCATCGTGAGCCAAGGGTGCTGGTGGACCGTGGTAACCATGGGCTGAAGGACCGGCTAGATAATGACCACTGGAACCCTGAGATGGATAATAGCCTGGATGGCCGAAGGCGATGCCTGCGATGGCTGATAGGACGATCTGTAAAATGGAAATAAATCGAAAATTGTTTATATATTGTGTTGAATTTTAGGATAATTATTGTGATGAAACGATGGGATTTAGATATTATAAATTATGTGATGTAGTATTGACGGAGAGATGGGAAGTAAGCTTAAGCGAAATAAACTCACGAAGAACTTCATGTTTGTTGAGTTAGTGAACAGTTTGGTCTGAGGAATGGTGCGTTTCGTAGCTATTTATATGTCCAAGGTAAATAAAATAGTGGACAGTTGTTGTGTCCTACCACCGCCCAGTCGATTCAAAGTTTCACGTAATATCCTACAGATATTGATATTTCACATATTGTTCAACGTCGTGCAGGTATAGATTTGGTAATCACCGATGAAAGGTGCCTTGCAACGAGAAATAGAGAGGGATATGTATACCGAATTAGTACGGTAGTGAGAGAGGAGAAAACAGCAAGAGTAAGGGAGTGAGAGTTGATTCGAATAACAAGTCTAACAGTCTAATTACGTGAATACAGAACGTGCTTGTTGTCCAATTCTGTATCAAGACAAGGCGAAGGTTCTCAATTACACAACAACACGAGTTGCGTTAATTGAAATCAGTAGTTCCTAATTCCGTTAGAAAAAGCTGCGACGTTACAAGTAGACAATAACGTATCAACGACCAGTAACCCGAACTTCGAAGTATCAATTACTTACAATTATAGTTGGATGGTTTAAAGCTACAAGGAAATTAAGACAGACAATCACAGCGTTTGCTTGTGGTAGAAGATGGATAATACATAGAGTATATCACTAACTCTCTATTACTACCGTTTTAATTGCCACTAATTATGTGATTATTTAAATCAAACCCCATACTGTGGTTATTTTTTTATTAGGTAGACAGAAACGCACTGTTACGGAACGGCGTATTATCCAACGAAACATAATTGATTATGAAGATTATGATGAGAGAGAAAATGAAATTATTTTTAAACTTTTTTTTTCTTCCAGAAATAGGCCTTTGCATACGCAATAGAATTTTATTTTTTAAATTTTTTTCTTCGTTTTAGTTATTGGGAGTGGGATAATAATCTCCAGGTAAAGCGACGATCTTGCAAAGTGGAGCGAAAAAGTGGTCCTAGATGTAGGTATAATGTGTTTTGAAACACTGAATTTGACAGGTCACCAGAGCCCAGAACCTTGCTATACTTTCTGGAATAAATTCCACAGATATGAACAACGGTGTCCTTTTCGAACAGGCTTTCACGCTGCCCCGTGAAATTTCAATTTAATATCCAGTCTCCACGCTCAATACTATACGTCACTATGAGAGACCACAAAACTCGAGACAAAAGGTGGGAGAATATATTGAGTAATTAAACCAACTACCATCTGTATATAAGCGCCGAAACTAGTCCCGAAATCACATACGTTCCAAAAGTTTCCAAGAAACCAGGAAAGATGAAGTTACTCGTGAGTGATCACCTCATATTACTTGAAAATAACAAAAAGAATAAAATACATATGCCATATTATCATCGGCTACAAAAAAAAATAAAAAAATATTATTAATCACAAAAACTCCAATTTCATTTCATTGTCGAACATAATAATTTTTGATTATACGATTTAATATACGTGTATCATTCAATAAATAACTAAACAATATATCATTGCGATTTGCCCGAAGTGATACCGTGGTTAAATAATTTTTTTTAAATAAAAAGAAAATAATAAAAGACTAACTGAAATTTTGACACATGTATAAACGTGGTTAACAATAACCGACCTCGAACAACGGTGCACATACCTAATTACCTATAGACTATGATACATGTATAGTATATATGTATATATATAAGAATTTAGTAATAGTTTGGTAATACTATTCCCTGTTTAGTCGATCAATTATTTTCTTCATCTAATCCAAGCACGCGCCAATCACGCGGAACTAACCACAAATATGAGAATGTAATATCAGGTCCTAAAAAAAACCGTTCTCAATTTACAGATCACTCTCGCTGCCTTAGTCACCGTTGTAATAGCCAAGCCAGGTTATTCCTCCTACAATAATTACGGTGGAAACGGCGCTGGATATGGTGGTTATCACGGACCAGCTGCGCCTCTAGCTCACGATGGTAGAGTCATCGAAACACCGGAAGTAGCACATGCAAAGGCTGCTCATCTTGCAGCACATGCTGAGGCAGCTGCTAAGGCATCCTGGGGTGGTCCAGCTGAGGAACAACACAGCTATGGTTACTCTGGATATGGCGGTGGTGCACAAGCTCATGGCTATGCTGTGCCAACAGGATTCAGCAACAACGTAGCTCACGCTGGTCATGGATACCACGGACCACCAGCACCTCTGGATCACGAAGGTCGCGTTATCGACACTCCAGACGTTGCGCATTTGAAGGCTGCTCATTTGGCAGCTCATGCTGAAGCTGCAGCTAAAGCTCACTACAACGGAGGATACGAACTTGACGGATACTCTGGTGGACATGGTTTAGGAAATGGTTTAGGACATGGTTTAGGAAATGGTTTAGGACATGGTTTAGGCTATGGTTTAGGACATGGTTCAGGACACGGTTATCATGGACCAGCCGCACCTTTGGCTCATGATGGCAGAGTTGTTGATACTCCAGAAGTAGCCCATGCTAAGGCTGCTCATTTGGCTGCTCATTCAGCTGCTAGTAGTGCTCATGGACATGGCTATTACAATGGCTATGCACAAGCACCGGCTTACAAATGGTAGAAGCTTGTAGACCCCTCGGTGAGATTTGGAAATGTGGAGAGATAACTACAACTACGTTTCCACTATCAAAGCCGTTCCTCTGCTGTGACGTGTTCCATAGATTTTAAGATTTTTGAGAATAAATTGTTGTTAAAATTTTACTTAATGCTGAAATTATTCCATTCCTGAAATTAACCTGTCAGACATTCACACCTCTCCTATGTACTTTTTGAGATGACAAGTACCTATCTTGTCATTTTTTATATTTATTTTTTATTTTTTACTTTTATTTATGGTTTAATTATGAGGACTATACATAGGTACATATGTGTTTGGGAGTGCGTTAACCTCGCGTTTCATTTACGCAATTTTCACGTGACCCCATGTGTCTCGGTTTCTGAATGTGCGAAAAAAAGAAAAAAATACCACCGAATGCTTATCTACTTGCCTAACTGAGAAAGCTGGTTAAAACTGTAAGCGGTCCTTATAATTCTTGCAGATTTCTCCACGGTTACTTCATCATTAGTGCAACGGAGTTTTATAAGGTTGACCTAGAGTGCGGTAAAAAAAAAAAATGACAAAATAGAAAAGAAGAAAAAAAAAAAAAAGACTCCAACAATCACGTGCATAAATAATCTCTGTTTAGCAAGAAGTAAAAAAACTTGCCGTTACTAACAATCAATTGCACCGTTAGAATCGCAGAATATAATTGTGCGCATTCCATATATACACATAATATAATATTGTCGAGAATGGAACAAATATCGTATAAGAATATAATTCGCCTACCATATAGGTATACATATATAATCGAATATGTATAAATAATTATATTTTTAGCAACCAAGGATACGAATAATTCCCACGTAAATGCGCATTCTTAAACCACGAATCTATAAGGAGCGATATTTAAAAGTACGTGATATCGTGCATATTACTAATTATTTATGTGTTTGAGGTGTGCCACTCGCTTAACTATTTGCCCACAACGCGCAGGCGGATATATATATATGACACGGAATGTTCATTGTATTTAAAATAACGACGTAATAAAACGTCTGAAATATCTCGTAGTGCAGTTCAAGGCTTGTATGTCTCACCATACGTGTGTCCGTACATCATACCTATATCCGGGAAAAAACCCTTTTGATCTACCCAATCTTTAAGCCCATCAATTATTCAGTAACATTTATATATTAGTTTTTGGCTCTGTCACATCAATTACATCTCATAGATCAGTCAAGTTATGATCATGTACTTGACAAGGTTCGAGCATATCATTAATTAATCAACTCGGATTAACTTCGAATTTCTAATTTCCGAGACTAGCTGTAAACTACCCGATAATAAAATTGTAAAGATTTATAAGGTTTGAAATTAATTAGGGAATCAGAGGATTCAATTTGTTTATATCAATTAAGATTCATCATTTTCGTTATTATGTCAATGACGATATAATCTCTAATGAATGCACACCTGAATGATAGGAGCAATTACTTTGACACTTACTTCGCGGAATAATGCGGAGTACAGTATCTCAATTGTATTGTAGAAACAGCAGTTTAAAAAAGCGAAACCATTGCGAATGAATTTCGCTACATTTAGATGAGCAAAAAGTTCGATCTCAATAGCCCAATCGGAGCTACTTTTGTTGAGATTCTAGCAACTGCCAAGGACAGATAAGCAGAACAGTTTTACATCCCTGGTATAAAACTGAGAGTATATTGGCACAAAATTTTAAATTTCACGGGAATCTGTACCATGACGTGATCTCGCGAATTTATGCTACCCGGATCCAGATTGTAGGGACGCTCTCATAAGTCATACGTATGGGTCATCAGGTTCGGAACAGAAGCCCATGATAATCGTCGAGAGACACTGGAGACAATAAATGGAAACCATTCGCTAGAATTACAAAGATAAATGTTATTTTCGGTCGAGTCACGGTGGCGGCTGTCACGCGGAAACATTCGACGGCCTTGGCGGTCAAGTGATGTAAAAGTAACCGCCAGAAATGAGAGACCCAACAAACTTATAGTGGGGAAGCGGGGGATTAAAGGATTATAAAAAAACCACCGAAGGAATGCGATCTAAATAAGTGTGGAACGAGACCAACAAATCATAACAATGAATGCTTAGTAGCTTGTCCCCTCGTGCAGCCAGGATCTGATTTTCAACGTCCTTGTCAACGACTGTACGATTTCGCGGATCATTTCTCTTGAACAATCAATTTTATCAAATAGTTTGGACTTTCTTTAATTACAATCGTAATTTTTTCGCCAAAGAATTTAATACGTGATCGATTATAGAGTTTGGTATAATTGATTGATGGTAATTAGACTTAATATTCTTGCAAGCGTTAGGCTTAGGTTTTAATTTAATTAACACTTAGACCGTCAGTCCGAGGTTTCACTGTAGATTTAAATTATAACGTAACATGATAATCGGCTTGAATCTCTCGCAACAAAGGTACGCTGAGGATTGCGTTGCGTATTATACAGTATAGGTATAGTTTATACTATAAACTGCACGCACGCACGGGCACAACCATGCGGTTGCGCCAATATCTCTCTTTTTTCCGAAATTATTTCGATTACGTAAATACCAAACGCGACCAAACTCGACCGAGGCGTGAGGATTAGTGCAAGAGAGATATAGAGAGGACAGTGTAGGTAATTCTTCTGATGCTGATTTTTTCGTGGGAGCTGTGTCACTTTCTCAGAATGTATGTATATATACGCATAGGTATATATTCAAGCTTCGATAATGCAACCATATATACATATATTGTTTTTTTTTTTTTTTTTGATTTTTTTTTTTTTTTTCATAATTATGGTTACATCGCGAATGATAATGAATCATTAAAATGCATCATAACTAGGATGTATTGTTGAATACTAACTGATGTAATAGAGGAAATCGTGTCATCCGCTATATCTATATGTGTGGCAACTTTAACCGCCCATCTAATGAAATTCCTCTATAACATCATATGCCGAGGGGCGTGCTAATCAATTAGATATTGAGACACCATTCATCGACATTCGCTTCGGTCTATTGTCTACTTTAAAAATCTGCGTATAACATGCAAATTCCTCTATCCTACAATTGCACGCACGTATACTAGTCATTCTATGACCTGTTCTGATTGATCTTCAACTCGAAGCACATGTTCATAAATATCTAGTACAAACGCACATTGAACAATTCTAATTCTATACCTAGACAAGTATTAGGTAAGAACATTTGAAGCATCTTTCGTTCACTTAGAAGGAGCTGTATCCAGACTTCCCAGTCACAGATTTGGATTAGAATGGAAGAGGTCTTTTCTTGGGTAAAAATATGAGAGCCATGCTATTTCATTCATTTTAATGAGCTCGGTTCTCTTGGTGAATTCAAAGTTCTGGTACTACCGAGCAATTTCTGAAATTGTGTGAAAAGATTTAAAAGAAAAAAAAAACAAAAACAAATTTGAGAACCTAGAGAGTTGAATACAGAAAGTGAAACGATTCTTGCATTACAAATATCCTTCACCAGAGTCGAATGATCAATTATAACCGTTCGCATTTACGGATCGTAATTAAATCACCCCGATTAAGGATGATCTCGGGGATCTCTTAAATGAGTATTTCAAAGTCCCTAGATATTCTAGTTTCATAAAAGTGGACAACTTTATTCTGACGGGATGTTACAGAAAGTTCTCGGCAATGCTATTGAGGACTTTGAGGTTCGCGGTGATGTCTGGCTTTAGCTTTCCCAAAATGGGTAAGAATACCAGAATTATAATTTTTATCCAATTCGCATGATGAATCGACGATATTTTAAGAATATTCGGAAGTATCGTCTCAACCTATGCTAGCTTTAATGGTTTTATTGCTATTTGAAACTTGATAAGACTCTACATACGAAACGCATCCACTTTGCTTCAATGCGCATTGTGCATATTTGTTTAAGTACAACATGGACGCGGGAAATGGTCTGATGCAATGCTAGTGAATTGGACTGTTAACCTTCAAGGAGAGGTCTCTATTCTTTGAGTAAAGTTCCAAATTGTTATTGAATTTGATTTTTATTGTCCTGTTACTGTATATAAATTTAAAAAAGTTCGAAACCTCACGGACAATGCAGAATTGATTATTTAAATTTTGATGATTTTATGAATTTGATTTACTATCTACATTTTCTGATTCAAATGAATCATCTGCTCTATGATTTGACCGCGCGCCAGCCGTACAACAACATCCTGACGCGAAGTGTCCGAACGCACAACGGACAGTATCAGCTTGGTCAAGAATCTATCTACTCCTCGATTCATCAAGAAGCACTTTGCATTCAATCTCCTTCCTTGACAGCTGAGAACTGGTGAAAAAATGCCTAAGATCATACAAAGCTATGTTGTTCGTAACCCAAAGGATTCTTGCATCTCTTATTCTCATCAATCCGAACTGTATGAAGGGCTCCTCGGAAATTTCGACTCGTGATAGTCTTCATCTCCTTATTGGAGACCGTTGATATTTGTATCAACCGTTGATCGGTTGTCTGCATATTTAGCTACACCTACCTAAGTTCTTTTTTATTCCGTTATTGCAATTCGTGTCCTTAGATCAAATATCTTGCACTGTATTTTTGGTCTGTTAATGTAATATAGTGACATCGAAGCGTCTCGTCAAGCAACTATAAGCGTACCGGATAGAACTCACGGAGATGAAGTTGTTAAGTCAGTTTAGTGATTATAAAATGAATATTTAATCATTTTAATGTGTCTTTAGTGATTTACGCGCCATTCTCGAAACACACTCCTGGTGTCTGGGAATAAATATCTGAGGAGAACGTGCTGCTTGTTAATTACGAGGACATGAAAAAGGAGAGCCGTACATAAAACATGTTATCAACGATGTTTCTCCAATTATAGATAGTGATCAGTTTGTCGACATGCTCCTGTTTCTGTCCAATGGAATATAAACTTGCCATATTCAACGTTCATAATTTATTGACCTATCAATTTATTGGAATATTTGATACAGGATTTACCATCGGTAATAAAGAAGACTACGACGTTTCTTAGTAAGGATCTGGCGACTGATCAAGTATCGTCTCTTACTGAGCACTTAATTTTTGTAATCATGAAAGGAAATCCTCAAGTGAACAAAGAAAGGTGTGCTGCTACTCTTCAAAAATCTTATGAATTCCGAAGAAAAATGAAGCAGAAGAATTTCGAGAAATGTCGATCGGTAGAAGACGGACATGTCGCGGAATCCGAAAGACCAAAACTCTGAACATTAAATTTTTCGGATTCTTGGACTTTCAGTTTTTGGTCTTCTCGAGTTTTGAGATACCTGCAATGCGATCCTTTCAAGGTTTAATATTCTGAACTTTAACGTTTCCCAAAATTCGAATAAGTACGATTCCAGTTGTAGGGAACATAAATTTGTAATTGCGTAAAGGATAGTCGAAAGTTACATGTAATTAGTTGCATTTAACTATATTACCAAACATTATTATAACAATTCTACCTAAAATCTTTCACTGCGTAGGTTACGAGATAATTGTCAAGATGTTCATTACGGTCCAGCAATTACCAAGACAATGCAAATATGCTTCTACTTTCAAAAGTATACCAGTAGCACCTATTACCCGGATCTATTAGATCTAACTGTTCCCGGTCACTTAACGAATGAGCCTAAGTTACGGCAAGATCACCTGTTCATCACAATCAAATACACATGCGGATACATAAATGTAAAATGACAATGCAAGATTGGAAGGGCTGTAAGAGAACGGAGACTTAGTTCTTACGGCCTTACGGCCCCCAACGAGACCTGCTGCCCGCGGCAACGTCTCCGACATGCCCCGCGACCTCGACACTCGAATATAGACGGTAAATCGGGGGAGGGGGGGGGGGGGGGGGGGGCCCGTTCGAGTTCCTCCAAGCATTCCTAGAAGCTTGGGACCTCCTGAAGGGAAGTGCGGGGTTCGGGGGGTATGAGGACCCTCAATATAATGTAATGTCAATGCCATAATTTTATGTGTAACACTAGAACGGGGCGTGGTTCTGGTGTTAGGTTAGGCTAATACTGCGATTCGGTTTGATATATAAGGGGGCTCGTTAACTCAGAACGACACAACAGTCCACATCACTAGCGAGTACTGGATAACCAGCAGCGCTTCAAGAAAAGAAAAATGAAGGTCTTCGTAAGTACATTCAATTGATTTATTGCTCAATTAATTTTGAAATTTTTTTCACCTCTTGTACCATCATAATGAAATATTCAAATCCCCCTGATTTGAAATAAAATTTTTAGATCATTGGACTTTGTCTTCCATTTTTTTAACTGATAAATTTCTAAAACAGTTTTCTGAACCTCTAAAGCCAAAAAACAAAAAGCTTTTTGATTATTAAAATTCACGTTGAAGATGGTCGTTGATCGTTACATTAATGACGAGTTCTAAAATACATTGACCATATCATGGACAGAAAAATATGCAGCTTAGTTTAGGTACTATAGACACGATTGCTGAAGACTCAAATGTTTTGACATAACTGTTAATATTTCTGTATAATAATCAAAACTTAATAATTTTACAACAAAAAACAATTATCTTTATAGTTTCGGTGAGTGATTCAGTGTAAAGTGGTTTTTCGTAACTACTCGGTCCTCAAATTTCTCTCTGTGGCAACCTTAGAATTAACTGTATAATATTTATTGGGGGATTTTATAACGATGCACGCATCAAGACCCAAGGATAATTAAAATTACGAGAATTTTTACGGTCGAATGAAAAAAAATACACCATTATCTCATATTCAAAATTATGTGTGTACAGTAGATCAAAGAAAAGTCATATTTGGCATCTCTGCGACAATTAATCAAAGCAACAAGATTAGCATGAGTTTTAACCAAGCTTACTATGTCATTCGGAGAAATTCATTTCTTGAAGTTTAAAAGTGCATCTCAAAACGCTGATATCAAATTTTGAACTTGCGACTCATCCATATTTCGATTTCATGACAAACGGTAGATATTCTCGTTTCAATCATCAAAAAATAATAATATACCCATACTTTTATTCCCATTCTAGATCGTTCTATCCGCCCTTACGGCCCTAGCCGCCGCATCGCCATCAGCGATCGTGCCTTACGGTTACCATGCCGGAGCCCCACTAGGTCACGACGGTCGTGTCGTCGACACCCCTGAGGTAGCCCACGCCAAAGCAGCCCATCTCGCCGCTCACGCTCACGAAGCTGCGAAAACCGCTGGATATGGATACGGTCACGGTGCCCATGCTGGTCTTGCCTACGCCGCCCCAGCTCTCGCTTACGGTGGAGTTTACGGTCATGCCGCCCCTATCGCCCACGGTTACGCTGTCCCAGCCCTTGCCTACGCTGGTCATTATGCTCATGCTGCTGCTCCTCTCGGTCACGATGGTCGCGTCGTCGACACCCCTGAGGTAGCTCACGCTAAGGCTGCTCACCTTGCCGCTCATGCTCATGAAGCCGCAAAGACCGCTGGCTATGGACACGGTGCCCATGCTGGTCTCGTCTACGGTGCCCCAGCTTGGGGACTCGGTTACGGACACGGTTACGGACATGGTTACGGACACGGTGCTCCCATCGGACACGACGGTCGCGTCGTCGACACCCCCGAAGTTGCTCACGCTAAGGCCGCGCATTTTGCCGCTCATGCTGAAGCTAACTCCCATGCACATTACTGGTAAATTCAACATGACGATTAAACCCACCGCTTTACCTCAGGCTTTTCGTGTTTTTTTTTTTTGTATGTATACAATTGTGGGAAAACTTATACTTGACTCCAGACTGACTATTTTTTAATAGAATCAAGAGATATGCTTCACAATCTTTGTGTGGAATTGATGTTATTATTATGATATTATTATAAAATTCTGTAACAATGTTTTGTTTTCTTAAATATAATATAAAGAGCAACATGTTTTAAAACATCTATATAATTGTTTTTTGTATTCATTATCATTTTATCCTTCTACTTCCATCAAAGTGACGCGACGAGCTGAAGATCACCTCATTTTATTAAACCACTAAAGCGTAGTCGTTGCAGTTAGTTTCTAGAGAAAGTCTTGACTATTTGCCCTAATTAATCTGTCGAAAACATTCGATAAAATATAGGTACGCGTTCAACGCGTTTCTTGAATCAATTACGCAAGCTTTTTCTTTCTCTCGCATGTTACTTCAGGAACAATATCAATACCTTCATATCACATTTTCGTTGCAACCTACGATTAACTGTGGATTATAGGTATAACGGCAATTGTGTTGCCGTATACATTAGGGTGATTCAAAAAATAAATCGACTATTAGATGACATGTTAGTATGTATTGACAAGTTAATCATGGTCAATAACCATATAATAACTTAGAAACAGTTATATTCATCGAAAATAACCAAGAGGCCTTTTTCGTAGAACGTTCAGATTTTTAACAAAAGTAGCTATGCAGAATCTTTCTAAGTAGATTAGATCTCGAGATATAAATATAGATAAATACCACAAGGACATTCCCCATGTATTGCATAAATGGAAAATAAAAAACAGCAATAAAGAACCTCTAAATATTAATATTAAGGGCTTATATTTCAACAGGCATCTTATTTCACCTTACTGCTACTATTGAATGTGTGACTTTGAACCAAAAAAATATTCGATTTCTTTCGAATCACCCTGGCACACATGCATATAGCCGTACTCCCAATTCTGTTTCGAATCCATGTTGGGCAGCGTTGACTGGCGATTTCGTGGACAGGTCACACGCACACTAGTATCGTACTAGTATGTTACTTGTCTATAGCGTATACTACGTTATCGGTTCATCGGTTATCGTTAGTCAGCCTGTATAAACGGTTTGGAAAAAATTTTAAGTCAAGTGATATATTATTTACATTAAAAAGATAAATCAGACATAATTTAGCATATTTTCCAGCTTATGACAAGATACTTGTGACTATTTCGAAATTTAACAATTTTTTGAGGAAGTAAGAATATGTGTAATTTTTTTCTCGGAAAAAAAATTGATTTTTAAATACATAATGATTTCAAAATTATGAATGTCATTATCAAACTGCGATAGCAGCAAATTTTATACTGCATAAAATGTATGCAATGTTGTAGTTAACTGCTCGGAATTGAAGATCGAAATGCAGACAACTGAAAACTCAGAAAGCCCAAGAATCCGAAAATTTAATCAGGAAGCACGATGCTCCAGGCGGAGTCTTGTCCTTTCAGATCTTTTCGATTTGAAGTTTGTTAAATCGACTATACAGACTTTCCTGTCGAGAAATACTTTGTTCAAAAACTGTGAGTCGGTAATATATTAAAATTTGGAAATTTGACCATTCGGAACTCTTGCAAGTCGGAACTTCAACCCGACCTCAACTGCTCCATCTTGAACTCATAGGTACTTGATCATTTTTATAATACCTGAATGTGATGATCCTTGAAAAACTTATGCTTATGAATGTTCTCCTTCTTCTATTGGACCGAGCCTATATAAATTAGTTAATATAATGAATATTTTTTAATTATCGACATCTGTTTGCAAAGATTTTTTTATTTTTTGAAAATTAATTTAAAATTTAGATGAAATTCCTTATTTCCTCATACCTAACAACTCACTTCCCATTTTAATTGGGCAACAGAGAATCTGACAACTGAAACTTGCGCAACTAACTAAGATTTAAGAAACTAAGATTTAGACAACCAATATTTAAGCATCAAGGAAGTGAAATGTAGATGGAATTTCGTTCCTTATACAGAATCCAAGTCGATAAAATAAAAAGTAATAAGCTTGTGATTATCTAAGTACCTGAAAATGCATTTATTCTCGTTTCCTACCCCTTCTATATCT